>LPNX011161163.1:2915-75088 GCA_001517045.1 Pseudotsuga menziesii | reverse complement strand
TTTTGAAGTATGTGTGTATTTTGGTTAAATGTTGTGTTAGTCCCTTGAATGCTTCTAGTTCTCATGTGATGCTTGATTTAACCCTTTGTTGTAGCCTGTATCAAGATTGGTTTTAGTCAATTTCCGTTGATTCAAAGTTTGAGAAAATATGTTTTTACTACCTTTTAGTTGCATGAATTAATTGTCTTCACTTTTTCGATTCTTTTATGTTGATTGTATATTTTTTTGTAAATACTTATCATTATTCAAAAAAATAAATGAGCTCTACATAGCTAAGAGAAGAGAAAAATGGTATATGAACTAGGTTCCTATGCATTGATCGTAGGATACCTATTGGCATGAGGCCAACATTCATCTAATTCAATAATCAATTGGCATAATTACAATACATAATTGTAGTAGCCTCCACGACCATAATTGACTAGTGCAGGCCAAGACCGGACATAATGTCTTATTATATTAGTTTATCGGTTTGTCAAGATTTAGGTCCCCACATGTCCATTGGACCATTAAGGAACGAGATAACAAGTGGAGTCCCCACTTTCCCATCATTTCATTTTTTCAGGTATTTCTTGTTTTTGGGGTAGCGGGGTCTGTCAAAAGTATGCCGAGTGGGTACTCGTTGGATGAAGAATTTAATTCCGCATCCAACGAGCTCTCCCGATCAAAATTTGAGTAAAAACACAGGGAGATATGTCAAAAATACAAACAAAAAGGTAGTTTTTTTCTTTTCTTTCTCCAAAATTAATTAATATTATTTTATTATTTTAACTATTATTTTATTAGTTCATTTTAGGAGGCCCATTTTGAGTTAAAATTTCCTCTAATGTTATATTTTTGCTTAAAACTTGAGCGTACAAATTTTGTGTTTGATAATTTCAAATTTTTAGAGATTATTGATACTGACATGACTATTAGAAAGTTCAAGAAAGTGTTTTCATGTTCAAAAGAATTCTTGAACAAGGGCATGGATGTATAAAATTTGGGCCTCAAATATTCTTCAAAATATATCCAGGTCTCATCTTTACAAGTAATCTCCCGAGTTCAGAATTAGATAGCCAATTTCTTGTAGACAAATGTCACAAAAAATATATACAATGGGGTTATTGTATACTTGAGCTCGATCAATGCATGGATAGATAACACTTGAGAAAGTAACCATCCTCCATGAAAGAAATTTGAAGGCTTCAAAGCTCACAGGTTTTTCCATCATTCTGGCCCCTTCTCAACGAAGATAATGGTATGTACTTGGCTCATCCTTGATGTGATATTGTCTTGGACTATCTCCAAGGACAAAGTGAGAATTTTTGGTATTTGTGTTATGTTGATGTGGCTACATTGGTGGTATGATTTCACTTGACCCTTGTTTGTTATCATAATTAGAGCAGGTAGGTATAGTTTCATTTGAGTTTAGCATTTATTGTTACATATGCGTTGCACTTGTCGCTATTTCATTTTGATTTACTACAGTTCATTTTGAATAAGGAAGGATGGAAATGTCTACCTCATGATTCATTTGATTTTGTTTTTGTTAGATATGTGTGTAGGTATACAGGTACCTATGAGATTCTAGTGGGTTCTCATACACTCTTGGGAAATACATATGTTCTAAAGTTGGGTCTAATTGTTATGCCTCGAGGTCTCTGCAACATTTCCAATCAGGTCTACCAGAGCGAGGGGTTATTTTTTGCTATGTAAAGGCCAAGTATTTGAGTTTTTTTTATGTAGATTGTTGAATTAGTGCTAAATACCCCTAATCAGGTCATGTATGGTCATATTGATTTCCACCTCCAGGAGGTGCTCACCCCATAGGGGTTAGTTCACTTGGGGGGACAATCACTTGGAAATATGACCACACTCATTTATTTTCCATGTAAAAGGAGATAACACTTTGTAAAGGGATTTGTACCATATCTTGCACACCTTATTTTCTCACTTGGAACGATTTTTCCTCTCCTCTAGGCTATGCTACCTACAAATTGTACTTCCTTACTAAAGAAGCCTACAAGGATAATGAAGTAGGAAATTGAGGGAACACATATATTGGGATTAGTTGGGGCATGAAGTCCTCATTTTGGTACACATAGCACTTGGTGTAGCCTAATTGCATTTTTATTACTACCTTTATGTCATTTAGAGATATTTTATTGTTATTTTGAGTGGTTTAGCTCCCAAAGTTGTGGGTGAGAAATCCAAAAGTCATATTTTTATACTATCTTATAGCATCATAACTTAAAATTAGGTGAGGCTAGTCTAATATAAATAATGCCTCCCTCTAATTGTAAAAAGACAACAAGATATGGGTTCATTATGAGACATTTTCTATTTCTCATGGTTTATTGGATCTCTTGATGTTATGCACACTTCTATTAGGATGATCTTTCTTTATTGAAGGTTGATTTGATGAAGTTATAGGGTTTCTTTTACACATACTAATGGTTGATTAGAAGAATAGTTGTGATAACTCGTGCTCAAAGGTGACCTAAGGTGCATCTCCTTTCTCATCCCTTGGTTAATGTTGATAAGTTTATCTCATTCTTGAAGTGATTTGGGCTAAATTAGGATTTCTTGTTAGAAATTTGTCAACTTAGTATGAGGAGAGTTTCCCATAAAAGGAGATCTCCTTTGTTAATTGGGCCTTAGACTTCTTTGCTTTCCCAATTAGCCTCTTCTACCTAACCCTTGTGGTTTCTAGTTGATTCCCTAATTGCAAGTATTAGAAGACATTCTAAGAGAGGGACATTGGCATTGATCTCTCAATTCCATAGGGTTGAGACAATAATCATATGCCCTATCTTTTCAACCAATCGATCTCTCTTTTATCATTTTACATGCTTTTTATTTCACATGCATCTTTATATATTGAAAAACCCTAAAAAATATAATATTGCTGGAAAAACCCTAAAAATTTAAATAAATTCATAACTGCAAAAATATTTTCAATTTGATAATTCTAGTCCACCATCAAATTTTCCCTAGTGGATTTATCAATAGATCTCTGAGAGCATCTCACTTTGACCTAGTGCATTGGGAAACATGAAATTGCTTAAATTAGGGTTTCGACAGATTTTTTGTAGTTTTGATTGGACCATCAAGTGCGTCCTATGCCACTTGATCATCTCCCATTTATAATGCACTTTTTTGAGGTGGTGCCTTGGGAAGTGTTAACCATGCCTTAGGATTTGTGAAGTGCATTAAAGTGGTGATATTTATTGGTATACTAAATTAACTCCTTTTGTATGATTTATGTGTCTTTATTATCAATTGTTGACTCCATATCAGGCATTAATCTTATCCATAAGGCTTGTAGAAGGGTATTTGTAGGTGTTCTTCCTCCATTAGGGACTCTCCCTTGGATTTTGGAGTTTCCTGAAGTTGAGGAGCACTTGAGGAGTTAGGTTGTGGTGACATTAGGTCTAAGCCTTCTCGTATGCTTACCATCACTAGCACAAGGTATACTTAGTTTGATTTGAAAGGACTGCTAGTTTGGGAGATAACAAGGTCTATTTCTACCTCGAGTTAATGGATTAGGGTTTTGGATGCTACCGAATACCTACATATAGTATTGTGTGGTTAATAATAATAATGAAAAAGTGAGAGGTGTGGCTCTAAGCTTTGTTGGTTTTCTCGGTTAAGGGATTCCTGGGTAAATCTCTCTGTATATGTGTGAATGTTGTGGTGTAATCTCTATTTTCTTAAAAGAATCTATATGCTTTACTTCTCTACACAAGTTTGAAACTTACAAGATAAAAAAAATGATAAATTGGAGGATGTCTTTATAAAGGAGAGAGAAGGTAGGGAATAGTTAAAGGCGATACATAAAAGACTAACAATACAACGGTTTGAAAAATTGCTCATGAAAGCGAATAAAAAATTATTATGATGGGGCATAGAGAGCCTCAAGAGATAGTGGATCACATTACTTAGAATTTAGGAAAATATAGGGAGACAATATCATGTTTAAAAAATATAGAATGTTTTTATCTTATTCAAGATACCAGTTGATTTTTTATCACTAGGGAGGAAATCATGAAAAGGAGTGGCACTGGGAGAGGATTGTTTTGTGTACATAATTCAAAGAGAAGAAAAGGATGAAGCCATTCAAATCAAAGGTAAAGATGTCAATCTTAGAAGGAAAACAAGATTTGGAGTCTATCATAAATAGACTAGAGATAATAGCTTAGAGATCACAGGGAAAAATGAGAAAGAAAGACATGAGATAAAGATGCCACTCTTCCCAAGCATTTGGCATTTGATTTTGATGAAATAGGGTGGGGATAAGCATCGTGTTATAATTTTGAATTTTCCCTTAAGATGAGGGGTACACCCCAAGCATCAACATACAATGAGAATAAATAAAGAAGAAGATGAAGGGAAGTCAAACTTGGATGGAGGTGTTGAGCCATCTACAACTCAAACAACAGTATGCTGACATGATGAAATGTATTTGCCAACAATTTCATTCACCTCATGAAGTAGTTCCAATTATAATCCTTACTATTTGGAGTAGGAAATCCTCTAGATTTTGGCTAAACTATCATTAATAGTGTGTTTATCATTTTTTCTTAAAATCCTAATAGCAATAAATGCATATGAAAAACTACTATTGTAAATAAAATCTAAGCTCCTAACTAAAATTCTAAAACAAATGTTCAAATACAAAACTAGATATAAATGTGTTATTATTTACATGAAATAAAAATAAAAATATAAACAAATATACTTAAAAACACAGATACTCTATAATTTTAATATATAACCCCATATCCTAGAAATGAACAACCATATACATGATAACTATATGAATAATACATGATAACTATATGAATAAGTAGTTCTTGCTTTTGAGTAATCTACAACACTATGAACGTTAATCTTGAACGTTGAACGTTAATCTTCATGCCCAGAAGCTGAAACCAATACTCTAAAACAGTTGGGCAAGATGGCTTTGATATTAACGTTCCAAAGTTTAATAAAACATTTTTTTTTTCATTAAAAAAATTAACGTAAAAAAATGGCAGTTCTTTACAACGCAAAACCAAAAACCCTTTCCCTTAGTTGAGAATTACATTTATAGACTCTAAAAAATTCAGGGATTTTTGGAAGCAATCAATTTTTGATCTATTTGGTTACTTAAAGAAAGTTGTTTTGATATTGTAACCTTATATTAAATAAATCAGCATAGATCCAAATTCCAAGCTTTATAAAGCGTCGAGAAGGATCAAATCTTTGGAGATGTAAACTTCTTTTTAAGTATTGCACTCAACTATCAGCTTTGGTGTGATTCAAATCAAAAGACACATCTTTTACATTTTTTATTTAAGGTCCACATATAAATTTTTTTTTTCGAGAAAAAAAAGCGTAACTTTATTTCAAGCCGAAGCGATACAAAATTACATTCTGTAGGTGCATATGCACATCAAGAGCAAAGACCAAAGGTCTGCAAGAAAATAAAAAATAAAAAAAATGTTACATAAATTTTCTAGGAGTTTGGGATTTTATAATAATCCTCTAGTTTCCCTTTCTTTCCTTTCTTCTTTGATTTCACTTCTGTCCAACCTCCCTGCTGAGGTGTAGGTATAATCAGCTCTTTACTCACCTGCTCCAGTGAAGGCTGTACTGGGGTTTTGTCTTTATCGGAATTTGAATTTTCTGATTCATGTGCACGCTTTGACCCGGTTAAGGAAGTAGCCGTTAGTTGCATGTTTTCTGTGTGTATTTCCTTGCCAGCATTTTCAGAATCTAAGGGTTGTGCCATCTCAGTTTCAGCTTTATGCACTATTTCCTCATTGACCTCCTCCTCGTTTTGTACTTCTGGTTCACTTTCCTCACCCTCTGAATCCTCATCAGTAGAGGGAGCATACTCTGCCTGCCATGTTTTCCCCTTTGTCTTCGTCCCCTGTTTCTTTTTAGGAAACCTTTTTGCAAGTGGGCACGAGTCTTGTAGATGACCTGTTAGATTGCAAAATCTGCATCTAAAGGCAGTATTTTCATAGTCCAGTGCCTCAATCCATTTGTGGTTCTCATGTATCAGCTGGACTCGATCAGGAAGACCCTTGCTAAGGTCGATCTCCACACGGATTCATGCGTAAGTAAAAAGACCCTGCTCGTTCCGATCCGTATCACTTTTAATGAACTTTCCAATCAGATTGCCAATTTCTTCCAGGACTAAAGGATGCCAGAGAGGAAGGGGCAGATTTGGCAGCCGTACCCATACCGGCATTTTGGTTACCACCATAGAGTTGGCATCAAAAGCAGGAAACCAGGGGGTTAAGAAAAGCCCTGCTCTCCCCCAAAACCAAGGGCCCTGCTCAATAATCTTCTGATAGTCTTCCTGTGATTCAAACTGTACAACAAAAAATCCTTTGGAGCATAAAAGAATTTGACAATTTGTTGTCCAATTTGTGTAGATCCAGTTATGAAGATCATAAGATCTGGGCCAAAACCCATTAAAACGACAAATGAGAGCATGTGTTTGAAGAATACTGAAGAGTTTTGTTACCTCTTTATTCATGACCTCCAAGGATGGGATATCATCCAATTTCTCCACTATATACGGCTTGGGTTGAGAAGATGATGGTGCTGCTGATGACTGTGGCACCTTTGAACGAGCTGCATCCTTGAATGAAGAGGGGCCGACTATGCCTCTATTCCCAAATGTTCCTCCCCGCATACGATTCATCACATACAGAGTAGAGTGTTTATAAATCTGACAATCCCTAAGCCTATCAGCCTCTTTCAGTACTTTACTGCCGTACAGAAGGTAGAAAAATTGTCGAGAGTAACCCTCTCTCTGTTCTATCATTGTTTTGAGGGTCTCCCCTGTATCTTGAGTAGAAACCCACACCAAGATTGTTTTTCCTGAAAGGGTTTTGATAAAAATCTGGTATTTGGCCACCTCTGTCCCAATACCAAGAGCTGAAAACCATTCAGGAGATTCATACCTTTTTTCACCATATGGATGGACCGAAAGGGGCCTTACAGGTCGCATGCAACCCGATCTCCAATTTGTTTCTCCGATTTTTTCAACAGAATGAAGACATGTAGCAATAATAGATCTTTCAAGCAAAAAAGAGAAAGAAAATGATAAACCCGCGGCTTGTATACTCGTACAGAACTGTTCTAGAGCCGCTCCACCGCGAAAATAAAGAGGAAACCCTGCACCCGCACACCAGGTGGCCGGAATAATGATATCTCGTGGCATCAGATCCAGAACAGTAATCGAATGGAAGAAAAACAAATGCCAGCCGCCTCTCCAGGACTCGACGCTCCCAGATCTTCCAAGACATAAGTAGATCAGAGATTTATCTAACAAACAAAGAGCCCAACAATGCTGGACTGGTGGACCGCCTCCACTGCCTGGCCATAGACGATGGTGATCCTTCTCAGCAACTGCCGGTAGAGACAACCCTGTGGAGTCCCGGCGGCCATGAGCCCCGGCGATAGCTAGGGCAGGGATAAGGTTTGTTGTAGAGCACATCGTTTTTTCCATCTTGAAATCGGCCCATATTAAGGTCCACATATAATATTTTTAAATTATTAATATTTAATACTATGTATTGTTGACATATAATATTTTATGTTATTTTTTATTTTGTTAGGAAAGAACATTACAACATCTCCCCGTACATGGTTTTAAAACCATGTGCAATACCCTCCTAAAAGCATGGGTTGTTTAGGAGGCCTTGCATATGGTCTTAAAACCATTTGCAATGACCTCCTAAACCATGTACAATAAAACCATGGGGTTTTTTGAGGTCTTGCACATAGTTTGGAAACAATGTGCACGACCAACAATTTTTCTTTGCAGATAATTCCATTTTCTTTTATTAAGTAGGAATATTAAACTTTTTATTTTTTATTGTTTCCTTAGGTAAGAACATTACAACATCTACCTCATACCCATCTAGACTCAACAACTACTTAGGATTTGGAATAACTCTACTGAATAAGTGAAGATTGTACTCTCTCTTTTTTCCTTATTATTTTATGTAAAGCTCAGCCATAAGATCAACCCGAGGCACGTCAGGTCCCTTTGTACTATTTCTGCTGAATGCCATTGTTGGTATTTGTAAGTAATTTGTTAGAATAATGTATTTTTCTTATCTTTTTGTTACCATATTACTATTTAAAAAAAAAAGTTTTCTAGTCATTTATAGGAATAAAAAACAAAATCTAGCTCAAAACTTACAACCAAAAAAGATAACTAAGTAACAAGTTGTTAAGCTTTTAAACAAAGCCCAAACTACAAAGGGATCTTCGTTAATGAAAATTTTGTAAAGATGGAAATTATATTTTAATCGTAACGTGTGAAATAGTAAAAAGCTAACTTATCATCAATCTTTATGTATTAAATTATAATTTCTATCTTGAAGCAATTCATGGGCCACAACAGATCAATTGTGTCCACGTGAAAAAACAATCGACTGTAATTATCGGACAATTTTGGTAAACACTACATTGCTGATCGTGGGGACTATACATTCATTTTTTAAGCAGCCGGCTGGAGGATACTTTGCTTTGTACAAATATTAATATATAATAGAACCACCCGGCTGCCTCGGCTCCTGATTCCCATCTCAGAAGCTTCTATTCTGCTATAAATTTGTGAGACATAATGTGAATACATAAATTTTCAGGTAGCAAGAGCAATGATAGGAGGATTGGTGTTAGCTATGGTGGTGTCTCTGCTATTGCTGTGTGCGGTCATCGTGGTGGTAGCGGTGTATTCGTGGCTCGTCTCGTACGTTTCGTTGTTTGAGATAACAGGACAACGGCCATTAGAGGACAACGCAAAGCCTCTCAAGCAGTAGGACCTTTCGGAGGCTAACCTCGAGCGGCTGCCCACGGGCGACTATGGGAAAGAAGAAGGAGACGAGCGGCTATCGGTGTGCGGCAACGACGAGTGCCCGGTGTGTCTGGAACCTTTTAGTATAATCATCCTCCTCTTCACTGGTGCAGACACAGTTCGGTCACCATTTCTTTCTACAGCAGAATTGTTGCGCCTCTCTTGTTCACTAGTGCTTCCAAGCTTACAATGCCGGACTATATTCGTAATTTCAAGGGCTTTTTCTGATGGAGTGTGTAAGCACTTGTCCGATTTCTTAGTTTCAAACTTGTTGTGGATCTTTACCTGCACCATCATGTAAATATTAGAACACAGAAATAATATTACCTGCACTCGCTTTACCTGCACCATCATGTAAAGATTAGAACACAGAAATAATTTTGGAAAATAGATATAAAATTGTCAGTTTACCTTCTTGTCAAAATGTATAGATGTGGGTCCATCCATTTTCCTTCCAAATAAGTCTTCCCAACACAACACATATCTGTTGTCAGTCATTAAATCTAATTCTGATTTTACATTCTGATTGGAAGCATCATGACATTAAATAATCAGCAAGAGTTTTAATAAATGTTAAATTTAATAGATATCTACATAAGTAAATAAAAGTAAAAAATAAATATTTATAGCCGACTTTTCAATGAGGAAGGTTATATAACTTTACAACATCTCCTTCATAATCAGAAATAATATTTATAGCAGACATTTACATGAGGAAAGTTACATAACGTTACAACATCTTCCTCATAATATTTATAGCGGATATCTACATGAGGAACGTTAAGTTACAAGATCTCCCCCATATTGGGCTATAAAGTGTCTCTAGACCCAAAAAACATTATGCTTTCTTTTTGTCCTTTTCTTAAATATAAGTATCCTATATTTAATGAGTATAAGAAAACGAGTTTCTCTAGTCCTACCTCATACATAATAATCTCTCGTGCTATTTGCACAATGTTTTCACTCAACATAGTATAAAAGGTTTTCACGAGAGAGGTTTCTTTCGAAGGAATCATGATGAATTGCTTCAATCTTTCCATAGTCACTATGGGCACTTGCTCAATCACTGGTTGCTCAAGTTTAATATTATCTTGTAGAGAGCTTGGTAATAAATCTTATGGGTAAAGGGAAGCTACATTTTCAAATTAACAATTTAGTAGCTTGCCAAAGTTGTTGACACTTACAATTATCTTCAAAATCCTTTAATTTGGTAAAGTACATTTTTAAAAGTCATATTTTTATTGTTTATTCTCAAAATAATTTAAGAGGAATTTATATGTTCATGTGTTAAAGCTTAAATCTTGTACACATGTAACATTTTCACAATTTATATAGTAAAGCGTAATTAATGTATGGCATGTATCCCACCAAAGGCATTCTCATCAAATCTAAGAAGTAGTATAAGTCCATAAATGGAAAAAATAATAACAAGACAAAACCGCACAGACAAATCTCTATCTATATGCGTTACCACGCGTATTACTAGTTTGGTGATTGTGTAGTATCTGCGTGGATTTCCCTTTGATATCCGCACAATTGTCAAAACGGTGGGATCTGAACCACCCATGGCACATTAAAGGCTCATGAGAGCTCCATTATCTCCAAGAATTCGAATTTGGCTCCTCATGTACTTAGGTTCATTGAATAGTCTCCATTGTGTACCATGAATCTAATTCATGAGGTGATAAAGTTCACACTTGGATCTAGTTGTTTGTTGGCCCATATAAAAGGTAGCCATGCACATACACCTTGTCAGAAAAAATAGAGCTAGGTTATACTGGTGGATTTGAGTTGAAGCTTCCTCATAGCTCTCTTCTTCCATACATACTAGCATTCTCCAAGCTCCCTTGCCACCTTCCTCCAAAGGGTAAGTGTTCTTCAATCTACTTGGAATCTAGTGTGGACATAGGCCTCCCTAAGGGGGATTGTTTTCCTCCATTTGGAGATCACATCTCCTAGGTGAAACTATATGTATTTGCTTGACCATTGGGAAATCTAAAGTGGTACTTGCACTTATTCTTTGTTAAGGTTTACATCCCCTATTTCCCATTTTTCGATTTCAAGTTAGTTTAATTAGTTTTTTTTCCCATTCCACTAACAAGACCTTGTAGGATCTACTTTGGATTTATTACATTTGATTTTTGTTTCTAAATACCGAGCCTAGTCAACAACCTCAAGGGCTTTCACCCAAAGTGGGATAATTTCCCACAACATTATTTATGGCAACTTCGCTTCATTTTTGTTCATTTCTTTCAAATTAGGTTGTTATTTATTGAGTAGACAATTTCTAGTTTATTGTGATTGGTAGGTGAAGAGGTCCATACCCTTGATTCTAAAGAATCAGACTCCTCTTAGCCATAATTGTTGTTTCAATAGACTTGCAAATCCCATCCCCATGGCTATGTATTTTGTGTGCATGTTTCCTCGACAATCGTGAAGTCATTGCATGTTAGTAGATCTATGCCTACGTTATTTTCTCTCTCACTTATTTGCGTGATCTTCTTGCATTGTAACCGTGCTACTGTGCACTAGTGAGTGTTTTTACTATGTGATATCACACCTGTCTTTGTGTTTTGTCTGTTGTTTTATCATTTATTTATTTTTTATTAGTTTGCATTAATCTTGCAACCCTAATGGCTACTGAATAATGAACTAGAACTAAGTTAACTTGTGATAGTTACATGTTTCTATAGTATTTAGCTCACCTAGACTAAGAATAGGGAGTGTTATAACTAGATCTTGTTCTTAGTTTATTTATCCTATTTCTCAAACATTGATTTTCTATGATTTTACATTTTGAGTTGATTTTGAGGATTTTTAGAAATAAATACATTTTTGTTTGACTTTATATTTTAAATGATTTTGATTTATTTCATTTTATTGGTTTTTTAAAGTTTTTGGGCTAATTGGTAATTATATATATCTCTAAAGGTTTGAAAAGCTTATAATTAACTTTATTCCAAAGTTAAATTTTATGACTAACCTTCATTTTTAAGTTATGGTTAAAAAATATGCAAAAAGGGGATTCCTGTAGCACAGGAGTGAAGGTCAGTGAACAAATGTGCTACAAGAATCTTGAATTATTAAAAATCATGGTAGAGAAGCGTGGCTGTTCAAAATCAAAATTAGCAGAAGCTGTTGGACACCTAAGAGGACAGAATGATACATGTTTAGAACCCAGTGATGATCATGACAGGTGCATGAACAAGGGAATCATGGTTTGCATTGGTATGAGTTTGTTTCTGTAAGGATTATAAAAGTTGTTAACTCGCCTGTTACCATTTTTGTTTGGTTACTAATTTCAATGTTATAGAGAAGAATTTAAGATATTTCTGAACTTGTTTAAAAATACACAAGCTAGGGTTATACTGCAGAAATAAAAAAAGGTGGTAAAACTAATAGAGTCGAACCCATGGATACAAGCTGGGCTAGTAGTTTCCTGATTGTGCAGTGATGTTTCAAAGAGATGGATGGTTTTATTTCTTCGAGAGAATTAAAGTTTTTAACCTAGAAGTGTCAAATGGTTTTGCTCAGTGTTTTGATAAAGACACAGTTACATTTGATACCCTAAAATTTGAATTGACAAAGGAGCTGATATCAAAAACTACAGGAATAGCAAGAGAAAAAGAACCTGTGTATGAACATGTAAGAGAAACACTTGATGATGATCAAGAACAAGCTTTGGAAAATGATGAAAAGCAGCAGAGAGATGTTTCAATTTAGGAGGAACAGTTGGATTTAAAAGAGGAAAAAAAATAGAATTCTGTAGGTGTAGAAGAAAGCACAGCTAAAGTACCAGTTACTACTGAATTAAAACATGACAGTTTGCAAAATTCAAATGTTAAACTTCAAAAGAAAATTCATGTATAGGTAGAAGAAGTAAATTGGAGACCAAAAACCAGTAGCAAAAGAGGCCCTTGAAATAAAAATAAAATGCATAATTATGTTCTATTTTTTTTCCTGTTTTGGTCATTGCAATTGAGTGCGGATTACGAGCTGATGGAGATGAATTTTAGAAAAAAAAAGAGGTTTGTGTTCACAACAGACCCATTCACAAAAACCTCTTTAAATTTTGCAACATATGTCAAGGTTTGAAATATTTGATTTAATCTTTACGGCTTATTTTTCAGGGTTTAAAAAACATTTAATATTTTCATGTTTTAGTCTTCATCTTGCGGGGCATATTATGATGGATTGGAGAAAAATTTTAAGAAACCAAGAGAGGTTTTTGTCCATTACAGAATCATTCAAAAACACCTCTCTCATATTTTCATAGGTGTCCCGGATCGAGAGATATGGAGGCTTCTTTGAGACCCATTTTTCAGAAATTCGTCAAATTTCCGAGGAATCCGATTTTGCTATTTTTAGTCAATTAGTTGAAAGTTGGTTAATGTAACTGCTAAGTAGTTTTGAATTCGACCTAAAGAAGTGAATATGGAACTAATTCATATGAGATATTTGTAATTATATAATTAGGAGAGGCATACAGTGCAATGGTTGGAAGTTTAGTTCAAGGAGAGGCTTTTTGAAGCTTATACATTTCAAGCTAAGAATATTGTACTCTCATGTAAGTTTAAGACTGTAATTGATCATATATATGCTGATAATCCCTATTTTACTCTTATACTGTTTTCATTTCTAATATGTTTGGTTACTCATTCAACAATTTCATTTCTTTTGTAAAGTCTTATTCATGCAAATGCTTGTGGTTTTGTGGATGAAAACAATATTTCTTGTGTAATGTATATGGTTAATTCAGAGTGTTTGATCCCTAGATCTTAAACTTGTTCATGATTTAGTTATGGAATTGGATTGTTTCTGTTCATTACCTTCTTGTGTATAAATATTCAGAGAAAAACCCTAAAACCTATTTTATTTAATTTTACTTTTGAGATTGTGTTGGCTTGTTCTTATAGTAGTCTGAGAACCATTTCTGGCACTAACAGGGAGTAAAGAAACCTTCTCCCTTGAAAACTACTTAGATAACCAACCTTGAGAATTTCAACAAGTCTCATTGTTGTCATTAGTATTCAAGACATCTCATGTTCATAGTTTACTTTACATGTTTTTAGGCATAACAGTGTAAATCCACTTTTGCACATAAGCAAGGATCTAACGACCCTAATCTCTCAAAGTATTTTCTTCACTTTTCACTTGTTGTGAGCTTGGTGAATTAGAAAAGGGGGAGAAGTTTGAAATACCTCCATTGCACACTTAGTTCATTAGTACTTTATTTTGCAAGCACCATTAACATGTTTATAGTTTAAGTTACAATTTCCATTTGCATTTGTTTTGAGCTATTTAGATAGTTGCAAAAATCAATTTTCTTATCTCACATGTGTTTGCATCACTAGCACATATTAAGGGACCTAAAATATCTTCCAAACCGAGTATGCTCTTCACCTCACATTACTTGTGATATTGGTGAATCTTAAATGAATGAAATTGTGAAATACCTCCATTACCGTACCTTAACCAAATTAAGTCCTTAAAATCAACCCTTGTAATTTCTAACCAACTAAAATCCCCCATAGGAGGTCACAAAACAATATTTTAGTTTAGTAGGCTTATGTGGGCTAGGCATTCAAACAATGCCCACCAATCTAGTTTCATTAGAAATTTTTGAAACATAGAATTGTTGATTTATAGAGAACTATCAAAATCCTACTATCAACAAGTGTTAAAAGAAAACATGGATCAGAAGTGTGTCGCGACCAAGGAGGTGAAAGTCGAGGTATTGTTTACCTTCTTCCCCCTATGAGTCACCCCACTTGTTGTTGTGGGATGACACTATACCGTGTAGTTTGAACCATTTATCCACACTTGACACAAGGTATCATAGTGGCCAAACATAGGATATCACCAAGGAACATTTGTGAATCCAAGTGAATCCTTAAGTCAACTATTTCCATTAGGGGTGGTGCCAAGTCTTATTAATTGGAACATTGGCTCCATCATCGGTAGAACTGGCTCTTGGTTACCTTCACTAGACAAGCAATGCATGGGTTTCATTATCGCTAGTGGTTGGTATTATGGAAGGCCCATTTACATTTGAGAGGAAGGACGTTTGGATTTAAGAAAATTACATTTATTTTTCATTTTAAATACAAGTTCATCTAACTTGTAGTTTAAAAGAACCTACATGTGGAACCATTTTCACTAAACAATCATTAGACATATCACTCACTTTTGCACCAATTTGTGTATGTTGTGGTTGTCATACTTTTTCATTTGTCCAATTGTGTTTATTACTAGCATCACTTTCACTTGTTAAACTAGAATTCCACCATAGAGGAACAAAACCCCCTAAAGTGGTCTCGTCGACTGCAAGGACTATCCCCTCTCTGGATGATTTTTTTTTAGATTCTCCCTGTGGTTCATGATCGATATCACTTGGTTGGGGCCATTTCTAGGACACATTGATTATATCACCCAGGGGAGGTCGTTCATTTTTTTACTCGCTCTCCCCTTTTGAAGAGAATTTAGATCCTTTCAACTCATCTTCTCATGGAAGAGGCACCCCATTATTTCCACCCTATGGAGGAAATAGCCCCCCTTCTTCCCCCTCTTTGAGAGAAGGTCACACAACATCCTCTTCCTCACACTGGGGATAGAGATCACTACCACATACTCCCTATCCCCCCCCCTTGAGGAACCAACACAAAGCATATGATGGCGCAACCTAACCCACACCTACCATTAATGGATAGCTTAAATCTCTCTAATTTAGTGAATTTGACCAACCCCATTGATCATGATGCAATATGGACTGATATGTCCAAGAAACACCCCTCAAACATACCTAAGTTTGAACGAAAACAAGGAGATGATCCTTCCAACCATGTCGTTTTGTTCCACCTATGGAGTTCCTCTAATAACATAGTGGAGAATTATGTGAGGCTTCACCTATTTCATGAAATTATCACTGGTACAACTATGAAATGGTACATTAACCTATTGGGGGCCTCCCATATCACTTTTGGGACAACAACCACCACATTTATCACCTACTTTCAGTTATCCATATGTCATGAAATTGGTCTCAAAATTCTCATAGAATTTTAGCAAAACACTTCTACCCAAAAATCCAACCACATCCACAAGTCGCGTAGGAACCATACTTTGTGGAAAATCAAGATTCAACCTCAATTCCTTTTGGATTGGTTCCTTAAATCACTCCAACGAGATATTACAAAGGATGTGGCAAACTCCATGCCATAATATGTGGAAGAGGACATCATAAACGACCAACAATTTGATCTCATCTATGTACAATCAAGATACCTATACACCATCCTTCCTGATTCCCCTTGGCATTGTTCTCTAGATCCCCCCCCATGCAAGGACATCACCTTCAATGGATGGGAGTATTGAGTCCATTACATGGAAAATCTCCTCCACAATCATATTCTATACCACCCCCTATGATGGTGCAGTATCCACCCATTCCTGTTGTGTCGGATCCCCTCACTGCTATCCCAATTCTCTTTTTGCACAACTACAATGTGGACCTTGTATTCCTACTTACATAAATGAAATCCAAGTGTCATCGGTACATCCATAAAAAATAACACAAAATTCTTCCACATCCACATATTATGGAGCACCAAAACCATATATACCACCATTGGGATATAACCCTTACTACCCATTCCCATGTCCTCTTGGTTTGACTCCCGTGCCTCATATAGGGGTTAATTTGCTCCAACCTTCTTTCCAACAAAAAACCCAAAAATTTGAGTAGTTGAACACTGCCAATCCCTAGAACCCTAAAAATCAAGGGAGCAAGAAAGGTAAGAAAAATAAGAACCAATAGTAGGGGCAAGGGGACAACCCCCCTCCCCAGCAAAACCAAAACCCAGGTGGCTAGAACACGAGGACTAAACACCACCCCCCCCCCCCCCCCCCCCCGCCCCCCGCGAAAAAAAAAACTAGGTAAAACACCAACTTGAGGAACAATCCTTCTCAATTTGTGACGAGTATGGTCATTAAACTCACCATTTTTTGCTTGTCCTCGACTACCAATAGTTGGTGGAAGAAAAGAAAAAAAACAAAAACAAACCCCCCTCAAGTTCCTAACGTACCACAACCCAAATAAACTATATTGCAATAACCATTTTCCAATGAAGGATTTGTAACCCAACGATAGGAACTGTGTCCACAAGATGTTGGTTCCTACAAAACATCTACATGAACAGGAGAAACATCAACCTCCAGACTTGAGATAAAGGATATGGTAGAATTAAGCCCCCCCAACAAAAGAGATCTCTACTACTTCTGTAGGACCTTTTCAAATTCCATGCCAGAGCATGTAAGAAATCCCAAGGATTCCGAAGGCACCACTCAGAAATACTCCCCCATAAATACCACATGAAATTTTTCCACAATTACAATATCGTGGAAGACTTGGATCAATCTCCAGCTGCCATGTCTATGTTAGAAGTACTCCAATCATGTCCAACCTAATGAAAGTCATTGACCAATGCACTAATCAAACATCGACCCTTTTGATTCATTCCTTATGGCTTTTGACCTTGACAAAGTAAAACCACAACTGCCCTTGTCAGTTGCAATCAAAGTCCCAATCACCATTAAAAACATTATGGTTCATTGATGCATCATTGATGAAAAGACATCCACTTGTGATATGTAATCAAATGTTTGGAAAATATTGGTTTCACCTGAGCTAGTCCCATCCTCTATCACTCTCTTTTCATATGATGGGTGACCATCCCAACCACAAGGATTGTACCAAAATGTTCCCATAAAGATAGGGGCCGAAATGGTAATGATCGGCATTGAAGTGGTTGATGCACAACTTGACTAAAATATCTTTTTGGTATGTAGTTACATGTACGTCATGAATGATGTTTCCTCTTTGGTATTCCTCATCAATATGTTTCCCTTCAACGGGAAGATTGTCACCCTTGACCAACTCAACTACTATGATCCTCATGCTAATTCCAACCCTAAAAACATCCTTCCCATCGTAGGAGAAGTGACTCAACCACCTTGCATAGATGTATTCCTAGGTGTGAACAAAGATTTTGACCTCCTAGGGGCATATTAAGGCCTTCCACCTAAAATCCCCATCTCGACGAACGATCTCATGTGCACTATTTTCACCTCCAAAAATAAGTCTCCAATCCTAATAGAATCAAAATCAACCTCACCAACGAGTCAAAACATTGAACAAACATTGAGTCCATTAGTGTGACCCATATTTTAAATTCCCTTTTTGTACCCCCTCAGAAGAGTGCAAAGGATGCTAGTCATGGCTCAGTTAACTCACCTTGGTCTCACCTTTGGGATTGTTGTATGGTATCTTATTCCACCTTACCTTGAGATGGCCTCAAAACCTATTTCACATTATGATTTCATGCCAATATGAACCATTACACCATCGATACTGCATGTCAACACAATGACACTTATGACAATTTCACCATTGACCGTCACTAAAACCACCAATGAGGACATAAGTCAACTGAAGTTGAAATACCCCGCCATGAACAACCAAGTCCCTAAATATTCATCAGGAGTCATTAATCCTAATGCAAGTGGCATACTTCAATAAATGTTGAAATCTCCCATCATGATTGATACACCCACAATGAGGGTCACCCATCCATGTGCTCTATGTGGTTAGCAAGGCCATACAACAAACATGTGCTCCACCTTAGAGCAACTCAGGAATTTACTTAACACCCCTATCAACATCACACATGCATCCCAAGCCATGGTAAGGTGCACATCAACCTCCTCTGTACCCAACAAGTCCCCTACATCCACATCATTACGCATCAACAAAGAATATTCAATTTGCTTTCAGTTTGGGAAATGTATGCACCATTTTCCTAATCTCCCTAAATTTCAAGATGTTTTGGTGACTGTTCACCTCACCCACCCTTTGGTTGAGACTCCTCCCCCTCAACAAAAAGAAACTAATTCTATCAATTTTGTTACTATATTATTAGTAACAACGATTATGTCTACCCCAACAACGGTTGTCTCAATGACACCTCTCACTGAGACACCTGCACCACAACCGATACATATCGAACTAGAAGCACAACATGACAGATGTGTGTCTTATGGGAACCATTTATATATGATATTCAACCAACCTATTATAAACATACCAAAACACACTTTGCTAGTAATGTTAGTACATAATTCCACACATGCCAAGATATCACGCCCATACCGATCATGTGGAAATACTTCCCCTTATTTTTTTTCAACATCCCACCCTACACGCTGAAATAGAAGTCTTCCTTGAGCATATGCATCTACAAGATCAAATTCTCAAGCTTAGGGTGTCCCCGCAAGGATCGCTTGTAGAGAACATTATCCCCCCCTTAGTAGATAATATCAAGAATGTATCCTCCCTAGCTAGCCTACTCACCAATAACGATTCATCATCCTCTAATGAGGATCAGGATCCACCACATCCCTTACATAATTAATCACTGAGGGACCCCACAACCCTACATTGGGCACATGTACCTGCATTTGAGTCCTCTTCCACCTAAATATGACTCGTGTTCTAAACACAAGCAACATCCTACCAATGCATTAACTCCCTTACATTTTTTCTTTTTAACTTTAACAAGAGCAAATATCACTTATTATGTTTTCTATCTCGTCGGTAAAAAACTCAAAGTATCCTTTGTTTACTATGAATATGAAAACTACCATGACAACTACGTTGGTTTTGCAGATGGCACAAGTCATTCGTTAAAGAATATAGCATCAGTTGATTATGCCATTCCCCCCCCCCCCCCCCGCCAAAATTTATACCATACAATCCTGGATTTTTCCTGGGGGGACTCACTGATCACTAAGTAGAATACATTGTGGTTATTAGTCTCTTAACCGATGCAATAGATCTCAGCATAGTCCATTTACATGTGCACTTAGATTCCCAACCAGTTATCTCGCTTCTGAATAATGTGTTATGTGTCCTCAATCTGAACCTCTTCCATAAGTTCTTGTTAGTGCACCTTATTATATGACAGTCTGAAACCATCACTTTCACACATGTATGAAGGGATGCCAATGCATTCATCGACTTTGTCACCAATGAGATGTTGAACTGGCACTTAATACATCAATCATCTATGTAACCCTGCACAAACAAACAAATAATATATACATATTTGTGTATGGTCCATCATATCAATCATGTATAAATGATCAAACACCTACAACTATACATTATCAACATCAACACATATATAAATGTATCATCACATCCACATCCATCACATAGATACATCACATGTGTGAAACATAGAACAAGCCGTCAAAATGGAATATATATATAACTCCTAAAAAAATGTGTCATGTACAAAATGTAGTCCTCATGGGACCATATACAAAAAGAATCATGAGCCTTATGGGGGATACCAAATAGAATCACCTCCCATAGGATCCATCAACCACATATAGAAAAATGGGCCCTCATCCCTATAAAAAACATGCATATCACTTAAGCCACTCTATTGGTATCTGGATCATGGGGTCCTAAGATAGCCAATCTCCACACAAACTCATCCCTTTCTCCTCTTGCAATCCTTGGATCTGGTCCCTGAGCTGGTCCTGGTCCTGAATGTGGCCTTAGCCTAGCAAAAGAACCTTGTCCTCCCTATACCCCTGTCTCACATAGAACACCACTTCCAACTGCATATTAATGAGCACTAACATACACCACACATTTCCCGAAGCTACAGGATTGTGCCATCTCATCATCATCCATATCATCTATCCTTTTATCATTGATCCCCACACTCAGAACAACAAGTCGTATCTCTATATTGACTAAAGCCACCATGACCTCATACACACCAGTTGCTCCTCCTGTGGGAGTAGCCTCATTGGAAAATGCACTAGAATATTTTTCCTTGCCATCTACTACCCCAACAACCCCTATCAGACATACAACCTATCATGTCATCGACTATGGCAGGACCCTCTTAGTGTATGTACTAGCCCCACATCCTTCAAATTGGAAAGTTTCATTTGGCACTTATTTTTCTCATGCACACCACATGTGCACCATGTTTTGGTCCTTGTTTCTACATTGTCAATACCTTTGTTATGTGCTCTTCTACACTTGCGTATTTGTGTCATGTGTGCAAGGTTGTGAGTAGAACATGATGATTTTTATTCATCAACAATGGTGCAATATTCATATCACATATATCACTCCAAAGCTGGCATATATGCAACATAATCCCTATGTTTACATTGCACTTACTAGTACTCCCGATGATAACCATAGGGTCTTAATTCCCAGTGATGATGTGCCATCAACATCATTTCTATGGATAACATGTTTTTCCCATGGGTTTGCACACCACTGTAACCACCATCATAAATTTTACATCCATGATGTCACACCTCCACAAGTCTAAGGAATTTTTCCCACCTTGAAAATATCAACCCATAGTTCATCATTTTATAGTTACACATTTACTCCCCCACCTTCAGTAGTTGATGACCATCAAATTTCTTTGCACATATTATGAGCAAATTCATAATTGACCATTGATACCTCCATGAGAAATTCACCACTTGCAATCTCCCTCATCTCCTCACAATGACAACAATAGGGACCTCTCCCTTTGAAGATACCAATTCTTGCAGAAAAACTATGCATGGAATTGATTCATGGGGCACCCTTATTCACATTTGAAAACAACCATCACACCATCATGGAAAAAACAATTCCCTCAAAACCATGAGAACCACGTCCAACATCAAATTGATTCATTGAGTCACCAAAAACTGCAGGAATCCCACCTATCATCACATTGGTTCCCTGTCACACCCAAAACCATGGGGAACTCACCGATTATTATTTATGTACAAAACAATTCCCCATTCCCCTCAATACTATAGGAACCAACATATTATTTTGGTAGCAACCCCCTGTTTACCTTTGATTAATGTAGTTGAGTCTCTATATCTCCAACATGGTCATTTTTTCCATTCAACCTTACCCGATGATATTGTTTGTCCAGAAAATCCCTTCATTTGTAGTTTGTATTCCTTTATTACACTCTTTCCCTATATTTTGAAGAATTCTTACGTTAGTTACTCCCTAAGTTTTTACATCGATCAAAATAATTTATGAGTCCCATGCTTATCAGCCAGTCTTGTGTCAGATTTTTCATTTTCACAATTGGTTAGGGATTGATCTTGGTTCATAGAATCAGACCCTCATCTTACCATGCACATCATATCTCATTGACATCAAAACCATTATATTGTGAGAGTTGCAGTAGTTATAGTGGTACCTTGGGATCCCTTTCAATCAATATAAGGGATCACCTTGAGCTAAGTAAGGAGATTAAATAGTGCTCCCTAAATTAGTGGTCTCCCCTATGATTGATGTCAACACATCTATTACATCAGGGGTTCATAAATTTTGAAGGTAGTAGTGTTCACATTTTCAAATCATGGTAGAAACACATTTAGTATTATGAAGTACCCCATTCAACAACTTCACTAGTATTCTGGTCCCCCACCCTCGTGGAATTCTTATGATTTACAACATCCCCTCTTCTTTAGCCCAAGTTACATCATTTATAAGATCATGTACTCTCACATGTATTAATGAAGCCACCTTTATATGTGTCCCAAATTTTTTTTAGTTGACCCCTTAGTTTCCTCATTTTGTAGCCACTTTGGTGGATCTTCAAGAGCATGGGTATGTCTTCCTCATTTGTATAAAACACCATTCTTTATCATAGATTCAATAATAATATTTCCTCATGGTAGGACCCTATCCATCTACACATGCTTCAAAATGTTCAATAATAATGGATAACACAAAAGAAAATATGACACATAATCGGATTTACAGTACACTCTAAACCTCATACATCATGGCATAATTTTTAATGCTTAAATATCGCACACATGCAACATTTTCACGATTTACATAGTAAGGAGTCATCGACTTATAACATGCATCCCACCAAAGACATCCTCATAAAATCCAAGAATCAGTATGAGTTCAAAAACGCCAAAACTAGTTAAAAGAAAAAACCGCACGACCACATATCTGTTTATATGCATTGTCGCGCATATTACCATTTTTGTGCCCATGCAACATTTGCACAAATTTCCTCTCGATATGTTTACGAATTTCAAAATAGTGGAGCTACCCGCGTTGCATTAAAGGATCATGAATGGTCCATTACGTCCAATAATTCAAATTTGGCTCTTCATGTACTTGGGTTCATTGAATAGCCCCCATTGTCTACCTTGAAATTTAGTTCATTAGGAAATGGGGTTCACAATTGGATCTAGTTGTTCCTTAGCCACCTATTGGCCTATAAAATGAATCCATGGGAATGAATCTTGTAAGTAAAAATTAGAGAAAGGTTATGATGTTGGAATTCTGATAGAGATCCCTTATAGCTCACCTCTTCTCATTTGATAGCATTCCCCAAACCCCCTTTCCTCCTTCATCCAAGGGGAAAGTGTTTCTCTCCATTGGTTCTTTGAGCTATCTAGCATCTAGTTTGGACAAAATAAACCTCCCTAAGAGGGTTTTTTTTCCTCCATTTGGAGATCACATCTCCTTGGTGACAATATATGTATTTTCTTGACCATTAGGAAAGCTAAAGTGGTTCTTTCACTTGTTTGTTGTTATGGTCTTATTGATGCCTAGAAATCCCTAAGCATTGACTGTAGGGATTCTCCTCGGTAAGTGATCCCTAATGTCAATGCTTAAGGATTTTTGGGCATCAACATATTTGGTACTAGAAGGAGGGTCGCCAGTGTATGGCTTGCAAATGAAATCTGTTTGTGAGAAAATTTTCCGCTGGAACCGCATTTGAAACAATTTTCCCAGAAGATTTCATTCTTGAAACTGAATAACAAGTAAGGTTAGATTATGAAGAAGAAAACACATAACCTTTATACCCTGTCCCGTTTGAATAAATATATCATTTTCGGAGACATACACGATCTTACATAAGGAAACCTAGAAGATTGAAAGTAATTCCTGCATTACATAGGAGGAGAGCTCCCAAGAAGGAAATGTCATACACGCGAGATTCAGTGCTTATAGAAAATTTGGAAGAATTTTTAGATTTATATCTCCAAGAAATCACTGAATCCCTTTATCAGTTGGGACCCGAATCCCCTACATCTCAAGTCTTTCCATATTCCACATGACATTCTCTTCGTAGAATTATGGATGGAATTGTTAACCAACCTGCATGGAGAGAAAGAGGACCACTCAACCTGGATGCACCACTACATGATTTACCTAAGCACCCAAAAAGAGTGTTACCGAAATTTGATCACGGGAAAGATATTTCCGTGGAAGATCATTTAAAAATATTTTATCTTGCATTGAATCTTCTAAATGTTGAACATGAATATGTCGATTGCATATTGTTCCCATATACTTTTGAGCCTAGAGCATCCTCGTGGTACTTTAGTCTTCGTGCTAACTCAATAGAAGACTAGGATGGTTTCGAAAATGTGTTCATAAGTAAATTTGGAAACCAAAAAAATGTAGCCACACTCATGAAGGAATTGTTGTCTATGAGGATGGAGAAGAAATAAACGGTTTAAGAGTTCAATCAGAGGTTCACTCTCTGTTAAATAGTTTTAGTGCTGCAAAGAAACCAACCGAAGAATATTTGGTAAATACTACAATACAACATTTTATGCACCCAAGACAATGTTTGTTAAAAGGGAAGTTAAGGTTACGTTAATAGAAAATTACGAAGAAGCGAAGAAGGTAGAGGCTGATATGGATAGTATTGCAAAAGATAATTTAGAACCAAAAGTAAAACCAATGGCTAGTAAGAATCCTTTTCTATTATCTAGTCCCAAAGAAGAACCTTCAAATGAATTAGAAAATGTGGTTAAAATGATATATAAATGATCCAATAGGATAGTAGACTTGGAGAAAGATAAGGGAGCTACTACATCAAGAAAACCATTCAAACCCTTCTACAAAAAGGGGAAGAAAGTGGACATCCCCAACCACCTTTACTTAATTTTTTTGTTCTAAATTTTAATGAATTTGGCATGGATCATTTTTGCACTTTTCACCAAGAACATCACTCTGAGAAGAGCTTCCTGTAATGTATTAATTCAATGACCCTAGTAATGAATCAATTATTAGATGCCTAGGGGACAAACCCAAAATACCCAGAATAAGATTAAAGAAATGAACAAGAAGAAAAAACTGAGGAAACCAAAATTGTATTATGGGACTAGGCACCCACTTTAGGATTGAAATAGGAAGAGAGAGCTGAAGAAATCCAAGTATCATCGGTAAACATTACCACGAGGAGAAAAGGGCCGGTAGTGGATCAAAGTTTAGTGTTTCCTAAAGTGAATATAGAAAAGGAAACCCTAAAGAGAAATATTGGCACCACTCAAGGTGAATCCTGACAACATAAGGTGAATCCTGAAAACATAAAAGAAACAAGGCCAGTAATAAATAAACAGGTAAAAATCATGGCAAACAAGCCGGAAAGTAGTGGAAAAAGCACAGAAGAATATAATATGGGATATGATATTGTCGAGGATATTAAGAATACTAAAGAAAATATTTCTTTGTTCGAATTATGTAATCTTCCCCAGTAGAGAAAGAATCTATTGGAAGCATTTGACCCACAACCAAGAATTACCGCATAGGCCGTTGAATCAGATATAGATAAACAAAGAAAGTATTGGTGGTAAATCAAAATGTCAGACTCTGCCTTTCCTGTTGAATTTTGAAATCTTCAATCACAATGTACATAATTGTTTGGTGGATTCTGGAGCTTCATCTAATGTTATTCCACTATCCATTTGCAAGAAAATCAATGGGAAATCAATACCATTACCTTCACAAATCATTCAACTAGATAATCCTATTGTTAAGGTTATAGGAGAAATTAAAGATGTGCTCATTAGATTGTCTACAGATCCAAGGGTATGCCAATTCATAGATATCATGGTGGTGGATATACCTGAAGCTTATGGTTTGACATTGAGCAGGGACTGGTCTATGAAACTTAATGGTTATTTTGTGACTGATTGGTCATACCTATGGATGCCATACCAGAACAAGCAAAATCAAATTAAGATAATAAGAGAAAGTCATATGAAACAAAATGTAACTCAGTTGGAAGAGAAGAATGAATCGGTAAATTTCTCATCTTCGGTTTTGGGAAATTACTTTTTAGAACTTGAACCAGGGAACTATGAAGCAGAAGAAGTTAGTCATGAATCATACATACAGTCTGATCTCCTTTGTTTTTCACGGACTGATGAAGTTGATTGTAACATAGTAAACTTAGTTACTAACTTAGGATATACTACTAACCAAGTAGATTTAGAGGATAAATTTTGAATTTTATACTTTGATGGTTCCAAAACACAAGAGGGATCAGGAGTCGGTTGTGTTCTTATTGATCCTGAAAGAAATAAGAAATTTGTCTCTTTTAGGATAGAGTTTGAATGTAGAAATAAAATTGGAGAATATGAAGCTCTAGTCAAGGCTTGAAAACATCCATTGAATTGAATGTAAAAAAATTGAAAGTTTTTGGTGATTCTAAAATAATTATCAGACAAATAAGAGATACTATTCATCGTTTATCTCCACATCTTAAAGGGTACCAATATGAGGTATAAAATTTGATATCACACTTCAATGCTTTTAATATAAATGCAATACCTAGATTACAAAATGTTGTGGCTGATTTATTAGCTACTTTTGATTCTAGATTAGTGCTGACCAATAATAAGTGTTCTATTGAATTAATTTTGAGGCCATCAGTGCCTGACAACATTACGTATTTGAGGGTGTTCGATGATGACAAACACATATTTAACTTTCTGACGAATGAAGAGGCTTTCAAAGAATCTATAATTGATGAAGAAGAACATCAATTAGATTTACAGTACAGAGATATAGTCAAAGGAAATTTCACTCCAAAAGGAGTGAGAACCCTTGAAGGAATGTTTGATTTCCAAAGTAAATTCAGGAAACCATCTAATGTTAAAACAAGCAGCTTGTCAATGCAATATGAGCTGGTAAATTTAAGAACATAAGTGGAGCCCAAGTATGTCAATTTGGGAAAGTGGTTCTCACTTGGAGAAAGATGCAAGTTCATCAAATTGTTTCAGTAGTACAAGGATATATTTGTGTGAACATATGAATATTTGAAGACTTATGATACACACATCATCCAACATGTAAATCCTATCAAAACATGCATAAATTCCTTTCAGAAACAACTCAAAAAAATACACCCTAAGCTGGAGCCTTTGATCCAAAAGGAATTGAAGAAGCTACTAGATGCTAAGATTATCTTCAAGGTTAGACACTCTGAATGGGTCGCAAATCTAGTTCTGGTATGGAATAAATCAGGAGAATTAATACTGTGTGTTTATTTCTGGAACTTGAACAAAACATCATACAAACACAACTATCCAGTTCCACCAATGGAACAAATTTTACAAATGGTAGCAGACCTGGAATTGTTCTCCCTGCTAGATTTATTTCTTGGTTGTAATAAAGTGTTAGTGGCTGAGAAATATAAATTAAAGAATACATTCTGCACGAAGTGGGGAACATTCACATATAGAAGAATTCCTTTTTTCCTAGTGAATTTCTAAGCCACATTCCAGAGGGCCATGGATATTGCATTTGGAGGTTTAGTCGGCCATTACATGGTCATATATTTAGATGATGTAAAAAATTTCTCCAAGAAACAAGAAGACCATGTTTTCCACTTCAAACGGTTTTTTGACCATTGCATAAAATATGGTATATCTCTGAACCTGAAGAAGAGTTCTCAAAGGAAAACTTTTGGGTCACATCATCTCAAAAAAGTCAATCTCGATAGATCCAGAGAGAGTTGAGGCTATGCAATCATTTATGGGCACATTTAATTTTGTTTGAAGGTTTGTACATGGTCTCACACAAATTGTGAAAGATTTGCAACAAATGGTAAAGAAAAGTGTGCAGTTCAAGTGGACTGACATTGAGAAGGCTACCTTTAAATACATAAAGACAACAATATCTCTTACACCTTCTTTGAAAAATCCATATTTTGAGAAGGAATTTATTGTATACACCTTTGCTTCATATAACTCTCTCGTAGCAGTGCTTACTCAGAAAGGTGAGTTGGGAGATGAATATATGTTATCTTTCATGAGAATTGGGTTACAAGGGGCCGAATTGAATTAACCAACCATATATAAACAATAATATGCAGTGTTCAAGGCAGTAAAACAATTCAGGCCATATATTTTGAAGAACGAAACGAAAGTCATCGTACCTCATCTAATTGTCAGGTCTCTGTTTGTGCAGAAGGAATTGGGTGAGCGAAGAGGAAATTGGGTGACCGCACTACAGTAATATGACTTAGAATTCATACCAGCAACCATTATTAAAGGTCAAGGGGTGTGCAAATTTCTCATGGAGAATCACGCCAATGAATACCATGATTGGGAAAACGAAGTTGAATTGAACCTAATTGAAGTATGTCCCATTTTCACTACTCCCTAATCTTGGTACAAGGATTTGGTGCATTATCTCCAGCAGGGATATCTGCTAGAACATTGGAACTCCAAGCAGAGAAGGACACTTAGAGTGAAGTCAACTTCTTATCAGATAATTGATGGAGTACTTTTAAAAAAAAAGTTATGATGGAGTTTTTATTAGATTTCTGGAAAAATAAGATGCATCTAAGGTGGTCAAAGAATTGTACAATGGTCTTGCAGGAGGAAATTTTTCTTGGGACACCACGACCCATAAGATAACTAGATATGGGTACTACTGGCCAACTATCTTCAAGTATGCCCATGCTTATGCAATAAAGTGTGATGTATTCCAAAGGAGTGGTGGCATATTTCCGAAAGCAGCAACACCATTACAACCCATTATCATCTTAGAACCATTTGAGCAGTGGGGTATAGAAATTATTGGAGAGATTAACCAAAAATATTCACTGCAACATCAGTATATTCTCACAACTACGGACTATTTCACATGATGGGTGGAAGCAGTTCCTTTGTGCAAAGTCAATGAGGATGCATTCATCAATTTCCTATAGGAGAACATCATAACCAGGTTTGGGGTTCCAATTTATCTTGTTTTGTACAATGCATCTTATTTCTCGTCTGTCAAGTTAACTGAATTTTCTTGGGAAAAGGGAATCAAAATGCATTATTCATCGAATTATTATCCATAGGAAAATGGTTTAGAAGAGTCAACAAATAAAAATCTCATTTGAATTTTAAACAAAACTATTATTGAAAGTAAAAGGAATTGGCATATAGCTCTCCCTAATGCATTATGGGTAGATAGGGTTACCTCAAAGAATTTCTTATGAGTTTCTCCTTATACTCTATTCTATGGAAGGGAAGCCATATTACCTGCAAACATTATGCTCCCATTCTTGCAGTTCGACCAAGCCTCAAGAGGGTCTGGTAGTGAAATTTTACAAACACAAATTGATACCCTTTTGAAGCTTGAAGAATCAATAAAAAAGGCCAAGGATAGTTTCAATCTACATCAGGATATTCTCAAGAGATGGTTCTACAAGTGAAAGCCTGGGAATAGGAACATTGAGGTAGGAGACTTAGTTCTAAAGTGGGATCACCTACATGATGAAAAGGGAAAACACCCGAAATTTCAACATTTATGGATTGGCCCCTATCAGATTGATGAGAATCTTGGCCCTTCAACTTACAAACTCCAAGGTTTACAAGGATAGGAATAAATTCTTCCTCCAAACGACCTCACTCTCAAACAATATTTCACCTAGGTTCTAGGAGCACTTTGTACATAAATAAAAGCTTCATTTTCTTGGTTTTTTCTAGTTTGTTTTCCTTTTTTCTCATTTTCTTAGGTTCATATTATTTGTTTGATTATTGTCTGATTTGGTTTTTTGTCTTATAATAAACCAGCTCAATGTTTGACACTTGGAAGTATAGGGATCTGAGTAATATCACAGATATTTGAAAGTCAGGAGTTGCTTATGGGAAGGCGTGCATGGTACAATTTTATCACTATGATATTTTTTTTAATTGTTTCCTAACTTTAGAAAGGGAAACCAACTTCGAATCCACATTTTATTCATTATAAACCCTATAAAATAACTAAGACTCATAAGGTCTGGATTACTATCTTGGGGCTCTGTTGGAAAAAACCCACCAACAAAGCCTTGTCGACAAGGGTCCCCACTCTGTCGATGCCCAACCAACATGATATCCCATGGAAGTGGCCTAGACAGGTCTTACCCTTCCTGGAAACACTCATAGAGTGGATGAAGTCTCACCTGAGATGTTTGAGGGAGAGCTATCGGAACCACGTTTCCGGTAGTAAGGAGGAGGATCAGGGCATAAGATATTTATCATCATAACTATCAAATCTGGTAGAACCATCTATTATATCTCGCAGTATTCGTCACAGATATATCTTTTCAATCACAGATCTAGGATATTGCAACATTCAACTACTCATTGCAGCAATGAGACATTCAATTACAGATCTAACAGATCACAACAACAATATGGCATTCATCATTCATAAAAAGGAAAAGATAGGAAAATATATCACAGCAGCATTGCATTTCTCATAAAACAGAGCCCTCATAGCAATTAAAGACATGAAAAGACATCGTAGCATATGCCATAGGGACAAGGGAAATAGTGATTGAGCACAATATCCATCATATTATATTACTTTCATCGCAATAGATCAAAATAACAATCTTCTTTCTCCACAGCAAGGGAAAGATCATTCCACAGAGTGGCTCATGAATCACCAAAAGACTCAGTCTCATCTCATGCACATCTCTTAATCCTCTTCCTTCTAATTATATCATTACAATTGCAATTATAATCTATATATAGGCTTGTGCCTTTACATTCAAGGTCCACTTCTAACTAACTTTTAACTGACTTAACCACTAATGACCTATATCCACAAAATATGGTCAACCAATAAAAAATATGAATAAAATATTCAAAAGAGGTTTATTTTCTACGCATCGTGCTCCCTTTGACTTGTGTGGTGTGGCATGAGATTGCACAACCCCCATGGTGCTGTACAACTCACTTACCCAAACCCCTGCCAACGACCCCCGACACAATCTTGTGGCTCATCCTCGAGCCACGCCAGCTAGGCATGGTAACTTCCGTGACCCTGAAGAGCAGAAACCATCACATATGCATTGGTGTACGATGGTTCCCAGATCGAGCACAACTATTTCCTTCGATGTCAATTGCAGCGGATCTTATCAACCTTCTGGATTTATATAACCTACAATGCTATCATGCTCCAACTTCTACATCATTCTCCATTTTCGATTGCCCTTCAAACAGTGTCTGGAGGCGTAGTACGAAGCCTCAGATATGGCCACTTGGTCCTTCTATGCTATCAAGATGAGCCTACATCTGTCCACTTGTTCCTTTCTTGCATTTAGGCTCAACCTGCATCTACCTACTTTGTCCTTTTGGGCTCATCCAACGCTTCCTGGAGGACCCAGTTCCTTGTTCCTGTAGAATTTGACAAGTGAAGCAGGAACTCTGGTCTCATTTAGATTCCTTATGAGCATCTGAGTCAGTACCTTAGATTGACTTGGAGAAACATATCCAAGGATGACTTTTCCAGAGACTTCTATCTTTGCCAAACTAACCCACGTACTCACAACTTGTTCATCGATTTCTACTGAGATAACATTATCACTCATAGGTTTCCTTGTATCTAGGGAGGTCTGCATTTCCCCTTTGACCACCACGGCCTTATGCAATAAAGCTTCCTACGACATCTGGTCATCGTCACGGAGTCTCCCATACACTACGAGCCATTCTATCTATCCTGGGTAACCCTGTCCCTTTTTCATGTCATGGCCCGATCGTTGTAGTGCAGCCTGCTACGAACGCGCCATCTTTACCTGTCATGTAACCTTGGCCCAGCGGACCAACTTGTCCCAGGAATATTTCCTTAGCGCAGCCTCCTGCTGACGTGTAACCTTATGTCTGTCGCACCCCCTTATCTTGGGCGCAACCTTTTTTCTGTTGCACCCCTTTATCCCAGTAGCAACCGTTTTTTATGGCTAACTGGCTATTCTCTACTGAATCTCCTACCCTTTAACTGGGTATTCCCCCCCCTCATGGGCCCACTGTACCTATTACTACCTATCTCTAGCTGCTCTCTTTTTTTTGTTTTTTTCGCAGTGCTTCAATCAATGCGCCCTTCTGCCCCTGTCTTATAGGGCTTCGAGCGACTACCATTCACAAGCTTTGGAAGCACTGCTCCATCTAACTACTACAACTGAAATACACCCCCAGAAGTAATTAAATGAACAAGATACAGGCCCAACCAGTGCATTTGTAACGTACCTAGATGTTTTATGAACTTGCTGTCATCTAACAACACCAAATATCCTTGGGAAAATTGTTTATTTTTAATGTGGCGATCATGCCACGCCTTCTATCGATCCTTCTCAACATGCTACTGGAAGCCTGCAATGAAGTTGTCTTCTTCTAGTTGATGTAGTTGCATTACTCACTCCTCAAGAGCCTCTTCTTTTCCCATACTGGTTGCTACAACGATGCGCAAACTAGGAACAATTTATTCCATAGGCATAACCTCCTCTTTCCCATATACCAGTTTGAACAACGTCTGTCATGTGAGATTCTTGCAAGTGGTGTGGTAAGCCCATATTACCATAGGGATATTTAAATACCAGTCATCTCATTTATCATTGCATACCTTCGTCAACGCAGTTTCCAATATTTTGTTGAACGCCTCTACAGTTCCATTTTCCTGTGGATGATATGGGGTGCTATTCTTATGCTGCACCTGCAACTCCTCTGTCAATGCTTGTACTCTACGGTTGATAAAATGGCTACGCTGGTTGCTCATCAATATCCTAGGGCATCTGAACCACGTCACGACATTTTCAAAGATGAATTTTGCTACTGTCGTAGCGGTGCAATCCACAAATGGTGTGGCCTTCGCCCTCCTTGTCAGATAGTCAGTTGCTATGATGATGTAGCGTGCACCAGTTTGCTTCCCTGGTGGGTTGATTGGACCCACAAAGTCCATAGCCTATTGATCAAAAGGTTGTAAATTTACCTGTGGTACAAGAAACATCTCATCTCGCCATGATGGTTTCCCGACACATTGATAGACATCGTAGCTCCATGCATAGTCCGTAGCATCATTATGCAATGTAGGCCACCATATCCCAGTGTGCAATACCTTACGCGTAGTAGCCCTTCCTCCATAATTTCCTCCTGCAACTCCTACATGCACTTCTTCTAGAATTTTCCCTTGTTCATGAGGTAGAACGCACTGTCGTAGGATCTCATTAGGTCCAAGCTTGTATAATTGTCACGCGATCAGCTGGAAATATGAAGCCTTCACTACCAACTATTTCTTTTGACTAGTTGTCATCTCCTCTAGTGTAACTCTGGTTTCCAGGAACTGAATTATTGATGCATAATGGTCATCTGTGATATCAACTCGAAACAGCTATGCATCCAGAAATCCATCATCAATATTGGTGGGTTCTTCACCTGTCTCAATGCGGGACAGATGATCAGGACTAGCATTCAAGCGTCCTGGTTTCATGATTATTTCAAAATAAAATTCCTGAAAGAGAAGTAGCCAACGACATATCTTCCCCCCCATCATAGGCTTATTGACCAGATACTTCAAAGTCGAATGGTTAGTGAACATCTTGAAGTGACTTCCCAAGAGATAATGCCTAAATTTCTGCAGCGCATATACCATCACCAACCCCTCTCTTTCTGTGGTCATGTAATTCTTCTCCGCAAAGGATAACTTTTTTCTAGCAAAGGAAATCACATGATCCAGATCTCCTTCTCATGGGCTGCGTGAGTACCACTCCCAGTGCAACAGATGAGGAATTGACATGGACATGAAAATCCTTGGTCCAATAGGGGAACACAAGTATTGGTGCAGAATCCATCTTGGCCTTCAATGTGTCGAAGCTACTTTGAAATTCCTGGCTCCATATGAATGAAGCATCCTTCTTTAACAGTTTCTCCATGGGTGCAGTAATCGTAGGAAAACTGCGAATAAACTTGCGATAGTACCCAGTATGCCCCAGTGTCGTGCAAAGCACCTTTGTATTTGTAGGTGGTGATAGGCTCAAAATGAGCGTAATCTTCACTGAATCAACCAAAATCCCCTGCTTACATACAATGTGACCCAATAGTATCCCGAATGGCACACAGAAGATGCACTTCTTAGAATTCAATGCGATCTGATGCTGTCGACACCTCTCCAGCATCAAGTGCATGTTTTGCAAGTGATCCTTGATCAATCCTTATACTATCCAATCATCCATATATACTTGCAGAAAATTCTGAATAAATTCTTTAAATGCGGTGATGACAACCTGAGAGAATACCACAGGAGCATTCTTCAGCCCAAAGGGAATTACTGTGTACTGAAAGCAACCCCATTCGGTGACAAATGTGGTTTTATGGTGGTCTTCCTTTGCAATCTTGATCTGGTTATACCCAAAAATCCATATGTGAAGGAATACATTTCTTGACCACCTACTCCCTCAAGAACCTCATCCATGAAAGGGGTCAAAAAGGGATCATGCATGCAAGCATCATTTAGCTTCCTTAGATCAACACATATTCATATTTCCCCATTCTTTTTGTCTTGAACCACCATAGGACTTATCCATTTTGATACTTCAACCGGCTCATTTATCCCTGCATCTAACATTCGATCAATTTCATCCTTGACCCTTTCTTTACATTGCGGATTCGAGTGGTATGGTCGCTGTTGCAATGGTTTTGCATCTAGTTTTAATAGAATATTCAATTTCCCCTAGGTCACCCAATCTCCCCTTCATTTTTAAAAATTTCGTTGGGAACAAATCTTGAAACTCATGCAGGAGAGCTGTGATCTTTGACATAGTCTCCTCGCCCCATTAGTCCCCAATATTGGCAAATTTTGGATTCTCCTTTGTCCCAATATTAACTTTCCTAATCTTCAGCAATTGAGTCATGTGATTCGTTGGCACATCCGGTGCTGCGAGATCCTGACTTCCTTCAGTCTCTCGGATATTAATGTTGCGCAACACATTATCATCTTCTGGATTGCTAGAGAGGTTGTAGCATTCCATCATTGATTGTAGGTAGCAATGTCCATGTGGGTCCACATGATATGCGACTGGGACCACTTTTAAGACTATGTCCCGAATGATCTGGAGCACGTTGTTAAATTCTGTGTTAGCATCTGAAAATCTGAAGGTATGTGCAAAGAAAAAAATCATCTCCTCCTAAGTGGTAAGTTCTCTATGCAGCTCGGCTGATATGTACCAAGACTGTGGAATTTCATCCAATGTGTGAATAAAAGCATGGATCCACTCATCCCTAGGTCTCGATGCCCACAGCGTCTGGCATTCCCTTAGATGACTACAAGGGCTATTATGTCCATCATAGCTCCTAGTGTGATATACATCCATATCGCTGAAGTGCACGGTCATCAATTGTCGACATTGTGCCCATTTATGAATGGTCTCCTTATGAACCACTCACTAGCATGCTGGACTAGCCTTCAATGTTTCTCCTAATGCCAACAAGCGTTGAGGCTCAGATACATTTGCTTCAAACTTCTCAAGGAACCCAGATAGTTCTGGTATCCCTTTTTATGTCGAAAACTCAATGATCTCAGTCATGACATGGTGTAGTGACTACATGATGATCCCGCACTTTCTGAGTGATACCTCATGCAGTCGGTTTTTCCAATTTTCCAGTGTGTCATCAGAATCAGACGATATAGAGCTATCACTATGCCAACCCAGTTCTTCATCTGTAGTATCTGTAGTAGGGTGGATGTAATCCTTAGAGATATTGTAAATGTGATACCATCCTCTCATGACTTCATCTTTGATTGGTTCAATATAATGTCTTCCTTCATTTGGATCCATCAGGGCAATGACTCGGATATCATGGTTCTCAAATGTCATCAACCACTTCTTAAAATTTATCACGACCATGCTGTCATTGGCCCATCCAATCCCTATAAGTGCGGGATATGAGCCACCTCCATCAACAACTTTGATTACATCAAAATCAACACGAGTCCTCATACCTTCGACATCTACAACACATGACCGATCGGTTGAACTTTGGTCTGATTAGCCAATCTCAGCTGCACTGGGGACCAACCAAGCTTCAGCTCCCCCATCTTCTGCCATGTCTATTTTGTTAGGATGTTCACATTTGACCCAAGATCATGAATAATGGAATCAACTTCATAGTCACCAATATGGATGTTCATCCACATCTCCTTGCTCGTCTTTTTGTTTTGCAAAGAATTGACTGCAGAGTCTTGCAATTCTCTACCTGAACAATGCAACAACTTCTTGATATCAACCAGAGCATCAGCATCTTTTTCTATGGATAAACAAATTTTGAAGAAATTCTTTAATATACCATACTGCCATGATGGCCTAGCTTCTAATGAAGAATCAAAAGTAGAAGGCATGCCAAAAATAGGTGTCTTACCAGGATTTATTCCAAGCGCCTCACGAGTTTCAAAAAAGGTATCTCTCTCAGTCACGATATCGAACTGTTCTTTCTTCTTTCTAGCCAATCGCACTTGTGGTCATGGTCCATCTTCTCTAGTCATTGCGCCTCCTCGAGCAACAATCCCAACATCAACATCCTCTGTCTGAGGTTCTGCTAGAATGCTTGCAACCATCGATCCTTGATTCTGGTTCTGCGGAAGAGACTGATTCGGTGGTGGATTTGTTGGAATATAATAAACCCACTCATAAAATAATTAATCATTATTTGATTAATTTCCTACCCACTAGCTTAGATAGTTGGCATCCACTTGCACCTTAGAGTCAACACTTGCAATCTATATCCTAGGAATGATTTATTTCTGATTCTGGGTTGATCTTGACCACTTTATGGCCATCCAGAATTGGTAACTGTGCTTTACAACAGATTTTTCTTTTTCTACTTTATCCTACTTTTCTATGGATAAGGTAAGGCTAGTCAACTAGGAAACTGGCGGCTTTTGTTGCCAACCCATCCTCCATTAATTTCTCTCCATATTATAGGCTTAGCAAGTATTTCCTTCACTCATCATCACTCACACATGCTATTGCTAATTTGTGAGGTGCTTGATAGATTAGGAAAGTGCTTTAGTCAACTATGGGGTTTATCATAATTAGTAAGCCTGCTTTATGAACTAGCTTGAGTTGTCTTCTAGCAACTCCTTTTTCCTTTATAAGGATGTATTACCTATGTAATAATATCAATTATCATTTATTTATCATTCATTAATGTGTGTTCATTAATTCTTCTTCTTCTCTCCTTATGCTAATTCTCTACAATTCTATGTGAGGTTAATTGTGTGCCTATATCCTTAGCCTGTTTATGAAATTCCTTATGCCATCAAGGCTTTAGAATTTCTACAAGGTATCAAAGCTAAGGTTCTCAAAGTTCTACATGGTATCAAAGCTAAGGTTCTCAAAGTTCAAGTTCTACATGGTATCAGATGACAAAGTGTCCTCAGACACAAAACTTTGTTAATGAAGAAGGAAAATAATTACATCACATAGATGTGAGGGTTAAGTCCCGAAAGATTACCTCACGTGGAAAACTATATGGATTTAAATATCCAAAGAGTAACAACTAATGTACCGTTACTGAAACTAACTTAGGGACACCTCACATAATCACGTGAGTGTGTAGATGCCCTTTTACATTTATTAAACTAAACTTCTAAACATAACATTTTGGATCATAATTCCTAACAATCCCCCCTTTGATCCAAAAATTCTTTTGAACAAATACTAGGTTCATTTCTAAACTTATCAAATTTGACCCTTCCAAGAGATTTTGTAAAAATATCTACAGTTTGATCTTTTGATGGACAATACTTTGCCTTGATGATTTGTTTGACGATGAGAGCCCGAATGTAATGATACTTAGTATCCACATGCTTAGTCTTTGAATGAAAAATGATATTTTTGGCTAACTTGATTGATGATTGATTATTAATAAATATTGAACTTGATTCTTTCTGATGAGCTTTGAGGTCCTGCAAAATCCTTCTTAACCAAACTATCTCACAAGCGGCTTCCCAAGCTAAAATATATTCTGCTTCTGCTGTACAATTCACAATTGTATCCTGCTTTTTACAACTCGATGCCACTGCAGCTGATTCCATATTCATTAAGTAACCTGAAATAGATTCCTTGTCATCAACATCTCTAGCAAAATATACATCTGAATCGCCAATAAGCTTGAAATTTTTGTTTCTTTTAAACTCAAGTCCAAAATCCTTTGTTCCTTGAAGATACTTTAACACCCTTTTTCCTGCATTCCAATGACTTTCTCTAGGTTCTTGCATATATCTATAAAGTATGATGACTGAATAAGATAGATCAGGATGAGTATTTGTCAAGTAAGTGAAACATCCAATTAACTGTCGATATCCAATACCATTTACAAGTTCCCCCCCTTCAAACTTAGAAAGTTTTAAATTTTGCTCCAAGGGAGTAAGCCCTGGTTTACATTCCTCCATTCCAAACTTCTTCAATAATCTAGAAATGTATTTAGCTTGAGAAATAAATATTCTTCCTTCCCACTGCTTTACTTCAACTCCAAAATAGTAATGAAGTAATCCCAAGTCCGTCATTTCAAAAATTGTTTGAAGTTCTTGCTTAACTTGAAATATATGGTCATAATTATTGCTACATGTTATGAGAAAATCATCAACATACATAACCAATATGACTAAGTTGTTTTCCTGGATTCGAACATACAAAGTATCATCTGACTCACTACAAAGAAAACCAACTTTCTGTAGGTAGGCATCCATTTTTGCATACCAAGCTCTAAGAGCCTGTTTCAATCCATACAATGCCTTAACCAATTTACAAACTTGATTTTATTTCCTTGGAACCTCAAAACTAGGAGCTTGAGTTATATAAACATCCTCTTGCAAATCACCATTTAGAAATTCACATTTTACATCCATTTGATGCACTTTCCATCCATTTTGTGCAGCTAAAGCTAGCACAATCTTGATAGTATTCCATTTCACTGTTGGAGAAAATTTTTCTTCATAATCAATCCCTTTTTTCTGAGAAAAACACTTTGCCACCAATCTTTCCTTATATTTATCAATATCTCCATTTTCTTTGTACTTAATTCTGTAAACCCACTTACAACCAATGGGTTTAACATCATGTGGACAATCGACAATTTTCCAAGTTTGATTCTTCATTACTGCATCATACTCACTTTGCATTTATATTTTCCATTCATCATATTCAACTGCTTCATTAAAAGTAGATGGTTCAACAACTGAAAGAGCAAAATTTTCTGAACCCATATTATAACTCCTTCTACCTGTTTTGCCTTTTTCATCAGACTTAACATCTTGAAGTAACTTAGTTGCCCATTTTGGTTTCTTCTTTTCAATGTTAACTTGATTTGAATCGTCCAAGTTAACTTGTGAATAGTTCAAAGTATCTTCAACCTGTTCGTCATCCTGTACTTCTGAAGTGAAATCAAACCATTGTTCATTCCTTGTCTTGTTTAAGTGTTGCATCCTTATTTGTTCCTTAGTTACTTTTTCGTCTAAGTGACTAAGCTGTTTTTCAACCTATTCTACACTTAAAATTTTTGTTTCATCAAAAATCACATCCCTGCTGACAATAAACTTACCATCTAACGGAAGCCTATACCCCTTTTTCTCATCGAAATAACCAATCAACATGCACTTAACACTTCTAGACTCTCACTTCTTTCGCTTTTCTTTTGGGACAAGTGCATAACAAACTGAACCAAAAACTCTCAAATGTTTGACCATAGGTTTGAATCCATACCAAGCCTCAAAAGGAGTTATTCCATCAAGTGGTGATGAAGGAGATCGATTCCTCAAATAAACCGATGAAGAAACTGCTGTATGAACTACTTTAGCCCAATAACATGAATTCAACCTTTTGAAAAATAACATTGCTCTAGCCATGCCCAATAAAGTTTGATTCATCCTTTCTGATACTCCATTTTACTGTGGAGTATAAAAAATTTCCAACTATCTTTTAATCCCTTTTCCCTGACAATAAGTCAAAAAATGATTTGATGTAAACTCACCACCATTATTAGTTCTCAAAGTAGCAATCTTTTCCTTTGTCGTTGTTTCAACCAAATTTTGAAATAACTAAAAAATTTCAAACACTCATGATTTTTCCTTCAAGAAATACATCCAAACCATCCTGCTAAAATCATCTATAAACAACAAAAAATATTTACAACCACCAAGTGAAGTTTCCAAAGGACCACAAACATCACTATGAACAAGCTGTAATCTCCTTGTTGCTCTCTAGGTGCTTTTTGAAAAAGCTATCCTTCTCTATTTGCCATAAATGCAAGCTTCACAATTTGCATTTTCCTTCCGAAAAGTAGGAAACCCCTTTACCATTCCTTGTTGTTGGAGCTGTACAAGACTATCAACATTCAAGTGCCCAAAATGAATGTGCCACAATCTGATAAGTGAAATATCAGTTTCAACTAAACCTGCAAATTCCTTCAAATGTTCCTTTGATCTAGGAATGACTGTTCCCTTCATCCTAAGAAGCTTTCCATCTTCATAACCTATCATAACTATTTTGTATGCATCCTTTTTTGAATTAACCAAAAGAATACCATCTTCCATTACAATTTGATGTCCTAATTGGCGAATGACAACTAAAGACAACACATTTTTCTTAAATGTAGGCACATACCAAACATTAGAAATCAATCTTTCTCCAATTCCTGGCAAGTCAACCTTGACTGTTCCTTTTCCCAGTGGAAAATGAATAGAATCATCTGCAAGGAAGATTGAATTTAAATGACAATTTTCATAACTCCAAAAGAAATCTTTCCTGTGTGTCATATGCTAAGTAGCCCCTATATCCATAATCCAAGCATCTTCAAAATCATTTTTGAAACAATAAGAAGAATTGACAAAATTCGTTTATTCCAACTGATGAACTTGAACAAAATCCATTGATTCTGATTGTCCAAGTGCTGTAAAAACATATTCACAATTTTCACTATCATCTGTATGAGCATAATGTGCCGCTGATGAAGATTATTTGGATTCTCTTTATTTTAGAATTTTTTCAAATGAAACTTTATAGTCTGAAGCATAATATCAAACTCTCTTACAATGAAAACATGTGACCTGTTTATTACCTCTTCCTCTTCTAGAGACCTGTTGGTTTTCTGAACCTCTTCCTCTTCCAGAAAACTGTGATTGTGTACTTTCTGATTCTTTAGAACCTCTTCCTTGATTTCTTCCTCTTCCTCTTCCAAAACCATGACTATGACTTTTGTTTGAATATTGAAAAGAATTCCGTTGTTGTTCATTTTCTTTATGATCATTACCCTTTTTATGATTACCTGAAGACTGTCTTCTAGTACTTGGGACGAAAACATCTCCTGCTAGCTTTGTTTTACCAAAAGTTTTGTCATGTGTGGCAAGTAATTCACTTAGTGTGTCAAAAGAAATATTATCCAATTTATTTGTAATCTATAAAGTTTCCAAAAAATGCTTATATGTCTTAGGCAATCTTGCAATCAAAATAGTCACGATCATGCTGTCCTCAATTTTATCAAAACCAGCTCTTGAAATTTCTTGTTTGACATTCTTCAATCTAGACATGTACTTCATGACATAACCTCCTGAAGACAATTTTTGTTGAAACAACTTCAATTGGAGATCGATTTTCTTAGCTTGACTTTGAGAATCAAATAAATCTTTCAATGTCTTCCAAGCTGACCACACACTAGAATTATTTTCAATATGCACAAAATATCATCAGAAAGAGTACTGTGAATCAATGCTAAGGCCTTCTCATCTTTTAGTTCCCATTTTGAAAGTTGATCAGGAAGAGTCGGTTTGGTATGCTGAGCATTACAGACACCCTTCCACAATTCATTGTAAATAAGAGTGCTTTGAATATGACGACTCCAAACTTTATAATTTTTCGATCCTTCCAACTTGTCAGATTCATTAAAAATACTTACAACTCTAGACATTGTAAAAAATAAACACCTTATAACTCCAGAAGTTGTGTATTATGCAAACCTTATAGCTCCAAGAATTAGAAAAAGAAAGCACCTTATGTCACCAAAATAAACAATGACCTTATATCACCAATAGAAGCGCTTGAAAAATATTTTATGAAAAACAATAAATTATGCATCAACAAGAGTCACCATGAAAGAAATATTGCAAGAAACACCACACACCATGCAAAAGAGAGCTATAGGGGCTTGGCCTTGACCCACTTATAGCCTCAAGAAAAGAATTTGATAGAGCTTCACTTTGCTCTAATCAAACCTTGAGTGAAAATACAAGTACTCCTTAGGATGCCAAAAATGCTCCTTATTACTCCAATGCCCAATAAAAAATTACACCTTATCACTCCAAAAAATAACAAATATTTATAGGTGAATTGGAGAGATACAAGATTGTTGAGTGGGAGGCATAAGTTCCAGTCCCATCAACTCCAAAAAATAACCCTTTTTTTTAAATTTTTATTTCTCCACTTTTTTTTTTTTACAATATAAAAAATCTCCAAAAATTGAAAAATGAATAATAAATTACCTTATCTCTCCAAAAAAACTTATTCACTTTTCAAAATATTACATAAATTTGAATCCATGCATGGCAAATATATTTCAGCAACAAAATGAGTGATTTCTTCAGGTTTTCGGAAACGAGATGCACACAATGCTCCACTGCTTCAACACCTCCTCCATGCTGGTGTTCACGCTGTTGTTCTCTCTTCAACCATGCTGGTGTTCATGACAATTTCTCTCTTCAACCACGCTGTTGTTCACGCCAATTTCTCTCTTCAACCACGCTGATGTTCATGCCAATGCTCCACTAGTTGGGATGTGTGAGATGCCAATGTATCATTTTCTCTGGAGTGTTGCACTGCAAAATACTGATGTCTCTACATGGGTTCTTTTCAATGCCTACATGGGTACACTAGTGTTTTACTTTTGGGTGGCCTGTTTTTTCCTTCCTAAGTTGATGTTTCTCAAACTATCCTCTCCAAATCGACTGGGTGATCTCTACACTGGAGTTTTCTCTCTCTTCAACGTTGGGTTACGCTGAACAATCTCTACGCTGAACTCCTTCCCAACACCGGCTATGTTTTTTTTTTTGAATTCACTTCCACAAAATTTTAAATAACCTTGCCTTAAATATATATATATATATATATATATATATTTTACTCTCTCCAAGTAAAATGAAAAAACTAAGTCAACAAAAAATCTTTTCTGCACAGATTCTTTTTAGCCGAAAAGAATAGGAAGCATTAACTTACGGTCAAAATTTTGCTATTCCAAAACCTTGAAAGTCACCTTCTTCAAACAACCTTGAGCACCTTCCAACCAGACCAAGCTTCAACCACGTGCTTTGATACCTCTTTGACAAAGTGTCCTCAGACACAAAACTTTATTAATGAAGAAGGAAAATGATTACATCATAGAGATGTGAGGGCTAAGTCCCAAAAGATTACCTCACATGTAAAGCTCGACAGATTTAAATATCCAGAGAGTAACAACTAATTTATCGTTACTGAAACTAACTTAGGGACACCTCACATAATCACGTGAGTGTGTAGATGCCCTTTTACATTTATTAAACTAAACTTCTAAACATAGCATTTTGGATCATAATTCCTAACATTAGAGATGAGGATATCAAATCTCTACATGATATCAGATCTTTGAGAGTTCATTAATTGTTCCTCCTTTTCATATTTGCAATTTTATTTCGGAGGTTCAACTTCGAATGGATTCAAGAGTATCAATTCCTCTTCTTTCTCCATTCATAAGCTATTCAGAGTGGAAATTGAAGATGATTTCATATCTAAAGAGACAAGGTCTCTATGAGTTATCTATTGGAGCTGGTGAAGATTCTTATGAAGATCCAAGTGACTAGTTGAATGACTGTGATAGAGAAATTGGAGCTATTTGTCTAGATATCTCTCCATGCATGCACTACCTTATTGATTTCGTTGATTACCCAAAGGATCTCTGGACAACATTGGATAGAGTTTTGGGAAAGGAGAATGAGGATCCTTCTAGATATGTGGAGAGTGCCTCTAGCTCCTCAATGATTTCTCTCTCTCAAGATGTCTCAGCCTATACAGTCTCTGATGAAGTTGATCATGAAGAAGAAATTTCTCATACAGTTCTTGTTGCTACTACTCTCTTTGATTCGAATGCTTCCTCTTTCAATCAAGAAGTAAATATTGAAGAGCCATCTTTTTTTGTGTCTCTTGAGGTAGAAGATCTTGATCCATATTCTTATGATGTTGTTGATGAAAAACAAGTGACTAATGGAGCTGCTATTGCTATTAATGATTCACTCACACATTTAGTGTTCTCTATGTCTTCTATCATGGATTATGAGATCCATATTCCAGGCCTCTCACACTTTGTGCATGCCTCTCTGCTTGATGGTGCGCAACCCAGTGACTTCCAAGATGTTTTTTTAGCCAAACCAAGTCCCTCTAGTGTTTTTCCACTTACCATACTTGATCCCATGTGCTTCTGCAGCTCCTCCATTGTTCTTGGCACTCATTCTTAGAGCCTCCTTGAAGATTTTGAACATCACTATCTTTCCTCCTCTCATATTTCTACCATAGAGGATTCTTTACTAGTATATTCCCATGAGTCTACTATTGTGCTTATTTGTGATCTCTTGGATTCTTTGGAATTTAGATCAACCCATGGATCCCATTCATTCACACTCTTTGATCCTATGCCTTCCCTATGTTCCTACAAGATCACTTCCACACATCCTCTCTGTGTAAATGAATATGGAGACATTATACATTCGCTTGGACAGTTATTTCACCTGTATGGAGCTCAATTCATCTCTACTGGTTCGAATTTCAAGTCATCTCATCATCTTGGAGCTGATTACAAGTCTCAAGATCCTTTAGTATTGCCTTCACATCATTGGATCTTAGTTGTTATACATGGTCCTACAGCTGTCCTTGATCCAAGTGAGCAGTTTTATCTTCTTCCTAAGAAGAAGATTCCTCCAGACATCAGCATTTAGTTTGGAGAAGTAGCAACATAGTAGTTCAGCATTTTTGGTATTTCTTTTCATGTCCTTTCTTGAGGGAGGATTTCCCCCTTGAGGTTTTTCCTCTTTCCTCATTTCTTTGGACAAGATAAATTGTAAACGGGTGACCATAGGTTTATTGCTGGGCTGTATATGCATATATATTTCTGATTAGTTCAGGAATATCATCATAAATTCAGACTTAAGGGGGGGTGTTGGAATATAATAAACCCACTCATAGAATAATTAATCATTATTTGATTAATTTCCTACCCACTAGCTTAGATAGTTGGCATCCACTTGCACCTTAGAGTCAAAAATTGCCATCTATATCCTAGGAATGATTTATTTCTGATTCTGGGTTGATCTTGACCACTTTATGGCCATCCAGAAATGTAACTGCGCTTTACAATAGATTCTGCTTTATTCTTCTTTTTCTACTTTATCCTGCTTTTCTATGGATAAGGTAAATCTAGTCAACTAGGAAACTGATAGCTTTTGTTGCCAACCCATCCTCCATTATTTTCTCTCCATATTCTTGGATTAGAAAGTCTTTCCTTCACTCATCATCACTCACACATGCTATTGCTACTTCATGAGGTTCTTAATAGATTGGGAAAGTGCTTTAGTCAACTATGGGGTTTATCATAATTAGTAAGCCTGATTTATGAGCTATCTTGAGTTGTCTTCTAGCAACTCCTTTTTCCTTTATAAGGATGTATTACCTATGTAATAATATCAATTATCATTTATTGATCATTCATTAATGTGTGTTCATTAATTATTCTTTTTCTCTCCTTATGCTAATTCTCTACAATTCTATGTGAGGTTAATTGTGTGCCTATATCCTTAGCCTATTTAAGAAATTCCTTATGCCATCAAGGCTTTAGAATTTCTACAGGATTCTGGTTCACCGGTGGGTTCATAGGCTGAGTGATATTTTGGTTTTGTGTTGGAATTTGGGGCTGACCTTGATTATGTATTTGTTGCTGATTCTGTATTTGATTCTGGGCCTGGAACTAATTTTGATTCTGTAATAGCGGAACAATGCTGGCCTGCCATCGTGCAATCAATTGAGGAAAATTTTCAACAGTATGATCATTCACCACATAGTATACGCATTGTAAATGGGGAAAATCTCTCTAATAGTGGCTAAATGTCCCATATTTGTAACACTGGATTGATGCACAACCTCGTCCTCCTCCATAGCTAAGACCTCCTCTTCCTCTAAATCCAAATCCTCCATGGTATCCTCCTTGCTGCTGATATTGTGGTTGAGCTACCTGCTACTGATACTGGGGTTGCACCATTTGTTGCTGTGGGGTATTTGGCTGCTACTGAACATAGTGTGCTTCTTGGACATACTATTTCTATAGTGGAGCCATTGGGGTTTGAGTGTACTATGGTCTTGGCACAAACTGCGGCTGAGGTGCGGCCTATGTCTATGGTTGCGACGGGATAAAATGCATCTGCGGTGGTAGTGTGAACTAGACTTGAGGTGGCGAGTGTATCACTTGTGGCTACTGCACCATATGGATCTTCACCTTTCACAAAATATGCATCATAGGTCCACTCTTGAAGAAGATAATAAGCTCGACAATCCTTATCCTCGTGCCCCACTATTGTAAAGGAAAGTTTCCTATGGCTAGGGTTAAAGAGGCCATCAACATACTGAGGTTGAAAGGTGGATGTATAATGTTCAGCAAGCATATATAAACAAGTTATAGAGATTATAATGGTTCATACCTTGACAAACGAAGCTTGATCCAAGCATCCCTTCAATCCTCTTCTTGCCCCTCTCGCTCCTCTTGCTCCAAGAGACCAGTAAAACGAATTATACCTTCCTCAAACCAACATGACCACATATAAAGCAATGATAATTAAATAAACATGAAATAATGATCTGAATAACATCATCATATGATCATAAAAAAATATTCAATCACACATTGAACAATGATTTGGGAAGAAGAAGGACATCACATCTTTATTAATATTGAAAACAAGTACAAGTATACCTTCTCTTCAAGTTCGACACCTCACGAAACCTTGATCTGGTTCTGCTACTTCTCTTCTCCAAGGAACCCAGCCTCCAAGCTCTGCAACACAAGGAGATAGCTTCTAGGGAAAAGGTGTGGGCAAAGAGAGCTCCAAATCCTCCAGCATAACAATGCAAAGATTCAAGTCTCCTCTCATGGACCTCCCTACCTCTATTTATATGCTTTATGAAGAGTTAGGGTCGAAGACAAAGTAGTTACAATTGAAGGAGTCAGTTGCATAACTACCCAAACTACTTGAATTTCAAAATACGTATTTTTTTGACATTTTCAGGAGGTGTACGCGGGTTGCAGAGACATCAGTCGTGTACACAAGGAGGTATACGCGGGTTGCAATGCAGAAATTTGTGTATTTAAGGTGTACGCGAGTATTATACATAGCAACTCATGTACATATGCAGGTTTTCTTAAGGAAACTCACATATACATCAAAAAGCTCATTTTTAGGGTATTTCTGGGCATTTTCAGCCTTTAGTGTCTTCTGGAAAGCTTTAGCTAACAAAATATCTTTCTAGAATTATAGAGATAAGGTCAAACGAAGTGACAAAACTCAAGATATGGGTCCTCCAAGTTAGGTGTTTTTAGTGACTTTCATGAAGTGTCATCATGGAAGTGTCGACATGTGACGAAATCATGGGAAAGTGGTCATAGGCAGAGATGTGTCATTTTGAGCTATAACAAATGCCCCCTGATGTATGATATTAGAGGGGAAAACGATAGCTAAAATACATTATAAAGGAAACAATTTAGTATGGAGAGAGCGGAGAATCCAAGATCGAAAGGATCGAACAAAGGTACCTGAAAGAGAGATAAATTTCAGAAAAAACTGATATCTGGGACATACAAGTCCATATAAAAAACATCACCATAAAGATATAGGTGGATCCAACATCTGTATAACTGATGAAACTATCATTCTCGCTCAATATGCAAAATGGTGCCATATCAAATCTAAAAGAGTCATTGCCAAAAATGAAAAAGGTGGATCCATGCTCAACAATTGATCATATCCACAAAATACAAGGTGGATCTATGTCTCCGCAAAATGTCAGATAAAGTGTGACAAGGTCTTGCGCATCTTGGGCAATAGAAAAATGATGATGCTACTGTAGGCCCAAGGTATTCAATCAAAACTGCCCAAAAGGTACAAATCCTAACCATGCGAATAAAGGAGTTGAGGTCGAACATGGAGGAAACCTTTTGATTACCGGTCAATGATGAAAACTGTTAACAAACGTGAGGGAAACCACCATTAATTAAAATGGTCCCAAAAGTACCTAGTATATTATAACAAGTGTGAGTACAAGGACTTGAATTCGAACACTTGAAGAATCCATTGAGTAGGATACATTAAGGTATTCCTACTTCCCAATAGCGAGGGAAATTGCCATCGATGACTGCAATCCCCAAGGTATTGCCATAAAAATCTAAATCTTATCCCCAGAGCAAGATGTGTTGCAGTTGATAGGAAGAGATCCATTGGAAGGCATTAAGGCATCCTTCATCATCCAACATGAGGTAAGTCAAAGACTAATTGGATCTGGAATTGGTCCTAAATTTCACGACAAGGATCGCCAAAGACATGATGTAATGAATTGATACTAGAGAATGGCTGACACAAAAGGTTAAGGAAACTACAGAATGGCCGACAAAGGTTTAATCCTTGAACAGTGAGCACGACACAAAAGTGACTTAGGCATCTTTTGACACAAAAGGACCAACGACACAAATATGCAATGTAGGACACATTGACAGATTCCCAATATAATTGGAAAAGAGACCAATTGGAGGAGTAAGATACTCTGAATCGGGATAAAGTCAAAATACTAGGACCCAACTGTTGATAGACTCAAAACTGGTGCTTTGTTTAAAGAAACAAGACTTGCTGCCATGATGTAAAAAACATGTGAATGAAATTCCCTTCCCCTCTTTCTTGTAAAGGTTTAACGAGTCCAAGAAAGCAAACTGGGGACCTTCTTCATTTTTGCAAAGCTCGAAGAAGAGACAGAAGAATGCTTGACAAAGCACTGATTCATGGATTTTACGAGCCCAAACTAGTACATGCTTGATGGTGTTTTCATAGTTTAGAGAGTCTAAAAAATCCAAAGAAGACTCTAGGGGGTGCTTTTTCATACAATTTAGTCTCCTGAGGTCGAAAAAGTATAAAACAAACCACATAAGAACTCTCTTAGATTTTGAATAAGTAAGGCACACCTTTTTCGTATTTAGTTAGGAAGGTCCGAAAAAGGTTAAATTACCACCTACCCAATGCTCCTTCAAAAGCAGCATATAGCCTGAGTTTTACGAGTGTGAAGGAAGGCAAGATCACTCGAAAAGATCCATTTTATTACGAGGAATGAGGCTTACAACAATAAACTTGATGCTTTGTTCTTTAGGGTTTAACGAGCATGACAAAGACATAAAGTACTCTAAGAATCTTTTTCATGTTTAGGTCAAGAGCACGGAAAAGAGAAAACTAAGCTCATACTGGGTGTTCCTTTTCTGTAAATTTAGTCCCTCAGGTCCGAAAAAGCGATAAACCTATGCCTGAGAATACTCTTCTCAATTCCGAAGAAAAGAGAGTTTTCCTTTCTCATACTATTCCACACGGTCCAAGAAAGCAATAAACTACCACCAATGTGGATTCCCATTCACATATTCTTAACGAGCCTAAACAGACAAGTTTACTCGGCAGTCAAGTCTATTTTGAGGAGTTAGACTTGGGCCTAAAGAAACTCAATATATTTCCTGTGAAGTTTTAACGATTCTGGAAAAATCAACTTGCAACCTCCTTACTATTTTTAACGAGCTCGAAGGAGAGCAAAAAGAATTCTCTAAATGCGAGGAGACAAGTGTCATAGGCAGGCAAAACTAGTTCCAAGCACAAGGAACAAACCTATGCATAATGCAAGGAACATGAGTAGGATAAAGACACTTAGGGAATGTCTCCTCAAGGTAAAGGGTATCAAGTTGAAAATGTTAGTTTTTCAACATTTAAGCTAGAATTATGTTAGGTTTTTTATTGAGAGAATAACAAGTACAACAATCAAACACAAGAGACAATGAACACAGTGTTTTTCATTGGGGAAACCATAAATGGAGAAAACCCTGCAACTTCCTTAGAGATAGAATCAGCACAAGATGTAAAAACCCAAAACAGTAAGTTGCACTCCCAACAACAGTAATCTTCTTCTTGTCTAGCTCCAGTGTCTTCTCCTTCGTCAACTATGCACTACACTTGAGTGTGTGAGTGATGTGTACTAAATAGAGACCCCAGCTCTCTATTTATACTAATCCCGACATGACTAAAACCATACTAGGGCCGACCTCTACTAGGAGAGTCTAATAACCCTAGTGCCCCGGAACTGCAGGGACTTTGACGCTTAGACAATCGGAGGGTTACCCACTATGACTTGACATGACTTGTTTACATTATTGATTCTCCCGATCGAAACATCAGGGAATGACAACACGACTCAATTACATAATAGATACATCCCGTAATAAACATCGGGTTACAATACATAAGATACATAGATGAATACATTTTCAAGTTACAAATACATCAACACTCCCTCTTAAGTAGGAAGGTATTCTTTCGACACAATTTTCAGCACTGGTCTTCTTCTCTGTATCACTAGATCATCTCGTCATCTGCATATTGAGTCTTATGAGTCTTCAAGTCATCTTCATCTTCAAGTCATCTTCATCCTTCAAATATGGATCATCTCTCGATCTGGATCATCATCACGGAATCTGGATCATCACTGCTGGATCTGGATCATCACTCGATCTAGATCATCACTTCTAGATCTGGATCATCACTCGATCTGGATCTCTCGGAGTCATCATAGCTGGATCTGGATTTCATCTCATCATCATCATGTGTGCTATCTTGTCATAGGAAGTTCTACAGAGCTAGCCTTCTTTCATGCTGGTTGTAGGCCTAACCATCAGGTAGGTCTTCGCCTACCACTTACATCTGACCTACTCGTCAGAAAGGCATGCCCAACACTCACATCTGATCACGTAGAAACCTACAATCACATCAGAAAGGCCCAACACTCACATTTTCTAGCATGATAGGACATCACATCACTAACATCTATGAAAAGGCTTCAGCACTTATATCTGACCTGGAAGGAAACAAGTCCTCCACCCTCGCCAGAAAGGCTTGCACTCATATTTTACCTGGAAGGAACTAAATCCTCCACCCTCACTAGAAAGGCCCCCAGTCCCAAACTAACCTATCTGGTAACAAACTAGGTGCCTCCATTCTCCCAGCGAATGGAAGTTGCCCTTATATCTAACCTGGTAGGAAACAAGTCCTACACCCTCGCCATAATGGCCTGCACTCACATCTGACCTGGAAGGAACTGAATCCTCTCACCATGACATAATGGATCAACCCTTACATTTAACCTACTTGTCAGAATGGCTATGATTCTCAACACTCATATCTGACATGGAAAGAACTGAATCCTCTCACCATGACAGAATGGCTTAGCCCTTACATCTGACCTGCTCGTCAGAATGGATTTGGATCTTAGCACTCATATCTGACATGGAAGGAACTGAATCCTCTCACCATGACAGAATGGCTCAGCCCTTACATATGACCTGCACGTCAGAATGGATTTAGGACTCATCACTTTCCCTTAGAGGAAACCTTGAGTTGGAGAACATCAAGCTTCTCCCTGAAGTACTTGAACTTCACTCTGGCCAATGGCTTCATGAACACATCAGCTATCTATTCCTCTGTCGCAACATACTAGAGATTCACTGCTCCTCTATGCACCATATCCCTGATATAGTGATACTTGATATCGATGTGCTTCGACTTGTCATGGAACACAATCTGACAACTTCATGCAACTCTTGTTGTCACAATGTATACAAGTAGCATCCATCTAGAGATCAAATAAATCAGATAGCAGCTTCCTCAACCATACTGCCTCACAACTAGCTGAATAGGCTGCGACATACTCTGCTTCAGCTGTACTTAGTGCCACATAGGATTGCTTCCTCCTAAACCAAGAGATCACACTTGATCCCATACTGAAGCAACACCCTAAAGTGCTCTTCCTATTGATGGAATTGCCTGCCCAATCTGAATCAACATAACCCTCTAGGTTAATCTTCTGATTTGCATCGCACTTGATCCCATAATCAACTGTACCCCTCAGGTACCTTAGAATATGCTTTGCAGCAATCAAGTGAACATTTCTTGGATCTGTCAAGAACTGGCTCAAGGTGTTCATAGAAAATCAAATGTCTCGTCTCATGTTCATTAGGTACACAAATGATCCAATCATCTGACAATACATCATAGCATCAAACGACCCTGATGAATCATCACTCAATAGCTTCAGGTTCGATGCCATAGGTGTGGCCATAGTCTTGTAATCTATCATCCCAAACCTCTTTAGGATCTCTACTGCATACTTCCCTTGTCTAGGGAAGATTCCATTCGCACTCTATTACACCTCCATACCTAGAAAATAATGCATCATACCCAAGTCCTTCATCTCGAACTTAGCAGCAAGGTTTCTCTTCATATCAGTAATCAACCCATCCATACCTGTCACAAACAGATCATCTACATATAGTAGAAGCATCACTGGGTTTCCATATTCAACCTTGTAGTAAAGGTTGGAATCTGCTTTACTCTTGGTAAAACCCAAACTAGATAGAAATCTATCAATTCTGCCATACCATGTCCTAGGTGCCTGTTTCAAACCGTACAGGGATTTCTTCAATTTGCATACATGAGACTCCCTGTCATGAGTCTCAAAACTGAGTGGCTATTCTGCATACACTTCCTCTTCCACTACACCATTTAAGAAAGCAGTCTTGACATCCATCTAGTGTATATTCCATCTCATCACTGTATCCAGAGCAAGTACTGATCTGATGGAAGTGTATCTGGCTATAGATGCAAAGGTTTCTTCATAGTCTATTCCTTCTTTTTGAGAGAAACCCCGAGCTACAAATCTTGCCTTATATTTTTCAATGCTACCATCTGTAGCATGTTTGATCTTGTAGATCCATTTGGAAGTTACAACTGACTTCCCGTCTAGTCTTGGGACAACATCCCAAACATCATTCTTCATGATTGATTGGTACTCGTCGATCATAGAATCCTTCCATTATTTCCGTTCTGCCGCTTCTTCATAACTGGAAGGTTCTTTATCAATGAAATCACATAGTAAAGCTACATACCCAGAACAACATCTGGTCCTCTTTCTTTCTTTGTGATTCTCTTCTAGAGCCCCATATCTTTCTGCACCTTGGATAAGTTATCGTACCCAAGCAGGTTTCCTCTTATGAGGATTATTCTCCGGAGGTGGATCTATAGGTCTTTGTGGTTCCTCAAATTCTCGATCTTCTTCTTGAGTTTCTTCATTCATGGTTGTATAATGAATTCTGGGTGCTTCTGCTTCTTCAGGTTCTTCAGTAGGTATATTTCTAGATTTGTTGTAAGCTATGTCTTCATCAAATGTCACATCCCTGCTGATGTCAATATTCTTGTATCCTGGGAAATATATTCTGTAAGCCTTCAAGCTTTCAGAGTATGCCACAAATATACCCTTCTTTCCTAAAGGACCTAATTTAGTCCTCTTCTCTTTCGGAATGTGGATGTACATAGGACAGCCGAATATTCTGAGATGGCTGACTTCTGGTTTCTTACCGGAGAAGACTTCTTCAGGAGTCTTGTTCTCAAGTACTCTATGTGGAGTACAGTTCTGTACATACAGCGCTGTTCTGGTAGCTTCTGACCAAAGATGCATAGGAAGGTATTGATCATGAAGCATTGCTTTTGCAGCTTCCATGATAGTTATGTTCTTCTGTTCTGCAATCCCATTCTATTGTGGATTATAAGGAGTGGACAACTCCCTCTTAATCCCTAATTCTTTCCATAACTCTTTGAATTCATTTGAAGTGAATTCTTCGCCATTATCTGATCGAATGGTCTTGATCTTCTTTTCAGTATGGTTCTCGATCAAGGCTTTGAATTCCTTGAACTTACTGAATACTTCGTCTTTGTTCTTCATGAAGTAAACCCATGTCTTCCTAGAAAAGTCATAAATAAAAGAAACATAATATGCATACCTGCTTAGAGAGTTTGATGACATAGGAACGCATACATCAAAGTGGATGATTTCCAAGATTCCTTTTTCTTTTCTTTCGCTGCTTGGAAATGTCTTCTTTTTATTCTTTCCTTTTGCACATCCTTTGCAGACCCCATCATGTTTTTCTTGGATTTCTGGAAGACCTTCGACAACTTTGCTTGCAATAGGTAGTGCTATGTAATGCACATGTGTAAGCCTTCTATTCCAAATTTCACTTGGCTCTACTGTGTCATGGACCAAGGCTTGTTCTGAATTTGTACAATCCTCCTTCTTGTTCTCCAATCAGTACCACATCAACGATAGTCTTTCCTTTTGGCCACATGATGTCTTGACCATCTATGAATGCAAACCGCATTCCTTTTGCATCTAATGCTGATATGGAGAGAAGGTTCTTCTTGAGTCCTGGCACAAACAATACTTCTTTCATTATTAGATATTTTCCAGAGTCTAATTTATAGGAACATTCCCCACTACCTTTTATTGGATATTGGTAGTCATCTCCTAGCTTTACCTTGTGAGGTGATTCATGTTCTGACAGTCTCACAAAAGATTCCTTGAATCCAGTCATATGTTTGGAAGTCCCACTGTCTATAAGCCAATCATCACTTCCATGAGTAATGTTAACTGTGAGAGAGGATATCAGAACATATTCATCCTCGCTTGAAGAATCTTCACTTTCATATCTGGATTTCTTCCTAGATGGTTCATCATCCTCTGTAGCATGAGCATGATGTCTTCTTTTGTTGCTCCTCTTTATTATCTTCTGTTTCTTAGGACAATTCCTTGCATAGTGTCCTGCTTCATCACATGTATAGCATATTATCCTAGATAAATATTTTCTAGCATTATCTTTGTGAGAGTGCTTACCTCTAGAGCTATGAGGTCTTCTTTTGTTTGACTTGGAGTGAGACTTAGAGTGTATCGTGAGAGCTTGGTCTTCACTTCCCATCTTCTCTTCTCAAGCTGCTATCCGAGCTTCTTCTTGAGGGCACTCTTTCCATAGTCTGCTGAACTTGACTAACTTCTTTCTAGCATAGATTCCTTGGATGAAAGAATCCCATGACATAGGAAGGCCATTCAATGTAGTCATTACAATATCTACATTTTCCACTTCTTCATCAACTGGTTCTAGTTGTTGTTTGATCTGAGAAACTCTTTTGAAGTAAGATTGGATTGTTTCTACATTTTGAATCTTCACATTCTTTAGTTGGTTTCTTAGGGTCATCTTCCGATTTATGTTCTTCCCTTCAAACAATTTGGTTAGGGCATCAAACATATCTTTAGGTGTCTTAAGAGAGGACACCTATGGGATAAGGTGATCCTTGATAGAATCAACAATGATATTCTTTGCCATAACAATCTTCTTCTTATGTAAGGCCTTTGCCTCATCTCCCTCTGGAACTGGAACCTCCTCATGGATGTAGGAGTCTACCTCATTTTCTTCCAGGACCAGGGAGATCCTATATTTCCAAGCTCGGAGGTTATCAACTTCCTCAAGATTTTCATCAAGCTTGGTATGATGAGACATCTTAAATGAGAATGTCAAATGGAAATACAAAAGATTTTAGATCTTACCAAGTTCAAGTTGTCGGATCTGAAACTTGAGCTGAAATCCTGTAGAGCTGGTTCAGGAGCAAATTAGGGTTTTTCTTTTCCGAAGTTCTATCCACCCAAATGCCTTGAAATTTGTCCCTAACTTCGATTTTGGGGAGGAGATCAATCCAGGATTGGGCTCACTGAAAAATTCTTCTTCTGTGAAAATCCCTAATTTCCGATAGTAGTGACAGGTCCAAAACTGAAAAACCTCAGAATTGGATTCTGCTTCGACGGAAAGATGCGCCCTAAGAAGGAGAGTTATTCCACCTTACGTTTGCTGAAAATATGTGGAGGAAGATCCACAAACTAGGAAGTCCTAGTTTCCGCAGCTACACAGTGTCTTCTTCTCAGGTTAGCTCTGATACCATGTTAGTTTTTCAACATTTAAGCTAGCATTATGTTAGGATCTTTACTGAGAGAATAACAAGTACAACAATCAAACACAAGAGACAATGAACACAGTGTTTTTCATCAGGGGAACCATAAATGGAGAAAACCCCACAAATTCCTTAGAGATAGAATCAACACAAGATGTAAAACCCCAAAACAGTAAGATGCACTCCCGACAGCAGTAATCTTCTTCTTGTCTAGCCCCAGTGTCTTCTCCTTCCTCAACTATGCGCTACACTTGAGTGCATGAGTGATGTGTACTAAATAGAGACCCCAGCTCTCTATTTATACTAATCCTGACATGACTAAAACCCTACTAGGGCTGACGTCTACTAGGAGAGTCTAATAACCCTAGTGCCCCGAAACTGCGGGGACTTTTATCCTTAGATAATCGGAGGGTTACCCACTATGACTTGACATGACTTGTTTACATTATTGATTCTCCTGATCGGAACATCGGGGCATGACAACATGACTCAATTACATAATAGATACATCCCGGAATAAACATCAGGTTACAATACATAAGATACATAGATGAATACATTGCAAAGTTACAAATACATCAATGGCAAAGGAAAAATGATACAAGGCTTAGGGATGATGAGAACAAATATGAGGGCTTATACAACAAGCTAAAAGTGTGAAATCCGACATCAGGCTCATAAGCACAAGAAGGGCACATGCAAATGCAGTTATAGCTTGAAGAACAAGACAAGGTTAGTAAAAAGTTGTGAATCTAACTAAAAATCCCATCTCCAAGAAACAACAACATCAGAATCATATTCAGAAGAAAATATCCAATGCAGGTCACTTTGGCAGAAACACATGTGAATTTGCTATCTTCTACAAAAGGGAAAGTCAAGGCAAAATCGACTGAAGAATATTCTATAGCACCAAGGCTCGAGGGTTTATAATCAGTAAGATCAACCTCACAAGGAGAGAAAAAATCAACAAGGGAGATAGAGTTTGCAGGAACAAACTCAGTATCACGGGAGTTGAAAAATTCATAAGAAAAATCAAGCTCATCAGGATTACTGACTTGCTCTTCAAAGGAAGAGTCAAAAGACTCAACAAGACCAATATAAGAAGAAAGGTCAGGATTATTAGGAAAATCAGGGTTAGACTTAGTAACAACTGAGCCAACATCCAATAAAAAATCAGACTGTATCAAATACTCTAGGAAGACTTCATCTGAAGGAAGGAGATCATCCAAGATAGGACACATGTCTAAAATTTCAAATGGATAGACAGAGTGGAGAGCAGGCTCCACAGTCTGTATAGGATGACTCACCTGATCAACTATTGGGACCAAGTCCCGAGAAGGTAAGCATGAAAATAGAGGCTGCTTCTCAGTAGCAATTAAACACAAAGGACATGAGGCCACATAGCTCACCTGTGGTGGGGTAGTGTCTATAGAAACACTGGGAATCAATAAAGGAAAAACCTGGTCTCTAGTTGGGTCAGGAGATGGATCAAGAAAATCCAATTAATCGATAATGACAATTTATTCACCATGATTAAAGTACATCACATGAAATAATGTTGACACCACAACTTGCATGGCATAGACATAATAATGTCCAAGGAGCATATTGAAGTCCAAGGGGTCTGCTATCACCATGAAGTCAACTAAGACGGTCTTCCCACCCAAAGTAACAGGTGTTTGAGAAAGAATTCCCAAGGCTACACAAGTTCTTCTATCAAATGCCAATAACTGACTAACAGTCAACAAAATTCTGGGAGATCCCATGCCTCGTCAAGCACAAACAGACACGATACTAACTGAGGCTACTTCATCAACAATACAATGAGCAATAGTGTATGGTTCAACTTTGACCTTTATCTGGAAAGGTGCATTAGAAGGAAGGCGCGGCTCAACTAGGCTATCCCAATCAAAGGAAGCAATCCGAGAGCTTGGCGAGGGTTGATTTGAAACGAGTTCAGTTCCCCCTTGTTCAGTATGTTCTGCACTGGAAGTGAAGAAAATTTGACTAGTAGACACCTCAATATCCAAAGGAAGAGTGGGATTGATTGACAATGGAACCAATTCAATCGCTTCATGAAAGTCACCCTCTGAAGGGAGAGTGGGATTGACCAAAGATGAAATTGGCTCAATCACATCAGGATCACTCTCCAAAAGAAGAGTGGGATCGACCAAATATGAGATTGGTTCGACCACTTGATCAACTAAAGGTTGAGTAGGTTGTCGAGAAACTATAGGTTGTTCAGGAGAAGGAAATTCTTGAGTCTTAGACCACACTCTTCGCACCTCTATGATAGCAGGGCACTGGTGAGTAATATGATCTCCCTCACATAGCTTACAAGGGAACTTAAGTTTGCACTTCGAACGACCAATTTTCTCAACGATGTCGGCATGAATAGCATTGGCTGACTGTTTTATCTTAGTATAACCTATAGAGGATGATATTTTTCCCCCAACATGACCACCAGAGGCTGGGTGGTTGGGTCCAATCTATCTAAGAGAGGCTGGTTGTTGAAAAACTTCAGAATGTTCAAAAATAGAATGACCGTGACACAAAACTCTTTACACCTCCGCAATAGAAGGGCATTTATAAGTAAGGTGGTCTCCCTCACAAAGCTTACAAGGAAACTAGGCCTTATGTTTTGAACGGTTAGTCTTTTCAATAGTGTCAACATGACTTGCAGTGGCTGACGAATTGTCTTTAGCATGAACCACAAAGGCTGAGAGACTTCCCCCAGCATGACTTGCAGAGGTTGAGAGACTGGGTCCAATATGACTTGTAGAGGTTGGATGAGCACCACCAGCATGAACGGCATAGGATGAATGGTTAGGATCAACATGCTTTGCAGCAGTTGAATGTGTGCCCCTAGCATGAACTTCAGAGCCTGGGTGGATGGATCAAACATGACTTGCAGAGGTTGGATGGGGAGGTTCAACTTGAACATCAAAGGTTGAGCGGGTGCCCTCAGCATGAACTACAGAGGCTGAGTGATTGGATCCAACATGACCTAGAAAGGTTGGAAGGATCCCACCAGCATGATCAACAGAGGCTAGATGGTGAATATCAACTTGACTTGCAGAGGTTGAGTGCTTAGATCCAACATGACTTGCAGAGGTTGGATAGGTGCCCCCAACATGAAATTCAGAGGCTGGGTGGTGAGGTTCAACTTTAATTACAGAGGTTGAATGGGTGCCCCCTTTCTTATGTGCCTTCTTCCTATTCCTCCTTCTTTTACTCCTTTTAGACCGTCAATTACTATTATCAGTACTTTCACCACATGAGGTAGAAGGAGTAGGAGAATCAACTACAGGTGAAGGGGAAGCAGTGCTTTTATTCTCTTGATATAAGGAGCTTACTTAAGAAGCATCAGGATCACTTAGGATAGTTGAAGTGGAAAACAACCACACTAGTATCCCTAGGGTTAATCCAGGTAGATTCAAGGTGGCCATCAAGGGAACACCAACATTCCCCGTGAGATGAATAGTACAAGGAGTTCCTAGCATGGGGATCTCTTGGTTGGTGTTCAAAGGGGGGTTAGCCATAGCTTTAAACAATAATACAAAGTCTGAGGTCAATGGGAAACCAAAATTACCAAGCACACACCTGAAGGCAGACTAAGTACAGACAAACCACTCAGCACTCACTAAGAAATTCCTAAAGCCAAACAGACAAGCAGGTATAAGATATGTTTTCCAGAAGAAAGCTGATATACAGTTACTTGGTGTCCATGTAGATGTTCTTAGGCACAAGTGGAGGAATCACCCACTACCCTCCCACACCTTCTACTGGGGTTACCTTCCAAGCCCGTCCAAGGTCAACTAGAAATAGCCTTCCAATGTACCTATGTATGAACCCTAGATGTCAAAGAGACTAAAGGCTACCTTAACTATATTTATAGTCTGGGGGGACAGTTGCAATCCTGGTTCGTACGCATGGGCAGGGTATCAAAGCCCGAAACCTTGTCTAAGATAGAATCCCCATATGAGAAAAAAAATTGGTCTACGCTTTGACAAGGAATCTGAGGGTTATCTCCTCAATCCAAGTCTCCACGCGGCCTTGTGCTTAACTTTCATTTGAGAGGAGATTCCCAGATACAATCAACATAGAAAAGGGTTTACCTTGTGATTGGCCAACTACGTCTAAATTTTAACACTTGTGGGGAGTTTAAACTCCCTATCACACAAGTATAGCCTAAGCTAGTTGGTGTATGACCCTATAAAATAAAACTTACTAATAATTTTTAAATTATATCGTTTATTTTAAGGGCTGGTTTTAGTCAGAGGGTAAATGGCATGAAACTTGTTGTAGTATCGGGTACCTCCACATGGTATAACCGCTGCACCTCTGAGAATATAAAACAAGTGGTTTAACCACCACTCCTGGTGATATTGCCTTGTTCTAGGTTTCAAATGTTCAACATCTATAGGTTTTGGTGTAACGACAAACCTTACATGGTATCAAAGCTGAGGTCTCAGGTTCAATTCCCCCGAGCTACGCCGGAGGCGGGGTGTTGGAGTATCGGGTACCTCGACATGGTATAACCACCACAGCTTTGGGAATATAAAACAAGTGGTTTAACCACCACTCCTAGTGATAGGGCCTTGTGTTGGGTTTCAAATGTTCACCAACATCTGCAGGTTTTGGTGTAACGACAAACCTTACAAAACTTATGTGGTGCTTTGACTCAAAGTTGAAAGAAAATGACCAAGCCAAGAGAAATGAAATGCAAAAAGAAAAAACTATCCTCTTTCTTTTTTCAAATAGAAAACTTGAAAGCCACAAAAGAACAATTCTTTTTATTTTATTTTCAAAAACAATGATATATAGTGCATTAAAGACAAAACCCTAATCTACATGCATATTAAACAACTATATGTTCTTTTTATTTTTCTTTTATAAATGAAAAAGAAAAAATACCTACAAACTAAAATGTATGCAGATAATCATGAACAAAGAAAAAGGAACTTTGCTATACAACCACCAAACAAACTCTAGAATGAACTAAAGTCAGTATAAACCCTACTTGGAAGGAAGGCTTGCATAAGAGAGAAGTCAAATACTTTGGCATGGTGAAGTTAACCACCAAAAGAAGAAGGAAACAAACACCAACAAGCTTCTGAACTCATACAAAGATCACTAACATAGGCTGCCTAGAAACATAAGCCAAAAAATCATGCCAAGCGAAGGGGGTGGGGGGATGAGCTAAGAGAAAAACCTAAAGCTATAAAAATAATTACCACATATATAAAGAACAACCAAAAGGGACTAACTCCTTGGAGTCATGCACCTACAAAGAATCCCAAAAGACCTACCAAACAACCCACAACAACAGAAAAAACCACAAAAATGAGGAAAAACACTGTTTTAGGGGCACACATGGGTTGTACTACTAACATGATGCATGTCATATGCCGGTTGTACTATTGACATGATGTGTGTCATACACAGGTTGACAGTACACTAAGTCGCATGTATAAGCACACGTGGGTTGTACCACTGAGAAGTCGCGTATCATATGTGGGTTGACAGTATAGAAAGTCGTGTGTACCAAACCAGACATGTGACTGTTTAGTCTGCAACTCATGTATGCGTGGAAAAAATCCCCCCAAAAAGTCAAAAAATTCCTTAGGAAGGCATGGGAGGTGTTCTATCAAACTAAGAAGTTGTTCCTAAGTGGCAAGAAGGACCTGAAACCTTGCAAAATATTGAAATAAATACAGAGAAACCCCAAATAGACAAGGCTCTCCCCAGCAGAGTTTCCAGTTCTGTTGTAAAGGAAAGTTTCCTATGGCTAGGGTTTAAGAGGCCATCAATGTACTGGGGTTGAAAGGTGGATGTATAATTTTTAGCAAGCATATATAAACAAGTTTCAGAGATTAGAATGGTTCATACCTTGACAAACAAAGGTTGATCCAAGAATCCCTTCAATCCTCTTCTTGCTCCTCTCACTCCTCTTGCTCCAAGAGACCAACAAAATGAATTATACCTTCCTCAAACCAATATGACCACATATAAAGCAATGATAATCAAATAAACATGAATTAATGATATGACTAACATCATCATATGATCATAAACAAAGATTCAATCACACATTGAACAATGATTTGGGAAGAAGGACATAACATCTTTATTAATCTTGAAAACAAGTACATGTATACCTCTCTTCAAGTTCAGCATCTCAAAAAACCTTGATATGGTTCTGCTGCTTCTCTTCTCCAAGGAACTCTGCCTCCAAGCTCTGCAACACAAGGAGATAGCTTCTAGGGCAAAGGTGTGGGCAAAGAGAGCTCCAAATCCTCCAGCATAACAATGCAAAAATTCATTTCTCCTCTCATGGACCTCCCTACCTCTATTTATATGCTTTATGAAGAGTTAGGGTCAAAGAAAAAGTAGTTACAACTGAAGCAGCCAGTTGCATAACTACCCAAACTACCTGAATTTCAAAATACGTATTTTTTTGACACTTTCAGGAGGTGGACGCGGGTTGTAGAGGCAACATTCATGTATGCGAGGAGGTATATGTGGGTTGCAATGCAGAAATTCATGTATTTAAGGCGTACCTGAGTATTATATATAGCAACTCGCATACATACGAAGGTTTCCTTAAGGAAACTCGCGTATACATAAAAAATGCTCATTTTAAGGGTATTTTTGGGCATTTTACAGACTATTTTAGTATATAATCTTGCTAAAATAGAAGACACCAAAGTCTGATTATCTGCATACATTTTAGTTTGTAGGTAGTTTTTCTTTTGCATTTATAAAAGAAAAATAAAAAGAACATATAGTTGTTTAATATGCATGTAGATTAGGGTTTTGTCTTTAATGCACTATATATCATTGTTTTTGAAAATAAAATAAAAAGAATTGTTCTTTTATGGCTTTCAAGTTTTCTATTTGAAAAAAGAAAGAGGATAGTTTTTTCTTTTTGCATTTCATTTCTCTTGGCTTGGTCATTTTCTTTCAACTTTGAGTCAAAGCACCACATAAGTTTTGTAAGGTTTGTCGTTACACCAAAACCTACAGATGTTGGTGAACATTTGAAACCCAGCACAAGGCCCTATCACCAGGAGTGGTGGTTAAACCACTTGTTTTATATTCCCAAAGGTGTGGTGGTTATACCATGTGGAGGTACCCGATACTCCAACACCCTGCCTCCGATGTAGCTCGGGGGAATTGAACCTGAGACCTCAGCTTTGATACCATGTAAGGTTTGTCGTTACACCAAAACCTACAGATGTTGGTGAACATTTGAAACCTAGAACAAGGCCATATCACCAGGAGTGGTGGTTAAACCACTTGTTTTATATTCCCAGAGGTGCGGTGGTTATACCATGTGGAGGTACCCGATACTCCAACAAGTTTCACGCAATTTACCCTCTGACTAAAAACAACCCTTAAAATAAACGATATAATTTAAAAATTATTAGTAAGTTTTATTTTATAGGGTCATACACCAACTAGCTTAGGCTATACTTGTGTGATAGGGAGTTTAAACTCCCCACAAGTGTTAAAATTTAGATGTAGTTGGCCAATCACAAGGTAAACCCTTTTCTATGTTGATTGTATCTGGGAAGCTCCTCTCAAACGAAAGTTAAGCACGAGGCTGCGTGGAGACTTGGATTGAGGAGATAACCCTCAGATTCCTTGTCAAAGCGTAGACCAATTTTTTTGCACATATGGGGATTCTATCTTAGACAAGATTTCGGGCTTTGATACCCTGCCCATGCGTACAAACCAGGATTGCGACTGTCCCCCCAGAATGTCAATATAGTTTAGGTATCCTTTAGTCTCTTTGAAATCTAGAGTTCATACATAGGTACATTGGAAGGCTATTTCTGGTTGACCTTGGACGGGCTTGGAAGGTAACCACGGTAGAAGGTGTGGGAGGGCAGTGGGTGATTCCTCCACTTGTGCCTAAGAACATCTACATGGACACCAAGTAACTGTCTATCAGCTTTCTTCTGGAAAACATATCTTATACCTGCTTGTCTGTTTGGCTTTAGGAATTTCTTAGTGAGTGCTGAGTGGTTTGTCTGTACTTAGTCTGCCTTCAGGTGTGTGCTTGGTAATTTTGGTTTCCTATTGACCTCAGACTTTGTATTATTGTTTAAATCTATGGCTAACCCCCCTTTGAACACCAACCAAGAGATCCCCATGCTAGGAACTCCTTGTACTATTCATCTTATAGGGAATGTTGGTTTTCCCTTGATGGCCACCTTGAATCTACCTGGATTAACCCTAGGGCTACTAGTGTGGCTGTTTTCCACTTCAACTATCCTAAATGATCCTGATGCTTCTCAGGTAAGCTCCTTATATCAAGGGAATAAAAGCACTGCTTCCCCTTCACATGTAGTTGATTCTCCTACTCCTTTTACCTCATGTGGTGAAAGTATTGATACTAGTAACCGACGGTCTAAAAGGAGTAAAAGAAGGAGGAATAGGAAGAAGGCACATAAGAAAGGGGGCACCCATTCAACCTCTGTAATTCAAGTTGAACCTCACCACCCAGTCTCTGAAGTTCATGTTGGGGGCACCTATCCAACCTCTGCAAGTCATGTTGGATCTAAGCACTCAACCTCTGCAAGTCAAGTTGATCTTCACCATCCAGCCTCTGTTGATCATGCTGGTGGGATCCTTCCAACCTTTCTAGGTCATGTTGGATCCAATCACTCAGCCTCTGTAGTTCATGCTGAGGGAACCCGATCAACCTTTGATGTTCAAGTTGAACCTCCCCATCCAACCTCTGCAAGTCATGTTTGATCCATCCACCCAGCCTCTGAAGTTCATGCTGGGGGCACACATGCAACCATTTTCTGCATGTAGGTATAATCTTCATGTCGGTGCCCATATACTTGACATATCTGACACCATGGAACACTACCACAACTTAAAGGATTCAGTGCTCCTGAAAGTAGATAATTCTAAAAAGGAGGACAAGTATATTTTGTGTGTCCATCCATGTGACACCGAGTACACCACAATTTATCATGTTCATATTTTTCCTTCTTGATATCCTGCAGCTGAATTGTCAGGTTTTCCAGCTGCGCCTGGGTTTGGTTCATGTCAACAATAGTTTCTCTAATAGGTGAAGCTTCCAGCTTCATCACAATTTCCAAAGCCTCACTCTGCGTCACGATATTTTTCTGCATTAATGGGTGTCAGATATGAGGGACCAATGTTGCAATCAACCATTCTTTATGTTGGACATCACTCATATCGAAGCTGACCCATGCTGTTAGAGTCTTAAACATATGATTAAAGTCCCAAAAAGTCTCATTAGGGAATTGCTTGAATTCTTTCAGCTCTGTAATGCACTATGGTTCATATTTTTTTTTTGAGTTATTCAACCATCCCCTTCCGAATCTCATCCAAAGTCTTCGTCACAGTCCCCTACGGGACCTGTATGAATCTCATGTACCATTCGAGCGCACGAACTTGGAGAGTAGTCACCAATTTCCCTTTCTTTACATCTTTGTCGGTGGTCTGTATGTCAGTCTAGAATGCCTCACATAAAAACCAATACTGTTCTGGGTCATTAGTGCCATTTCCATGGAACATAGGTAGCTTCATATCGTCTCCTACCATCCTAGATATTCTTTCCACACATGCTGCTTTACTACTAGATTCCTCCTAGCACGTCCAACACGTCAACATAGATTGCGTATGTTTTCCTGATGGTGGAGTAGTGCACAGAGGTGTGGACACGTTGCTACTAGGGTTTGACCTTGCTACCACCCTAGGTGTAGCCTAGGTATGATTTTCCTCTTCGTCATTGTAGGGACGCTTCATCCCATGTCATTGTCCTTCGCGGTCTTGCATTATGATCACAGCAGGATCTCCTATCCTCTGCCTCTTCTCTACTCAAAACCTTTCTCCTCCCCTTGTACAACCACTATATTCCTTAGCTGCCCTCACAGTCTCATCAAAACTTACACCCATATACCCCTTATCTTTCCATTTGTCGCCCCCCTTTTATCATGGTGTTCACAGCCCCCGCACACCAGAGTCTTACTACTCGAGGTGCATATTTAGTATTCCCTTTTCACAAATAAGCATCTTGATTCACAATTGCAGAGACAACAAGAAACTACCTCGTGGTCCATTGAAAAATTCCCGTTCTGCTTTGCTGTAGGACTTGTTGGTATCAATTGTGAACTCAATAATGTATCCTTCTAGAATATTGTCCAACCAAAATTCAACAGCCTGCGATGCCTTATTTTCAGTTTCCTAGAGTTCTTGAATCAGCTCGGGGGTCCAGGATGTCGACTCTCCTCCGTGGAAGTTGCAGTTCTTGTAGTTAAATTATGCTAGCCACTTGTAGAATATGACAGGAAACTCACAGAAAAACCATTCATGAGGACCGTCATGAATGTATCTTGCCAACCATGTGTCTGTCGTTAACTTTGGATTATGATTCTCGGCTTCAGTGAACTCTTGCAGTCTTAGGTTGAACCAACAGAACCATTTGTTGGCAAAAACCCACCAACAAAGCCTTGTCGACAGGGGTCCGCACTCTATCGATGCCCAACCAACACAATCTCCCTAAGCATCGGCCCAGACAGGTCTTACCTTGCCTGGAAACACACGTAGAGTGGCTGAAGTCTCACCCAAGATGTTTGAGGGAGAGCTATTGGAACCATGTTTCTAGTAGTAAGAAGGAGGATCGGGGCATAAGAGATTTATCATCATAACTATCAAATATGACAGAACCATCTATTATATCTCACAGTATTAATCACAGATCTATCTTTTCAATCACAGATCTAGAAGGTCGCAACATTCAACTACTCATCGCATCAATAAGACATTCAATTATAGATCTAACAGATCGCAGTAGTAGTATGGAATTCATCATTCATAAAACATAAAATAAAGGAAAAGATATCACAGTAGCATTGCATTTCTCATAAAACAGAGCCATTGCAGTAATTAAAAATAGTAAAATACATTGCAGCATATGCCAGAGGGACAAGGGAAACAGTGATTGAGCACGATATCCATCATTGTTAGAATAATCAACCCATAGTTACCTACCTTAGACATTAATTAATCCATTTTTGTCTTATTTGCCTAGTTTCCAATATTCCACTCTATGCAAGTTGTCTTCCACATACCATAGAAGCCAAAATTGCTAAAATTGAGTCATGGAGTGCTTGGGAAGCCTCCTAGAATCCATATTTAGCATAAATTCTTTATTCCAGATCCTCCCTAGCGCATATCTTCTTTTTCTGCTAAGTTGCCTGCTTTATTGAGATTTATGGCAAAAGGGAAAGTAAGACTAAGTTTAGTTGACTTGATTTTTTCCCTCATTGTAATCCATTATTTTCTCCTAATAAAAGATTTTATGAGTTGTCTTTCCATCACTTATTATCTTTCCTACTTGACTTTGCCAATTCGTGAGCCTCTAGGTAGATTTGGAAACTGCTTTATGCACCTATGGGGGATTTGACTAGATTTAGTAAGCCTACTTTTTGACTATTTCGAATGGCATCCTTATGCATTTGAATATCTCATGTAATTATATATTGCAGAAGCCTATGACTTCATAAGTTTGGCTATTGTACACTTATTCAATACAGATTAGTGTTATGCTCCAATTCCAGTCTCCTTTGTTTGTAATTTTGCATGTTTGATTAGCAATTTTGTGAGTGCAATTGTTCTATCACTTGGGTACAATTTCCACATGGTATCAAAGCCTTTGTATATTGATTTCTCTCCTTCCATATTGCTATTGCAGGTTCAACATCTTGACTGGGAGCACATTCTGCTAGTTGAAGGGCACAATTCAGACCTATGGATCAATCTCAGAAGATCATCTTGACTCCATTTAATTTATTTGAATATAAAGTAGAGATGGAGATACTGTTGAGAGTGAAGGGTCTCTACAGGGTCACTATGGAAACTGAGGCAGATCCCAATGCAGCTGCAGATAAAATTAAATGGTACAACAGGAGGGATGAGGCCTATGGCCTTCTGTGTTTGAGCATATCCAGAGACCTCCTCTTCCATCTTGATGGATTGACATCACCTAATGAAGTGTGGGAGAAGCTTGTAGAGATTTTTGGTAAGATATATGATATGAGAGGACATAAAATCAAGAATGAATTGATCTCTTTGAGTCCCAACAGCTTCAAATCCCTGCAACTCTAATTTTCCAAGTTTAAAGCCCTTGTTTTGCAACTAAAACAGTGTGGAATTGAAAAGAAGGAAGAGAAACTAGTTTTGGCCATACTCTCAAAGCTTGGACCTGACTATTCATTGTTTGTTTTGACCTTCCATGCCACCAAGTTGACAACTCAAGCCTGGAAGATGCCTAAGTTTGCAGAGTTCATGGAATCCCTCACACAAGAACAAGATAAACTGGTGATTATGGTCACCATCAAACCTTCCAAAGACCAAGATTTGGTTACTGGAGATTCGAGGGTGGATTAAAAAGGCAATAAGAAATATAAGAAACCACCTAAGCAAAAGAGAGACAAGAACAAGTCTCAATAGGAGCCTTAAGGCTCCAAGAAGAACTTCCAGAAGAAGAAGAACAAAGGAGAAATGAGCAAGTGTGCATACTGCAGTAAGGGCTATCATCCTGAAAGCTCCTGCATGAAGAAGCAAATTGACATGTTGACCCAGCTCCTGGAGAAGAATAACATCTCCCTTCCTGATTGGTCAAAGAAGAGGGAAGGAGGATCAAATTCAGAGGATAGAGAGAGAGTACATGCCTTGGTTTCTAGCACATCAAGCTCACATAGCTTCATCATAGAATCTAGAGCTTCAAGACATATGGTTTCGACTAAGGAGGAATTCTCCTCTCTTAACATGTCGAAAGGTCCACCAATAGTGTTTGGAGATGACTCTCTCACCGACAATTTGGGGAAAGGAAGGATTGATCTTGACCATGGTAAGTTCGGTAATGTATTGTATGTTCCAGGTCTTGCCTCTAACCTATTGTCAGTGTATCAGATGACCCACATAGGGTCTCCAAAGAAGGTCATATTCTCTCCTGATGATGTTGAGATCACAAAGATCTTGAATGGTAAAGTCATTGCAAAAGGAGTTGTGGATCACACTTCGAAGGTATACATGTTTTCACATTTTCTGCACTACTCAACCCCCTCTGCTCTTCTTATTCATGCTAATGAGGAAAGCAAGATTTGGCATGAAATATTTGGCCATATTAACTATAAGTATCTTTCTGATCTAAGTGAAAAAGAAATGGTCATAGGGTTACCAAAGATTAAATTTTCCAAGGGAGTCTGTCAAGGTTGTATACTAGGAAAACACCCAGAGCATAAATTTGAGAGAGCTAGTCATGAGAGAACCTCTGTGTTGATGTATATGTAACTTCAGAATGTATTCTTCTATGTATTTCATATATTGTAACCCAATGTTTATTCCGGGATGTTTCTATTATGTATTTGAGTCATGTGGTCATGCCCCAATGTTCCGATCGGGAGGATTAATAATGTAAACAAGTCATATCAAGTCATTAGGTAAGTCCCCACAGTTTAGGGGCACTTGGGTTATTATACACTAATTAAGGTGTAGGCTCAAGTAATTAATTATAAGTTAAGCCTACATGGTTGAGTGCACTTCAAGTCAACGGAAGAATATAAATAGAGAGTGAGAGTCTCTCTCTTTATCACTTGTGGATTACATCACTTGCTCTCTCAAGTGTGGCGCACCTTTGGAGAAGGAAATCTTTGGATTGACAGAATAAAGAAGGCTGATGTTGTGTTGGGAGGTCATCTTACTATTTTGGGATCACATCTTGTGGTGATACTATCTTATAGGAAGTTGAGGGGTTTTCTCCATTTATGGTTTCCCCTCCTAAAATCTTTGTGTCTCTTGTCTCTTCTCAGTGAAAAGATCTTAACATAATGCTAGCTTAAATGTTGAAAAACTAACATGGTATCAGAGCTAACCTGAGAAGAAGACATTGTGCAGCTACAAAAACTAGGGCTTCCTATTTTGTGGATCTTCCTCCACATATTTTCAGCAAAAGTATGCTAAGATGACTCTCCATTAAATGGTGCATCGTTCTGTCGATACGGAATTCAATTTCAAGCATTTTCAGTTTCGATGTGGAAATTAGGGCTTTCTACAGAAGAGAAATTTTTGGGTGAGACTAGTATAGTATTTTTCTCCTCATCAAAACCGAAATTTAGAGACCTGGATCAATAAATTTGGTTGGGTGAAACTCCGGGAAAGTCAAACCCTAGTTTGACCTTGAGCTAGGAGAAACCCTAAATACTAAAACCGCTACGTTTTGGTACAGTCGCTATATTCCAAGATTGACGAAGTCTCAAAAGCTAAAAATTGCAGGGGACGAATATAAAATCCTGATGAACACTTTTTCTAAAGGGAAGCCTCTGATTCGCTATATTCTGGGAGATATGATCTCTCCAAGTTAGGGTTCCATCCTCTTCCATAAATCATCCATAAACAGGACACCTGGGGAGATATGAAATATCTTGGGATACAGAGGTCCAAATGGAATTCCTGAAGATGTTCCAGAAATGGCATGGACTTTAATTTCTGTGGTCCGAATATCAGACTCAGAAGATGAACCAGTGACACGTGGCATTCCGTACAACTTCACTTTTCTGAACAGTCCAGTAACAGGTTACCTTGGGAAAAGGAACATAATTCCAAAATGGTGAAACCAATTCTGATGAAACCTGTGGTGTTGGATAAGGGACATGTGAGGTTACCTCAGTGAGAAATTTCAGACACATAGGATCAGTAATTTTGGATATATCATAGAAAGAGTAACAGGAATTTCTGCAGAAGAAATCAGAAAATTAGGGCTTCCTGTTCCGAGAGTGTCCCTTCACTGTTTTCAGAAAAGGAGTACATTGGACAGCTCCATTTGAAGAGATATATCTATTCATCCAATCATATTTGAAATATTCCAAGTTTTGAAAATTAGGGTTTCTGTGTCAAACCCTAGATCAGCAAACTCCGGGACAAGGGCAGACACCTCAAAGCGGTAAGATCTAATCCTTTGCTATTTCCATTTGAGGTTCTCATTTCAAAGTGATCAGCTTGATGATAAGCTTGGTGAAGTTGAAAAATTCCAAGAATAGAAGTATTTTATCTCTCTGGATTGGACACCTACATGAGCATAGAGGTTCCAGTTTCAGAGGGAGACGAGGCCAAAGAAGACATCATGCTCATGTTGTAGAGGATGATGAACCATCCAGAAAGAGATCCAGATATGAAAGAGAAGATTCTTCAAGCAAGGATGAATATGTTCTAATATCAGCTCTCATAGGTAACATTACTCATGGAAGTGATGATTGGCTTATAGACAGTGGGGCTTCCAAACATATGATGGGATTCAAGGAATCCTTTGTAAGACTATCAGAACATGAATCACCTCACAAGGTGAAACTTGTAGATGACTACCAATATCCAATAAAAGGTAGTGAGGAATCTTCATACAAGCTAGACTCTGGAATGCAGGTTGCATTCATAGATGGTCAAATCATCATGTGGCCAAAAGGAAACACTATCGATGATGCGGTAGTGATTGGAGAACAAGAAGGAGGCTTGTATGAATTGAAGGGCCATCCAGAACAAGCCTTGATCCATGTAGAGCCAAATGAGCTTTGGCATAGAAGGCTTGCACATGTGCATTACAGAGCACTACCTATTGCAAGCAATGCTGTTGAAGGTCTTCCTGAATTTCAAGCTATTTGAAGGGAAAATCAAAGTCAGAATATGAACTAAAGAAACTAGTTGAAGAATGTGAAGATCCAGAATGCAGAGACCATGTAGTCATAAGAGTCTCTCAAATCAAAGAACAACTTGAAGCGGTAAAAGAAAAAGTGAAGAATGCGGAAGTGATGATGGCCACCTTGAATGGCCTCCCAGGATCGTGGAATTCATTCATTCAAGGAATGTGTTCCAGAAGGAAGTGATTACTTTCAGAAGACTCTGTGAAGAAGAAGAAGCTCGAATCATAAGAAGAGAAGAGAAGATGGGAGCAACTGAAGATAAATCTCTTTCCATCCA
>LPNX011161157.1:1119611-1139403 GCA_001517045.1 Pseudotsuga menziesii | reverse complement strand
GGCTTTCACGATCTTCAGCACAACCACATATGCCGGTAGTCCAAGGCTCATTTACAGGTGGCTCATAGCTTTCAGGAAGGGGCTGGCCACACTCCCGACATGTATGTACATCCAACTGGTTGAAAACAAAAGCAGCATATTAGCTTTTCGAAGAGTGCAAAATAGAAATATTTTAAAATCTTAAAATATATTTTATTCCTGAAAAGAGAAATAGTATAGATGGCATATTAAATTCAAAAAATATGAATCCCGACCAAATGGGTGCTTAGTAGCCATACACATTAACACTCAAATATGTCTCAATATACATATGTCTCAAATAGGAGAAACAGATGTTAGTGCACCTTGATTGAAGTTGCCACGATACCCCCAAGTCCGCTTGAAGCACCGTAATGGAGGAAGGGCACATGCATGCAGGAAACGTGGCATTTTTATGTGATCACAGCGAAGGAAAGAGGACCGGGTAAACCCTCAACCTTTGTCATTTCCTCGGCATAGTTTTGATGTCATTTCCTCGGCATAGAGGGCCACCCGCCGTGCTTCACAACGAGTCTCCTGCCCGACCCATCAGAGGCCCTGCAAACGTAGAGATCGGTCTCCAAATCGCGTATTTCCCCCTGCCATCCCCGCTCTCCGGCGGAAGCCACCATGACCCACTCGCCCGAAGGTGACACAGAGGGGCTAAAATCTGCGATCCCGTCGGGTGTCAGGCGCTTCGTTCGCCTTGTTTTGATCGAGGTCGAGTAAACCGCGACCCAGCTTTTTCTCGAGGCCTTTGTAGTCCCGCGGGTCGAAACATAGACCATGCTGTTCCCGGCCATGGTGGTTCTGTCCTTCATAGATAAATCCGGCTCGCCTTTCTTCCCTTTTTCTTTGAAAACATCCCCAAAGTTTATCGTCAGGCATCTTTTGCCATCCTCCAGCGCCTCTCGCCGGTAATTTTCCTCCGTCTTGTCTGCTAAAAATGGCAGGTTATCCTTGAGGTATATGTTGAGATAGAGCTCTGGAAATCCGTCCCTCTCGCTCACGAACGCCATGATGTTTTCCACGGGCGTCGATGTAGTGTTAATGCTGAGCCTGTGCATGAGCGTCTGGATTCCGGGGCCTTGTAGGTATTGCCCGTTGTGATTGACAGACTGCCCGTCCTCCTCCAAATTGGTGGAGACAGCTTTGGCCTCATCCGGATGCAAGGAAACTTTCGGAACACGCTTGCGAAATGGGCGGTTCTGACAGGCGAAATGGGCGGTTGCCCATTAAAGCGGAGGACCAGAGGTAAATAAAAAACGCATAACATTTGAAATCCGGTTATCAAACACGCGTCGTAATGTGATTGGGTCCATAGACGAAAATGAACAGTGCATTTCCGAACTTCTTCGGAGAAAAACGCCTTACGGCGTAATTATCATAGACTATTCGATAAACGAGATTCATACATTATAATATAATAAATAATAACTTTAGATCGTCTTTCAAGTATTTCATGGGATTCATCAAAAAAAAATTGTGTTTTTCTTTTTCATGAAAAAAATCGTATTTTATTAATTTAAAATAAAATATATTGTAAGTGTTTAAGTAAAAAAAAAAAGGGTAGGGGAATTAATATGGGTCGAAATTTTTATGTCTCTTTTTTACAAGTTATCAAAAGATTTGCATTATGCTAAAAGAATAATTCATAAATAAAAAAATGCCTATTCAGAAAGAAGGATGTAGGAATTGTGCAGAGGGAACAAAAAAAAATAGCTCTAAAGAAGCCCAAAAAACATAAAATGACTATATGGAAAAAGCCATTTGAGAAATTGACTTTTGGTTGCGAGCAACAAATCTAGTCTAGCAACACATCCCCAGCTAGGGACAAAACCCAGTTGCAGGAGCCACAACTAAGAAGAAGCCACAAACTGAATGGAGAGAGATATGGTCACCACCTACTAGGAAGATTGGAAAAGACCACACTCTCCATCGAAAAAAAAATCAATTGCACTAAGGCTACCTACTCCTGTGTAGAGAACCACGACCACGACTGTCGAACTGAGGGCTATCGCAAAGGAAAAGGGTTGTGCCAACCGTCGGTACATGAGCGCCATGCAAACTAGAGAGGGTTGCGACCACCACCACAAGACTATCTGCGGACATCTAGTACATACACCACCATGACCATCTAGAAACAACAACACCTCTGGGCTTCGACTCACCTTTGTCGGTCCAAAGAACCACCATCAAAACGCTGTCGCCGCCACAAAATCCTCAGGTTTCCACACGAGGGCTCTTCACCTATCCACTGGATTCGTCATTCTCATCCGTCTTCTACCAATGACCACGCAGAGGAGAAACAAGGTGGCTAGGGTAAGAACCCTATCCACCGAGTTCTGGCTTCTATAAAGAATCTCAAATCCTCAAACGCGCTCACAAAAATAGGTCTTATGATTTCACCAAAATATTTGTTGTTAGGAAATTAGAGTGCAATTATGCTTCACATTGTCGACATATTTCTTAATCAAGTTTAATTACTATGTGAACTAATAGTGTTAATGTTGATAAAGCAATGTTTTATAATTATGCCGATAAGGCGTAACTATATCAGAATAGGGTGAGGGTTGCGACATTTTTCAATTTTTCATTTATCTACAAATCAGATTAAAGGAAACAAAAAATTCTTCGTTGTGTCACTCAAAGAACGGATGAGATGTAAAGAGTTAACTTACAAGGATATTTTAATTTGAATTTATTCAAAAAAATTAGGTTATTTCGATCACCAATCGTGCTTTAGGTTCACAATCGCTTGCCTGGCCCTCCATTCCCAATCGCCTTTGTTCATAGTTGAGGTTTATTAATGGTCTATTGGAGCAAATTGGGCTTTACGGATGATACAATGTCTAAGATGCCCAATTGATGCAATACATCGAGGCTCAACAAAAGCAAATATGCTACTTATAAGAATTGAACCTCGATAGAGAGAGTAACATTCTTTCCACTCAATAAATAAATTTTATGGAATTACATACGTATTTTAAAGTTTGTACATATTCTGAGAACTTTTTATTCTTACTAAAGTGGTTTCGTATAGTAATTATCGTTATGTAAAGTGTTTATTTTAACAATAAAATATTTTAAGGATCGTAATGTAATGGTTTGTTTACTCCCGTATCTTATTTTAAGATTAAAATATTTAAAGGTTCGTAATGTAATGGTTTGTTTAATCCCCTATCTTATATCCACGGTTGTTTTTAACTTAGAAATTTCTTTACGGGTGGGTGCTTAATGAATAGATTGATCGTGTCATTTAATTTGTCCTTACACTAAAATATATTTTTTCTAGCAAATCAACAATAAGATGGATAAATAATATGTAAAAAGTAATGTTTAACCTAATTTTTAAGATAATGTCAAGATATGCATATCTTTTGTCATATCGAATGATGTAGAATAATATATTCGAACTTCAAGGATTACTTATAAATGGGCAGGTGGCGTCACTAGATAGAAATTTTACTCCTCTTTTCATGAGGAAAAATCTCATCAATATGAAGGGTCAACCAGTGAAGTAATGGAAAAAGGCATGCCTACACTAAACCACCAGAAAAGTAAAGTAAACAAAGTATGACTCAGCATTTATAAAGGATTCCTCTTGTTACAAAATTAAATACCTAATTTAAATATATATATTTTTAATCATATATAAGATGCCTATTTATTGAGGCAACTGGTAACCTCTCAAGTAGTCTTACTTTTGCAACGACAAAGAATTGATCTTAAGTGGATTACTTTTATATAGACTTTTGCAACGACAAAGAATTGATCTTAAGTGGATTACTTTTATATAGTTAAATGGTTTGGCATGACTTGCGTATACTTTTTAAGAAAATAAAAAAAATTAAAGAGAAAAAAGGACACAATGACAAGTTTTAATTAATTTTTATCTCAAAAGTGTAGTATATTTTTAATTTTTTTTTATAGAATCTATGATAAATGAGATTCATACATTATAATATAAGTTCATGTTTCCCTTCATATGCGACCCACAATCTTTAAATTGTGATAGACTATTCGATAAATGAGATTCATACATTATAATATTATAATAATAATAACTTTAGATCGTCTTCACATGGGATACATAAAAAATTTGTGTTTTTATTTTTTTATGAAAAAATATCTTATTTTTTATTATTTTAAAACGTAATATATTGTAAAAAAAAAAGACATGTTGATCATGTAAGTGTTTAAGCACAAAAAAAAGCTCGAAGAGCTAATATGGGTCGAAATCTTTGTCTCCCTTTTACAAGTCAACAAAATATTTGCGTTATGCTTAAAAAAATAAAATTCATAAATAAAAAATGTCTACTCACTGAGAAGGATGTAGGAAATGTGCGGAGGGCATTAAAAAACAATTTTAAAAGAGGTAAAAAACATAAAATGGCCATATGGAAGAAGCCATTTGAGAAATTGACTCTCCATTGGGAGCAACAAATCTAGTACAACAATGCATCCCTAGACAAGGACACAACTCGGTTGCAGGAGCCACCAACTAAGAATAACTCACAAACTAAATGGAGAGAGATAGGGTGGTCGCCTACTAGGAAGATTGGAAAGGACCACACCTTTCACCAAAAAAAACCAGTTGCACCAAGGCTACCAACTCTTGGGTAGAGAGTTGCGACCACCATCGTCGAACCAAGCGCCACCACCGAGCAAAAGGGTTGCGCCAACCGCCATCACATGGCCACCATGTAGACTAGAGAGGTTTGCGCCAACCGCCATCACATGGCCACCATGTAGACTAGAGAGGGTTGCGACCACCACTACAAGACTTTCTGTGGACGTCTAGTATGTACACCACCATGACCATCTAGAAACAACACCACCTCTGGGCTTTGCCTCACCTTCGTCAAGCTAAAGAACCGCCATCAAAATGTCGCCGCCACAAAATTCTCGGGTTGTCGCGCAAGAGCCAGTCACTTATCCACTGGATTTGTCATTCTCATTCGTCTTCTAGCAATTATCACGCAGAGGAGAAAGGGGGTGACTAGGGTAGGAACCCTAGCCACGGAGTTTTGACATCTATAATGAATCTCAAACCCTCAAACGAGCTCACCAAAATAGGTCTTATGATTTCACCAAAATCTTTGATGTTAGGAATTAGAGTGCAATTATGCTTCACATTGTTGATATATTTCTTAATCAAGTTTAATTACCATGTCAACTAATACTGTTAATGTTTATAAAGCAGTGTCTTATAATTATGCTGATAAGGCTTATCTATATCATAATAGGGTGAGCACTGTCGCATTTTTCAATTTTTCATTTATCTACAAATCAGATTGAAGGAAATGAAAATATTCTTCGTCATGTCACTTAAAGAACAGATGAGATGTAAAGAGTTAACTTACGAGCATATTTTAATTCTAGTTTATTCGAAAAGATTAGGTTATTCTGATTGCCAATTGTGTTCTAGGTTCCCAATCGCTCGCCTAGCCTTTCATTCCCAATAGCCTTTGTTCTCAATTGAGGTTTTTAAATGGTTTGTTGGAGCAAATTAGGTGATTGAAACTATCCCCATTTCACATGCAGGGAATTGCAGGAAATTAGGCTTTACGAATGATGCATTGTCTAGGACACCCAATTGATGTAATACAGCTGCAACTGTCATTGTCGATCCCCTGAATTACTTGTAGGTGATATGAATTCCATTAATGGTGTGCATAAGTGTTGTTTGGTTTCATTATGTAAAAAACCGTTAAAGGATATCTTAATTTCTCATTAGTTTATAATAATAAATTTCATTACCCAATCAAACCATATACACAGCTAGATAACACATTTAAATCACTTACAAATGATACTTATCATCGAATTCCATCTACAAGTGATGCAAATGTGTTACAAATGTACTAATAATGTCAAGTGATAGTGAAAGTGGCAAGCCCCGCAAACTTAAACATGGAATCCTATACAATTAATTTCATCTACAAGTAATGCAAATGTGTTACAAATGTACTAATAATGTCAAGTGATAGTGAAAATGGCAAGCCCCACAAACTTAAACATGGAATACCATACAATTAATACAAAACAAAGCAAATGTGCTAATAATGTCAAAAAGCAAATGTGCTAATAATGTCAAGTGATAGTGAAAGTGGCAAGGCCCACAAACTTAAACATGGAATCCCATACAATTAATACAAAACAAAGAAGTCTTATACATGAGTAATGTCAAAGTGATAGTGAAAGTGGCAAGCCCCACAAACTTATACATAGATCCCATATATGATTTTACATAGATCCCATATATGATTTTATGTGTAAGGTGACATCTTTGATCCACAAATGAAAGAGGAGGTGTAGTTGGTTCCCTCATACGTTCATCAAGTTTTAATTATTATTTTCCCCAAACTTGATTTTTGTATTGATGGTATAGGATAATATATCACATGCCATTCCAAGCAGTAGCCTCATTTAGTATGTCTTGGATTCCAAGTAAACATGTTTCACATCATGTATATCAAGTAGACATGATTCACATCATGTATGAGATGACTTCTGAAGGTTCTCTACTTTAATATTTCAAATTGACCTCCATTCTGGGATCATGGATGGCCCCGCGATTACTAATGTGTTGCACCCTCCCCAAAAAGTTGATTCTAAAATGTTTTAATTTAAATTGTATTAGTAAAAGACGTGACCCAGTGGACCCCCCGAAGTTGGAAAAGTCAGCCAAAATTGGTCGCCCAAAAACATGCCGGGCGGAAACAGTAGCGTCCAATAATGTGGAAAGGCCATTCGAGAAGGCGAAAAATATTTCATAGGTCATACGAGGCTGTCGTGGTATTACGATATTTAATGTAGTAGGTGGCACTATGGATCATTAGATTCAATAGCAGTTGAGATCCAATGGCTCAAACTGTAACTGCTAGCGCATTAAATATCTTATGACCTGTAAAATATTGTTAACTAGGCGAAAAATCATTCAGCAAACTGTCGAAGGTTGTAGTTAGACGGACCAACTTAGACCGGAAAATGAAATCCCATACTTCTCGTTAGATGCTGAGAAAAGTTTAAAGAACAGCAACAGATAAAATACAATTTAATCCTCTCTACTCAATTATAATGAAAACCACGAATGGAATTATTGGTAATAATTTATTATGACTTGGATTCCACAATCAAACTTATCAAAATATACCCCCAAGGCAGAAAAAGCCTGTCATATGAAAGTTCCCCACTAAAAGACCAAATTGTTGTAAAATATAGAACTCAACAAAACAGAACGAGCGCGAATCAACACGCTATAAGTTATGCCGTGTGACATGAGATATGTGGGTCCGACCGAACACTTCAAAGTCATTGCCGTCGCCGCCCGTCGGTCTCGTCATAAACACCGTCATAAACAACAACACGCGGGCGGCGCCCGGCGCCTTCGAACTGTAACGTCCAGTCATCTTATCTCAGAAAATCAAGAATGCGTTTCAAAAAATCAAGAAAGCCGAATAGTGGGCACTGGGACCGGTCACCGCACACACCTTGAATAAAAAATAAAATCTGCACAGCAAACGAACAAATTTTCGGCTTTATTGGATTGGCCCCAGCACGGACTGGTATCATCTAGCTGTTCCATCGATGTTATTGGATTGGTCGGGACTCGGCATGATAAACGCCGGAGCTCGGCGGCGGTGGGATCATGGGGTGCTGCTTTTCTGCGATTTAAACGCTTATACCGCTGTTTCTCAAAATACTCTCCTCCCGTGTTTATCGATATGATCAATTGAGAAATTGGCATCCACTAATTGAGAAACTGACATCCACTAATTGAGAAATTTCAATATTTAAATGGGAGGAAAGGAGTCATGCTTGCTGGCTGGTTGCCTGCAATCTTCCCGGTTATTCTCACTCGCCCTCCCATATGCCAGAAGTTTCTGACTAAAGCCAAGTCACGCAGCTGCTATATAAGTTAGCTTTCCACAAGTTGCTAAATATAACCCGCATCCACTCTCATCTGATCCATAGCAGGAAGAGCAATTCTTGGCTGCAGCCGAGCTATCATCACCGTTTTGTTGTGTGCTCGAATCTGCAGGCGGTGTTTCAATCATGTCTGACACGCTCAGAAAGCGCGGCCGAGACACGGAGGCTCTGCTCGACTCAATTGATGTCCAGGACTACAAACGTTTCAATGGCACTGGCGAAGAAATGGACCTGTTTCGTCATTTCCCCGCGGTATTGGGCAAAACCCAGCTAGCAGACAGGGAAGCATCTTCCAATGAGGATTTCTTAAGTGGAGTCATGAGAAGCCTGGAGGAGGAAGATATCAGTACGACAATTTCCACATTTTATGCCCCTATTTCGGTGGATAATTCGCCGGCCTCCGATATTTGCCGTGGATATGAGGGACAAACTCTAGTTTCGGACTCGGGTATTGATCTGTCTTACCTCCTGGAGGCTTCAGACGACGATCTCGGCATCCCATCCGGCCCCTCTCTGGACTTCAACAACGAGATCTGTCAATCTTCCCACGAAATTTTGAGCGCCGAGGGTTTGTCCGAGAACTCAGATTTCAAATGCGAGGGTGAAAATTGGGATTTCGAAGACGAGGTGGTTGAAAAGTATCAGCAGTTTGTATTGTATGAAGATGCCTGGGATGTAAGCCAGGAGCAGAGTTATATGAACAGAGAGTTTGCAAGCCAAGACATGTTTTTTGACGGGGATTTTTCTGCGGCATGGACATCGGAAACTATTGGTTGTACGTAATGAATTGCACGTTCCTAACATTTCAACGTTAAAAAAACCATTCATTGAAATCGGGACATCGTGCCAATACTAGAACCGCAATTTCCAGAATTGTTGCAAAATTGTATATCATATAGAGATTTTAACAGCAGTATTGGATTGGGTTACGCGCCCTTCACAATAATGGAACTATTGTTCTCTATTGGAAAAGGTTGCAGTGGAATTGTATAATTCGAAATTTACAAAATGGAATTTGTACGACACTAAATTTTTATTTTAAAAATAGATGGCAAAAGTCTCCGAGGTCATATGTTATGCCATTTAGTGATAAACTTTTATAGAGTATGGTATAATTATAATATTTGTTTCAAAAACACTTGGGTAGGATAATGTAACCAGAGAAGTTAAAAAAAACTAATCTGAGAGAGTGCATTCACCTCTAAGTTTATCTGTGTAATTGGTACTTTATAATTACTCATTGCGAAGGTAAAGTGTTTTTTTTAAGCACTTTTTGTTGGGTGGGCAGTAACATTATGTTATACATAAGTTTCAAGCAAGTCACTGAATGTGGACTGCTTAAAAGTATTTATATAATTTATTTGAGAAGAAGTCATCATCGTAAGTATGTTTTTTAGCACGTTTTGTTGGGTGAGCAGTAACATTATGTTCCACAGTAACATTATGTTCCACATAAGTTTTAAGTAAGTCATTGAATGTAGAGTGCAGAAAAGTATTTATATAACTTACTTAGAAGAAGTCATGAATGCAAAAAGAAGGTTTAGCTGAGTTAATATGGGCTCAACTAGAGTTAGATAAATGAAGCATTTAAAGGCTTCTCAATTTTTTTACCATGTAACACTATGAATAAGGTCTAGAACAACTCTTATCATTCACACAATTAAATATGTTCTTAAGTATCTATGGTGCACTGGTTTTAAATTTTTTTGTGCTCCTTTTGCTATCATCTAATACCCCTTTTCAATATGGTCCAATTCAAGGCCAAATATGTCGCATTTCCACTAGTGTGAGTAGCATCATTTTCATATTTTTTTAATACTTTTATAGGGCTTTGCTACCATAGAGGAGATAACATCAAATCTAACGATGGCAATGGCTTACGGGAACACAAACCCAAGGGCAAGAAATAACCAGTTAGGAAGCACAAAGCATTGGTTGAGGAATCAACCTCTTCCCCTTTCAATGTATAATGTCTTTTGAAGCAATCAATTCTTAAATTAAACCTTGCTAGTCCATGCCCCAGCTGTAACATCTTACCTCTCATAATTATACCTATGTGAATGAATGCAACCATAAATGAATTAGGGAGGTGATGGGTGGTTATTCTTCTATCTTGAATGTGTGTGATTTGAGGTGTGTTATTAACTTTAAAGCTTCCCTAAATACTCTGGTGTGTAGTTGGGGGGAGGGGGGTCGAGGTGGGGTGGGCTACAAGTAGGGGGTGTGGCGCACATGAAGGTATAAGTAATGGCCCCTCTTTTTTACAAATGTCTCTTTCCTTTACAAAGGCCCCATATGCAATGCCCTCTCCTTTTTATAAATCTTCCATTCCCCTAAGTGAGTCGCTTCATTGGATTGGATATTCACCTTCTTATTGAGGTTTCAATCTACATGGAAAATGCTATGTGAAACTCTTCTCCTACTATGAGCATTCATTAACAACTTTTGGATATTTTAAAGTTACTAAGGAGGACGTTTATGAGAGACACATAGATAAGGTAGATTTATATTTAAGTTGATTTAAAAAAAAATGAAACATTCCACCTAATCGATTAAACTTAAATATTTTAGAATATGATTTTTGGAAAATGAAGTGTAATTTTAAAAAACATAATAAAATGGTTGCATATATATTTTAAAGGTGTATAATGTTGAAATTATTTCCATTAATGTTTTTGGAAATATCTCTATCCATTGTCGTCTATAAATAGAACTAGTTTATCTTAGAAATCTGTTTACGGATGAATGCTTCCGGCTTTTATAAGGATGGGTAGATTATATGGATTTAATTGGTACGTTACAGATGAAAATATATTTTGTCTACAACATAAGTCATAGGGTGGGAAACCAAATAATATAAGAGAACATATGAGAAGCCATGTTTCAATATAATGTTTAGATATGCATATTTTTGGAGATTAATGAAGGCATTGCAATCATATGAGAGACGGAGCTCTGCAACTTTGCTTTCTGGTTGTTGGAATGCCATTGTTTTCTTGGTGCCTCCCGTTGGCCCATGATTTAAGTTTTTAACTGCTTCTTTGGTCGGTTGTTGCATTGTTTTTTCTCATTTTTAGAACTTCTACAGTTGTTTTTGGTGGTGACTTCTTGTTTTTTAGTTCTCCTTCCTTTGTGATTTTTGCGTCGATTTTTCAAAAGTTGGTGGCTTTTGTCGCTCTGTGGAATTAGGGATATGTTACTATCTGCACCCTAATTTTATGTCAACTTTTTTCTTAGGCTCTGGTCTTGGCGTAGGGTTTTATCCTCGTTTCCCTTTCAATTTTTGGTTTTATTAATCTGGGTTTTTTTTTTGTTTTAGCCCGATCTTTTAGAATAGGGACGCTCTCTATCCGGAGGGTTTTTGGAATGTGTGGTTAACTTCTTTGTTCTTTTTCTCTCATGTCTTTCACCTCTGTGAAGCACTAAGAGACTCTGGAGTCAAACCTGTCACTGTGACAGGTCTAGTACCAACCAGAGACAAAAAAAGTGGGAACATGTACCTTTCTGGTTGTTTTTTTTGTTTTACACCAATCTTTTCATTTTATTTACGATTTTTTTCTTTAGGGTTTATTTGTGGGGTGTTTTCCTTGGCTTCAATGGCGACTACATCTTCCTCACCAGGGGTTTGCACCAATCCCCATGCGTGCTTCCACGTCTCTTTGGTGGTTTCTTCTTTTGTACATGGGCCCTCGACATCCACTCATTCTACGAGTCATTTTAGCACTGGCCATGACCTTGGTACTAAGGAAGGTTTACCCTCTAGGGTTCACGGGTTTCAATATTCTTCAAAGTCGAATGTCGGTAAGCTTTCTTTCGAGCGGGTTAAGAGTGTTAAGCCTGTATGTGTCCTTGGGCAGGACGTGACCATCGGCATGGTATCTGCCCTTTCCCAGCGTGCCCTTGTCGAGCGGTTCGAATACCTCAAGTTGTCTCGTGCTACGGTTTTAACTTGGGTTTGTGAACACTGGAAGCCATTTTTGAAATCTGTTCCTAAGGTGCTTACCTTGGTTAACGACTGGACTCTTTTCCAATTTCTCACGACCGATGAATGCGAGCTTGTAGAAAAAAGGTATTGGATTTTGGGTCAAGGCTCAATCGTTCTTAAACGCTGGTATTTTGGTTTTGATCCCCATTCTAAGAAGCTCCACTAGATACATCTGTGGGTGATCTTGACCGACGTCCCAATCCAGTGTTGGAACCTCAAGGGTTTCATGGCAATAGCAAATGCGTTTGGCTCTTTCATGCTCATAGAATACGATCAACTCTTGGGGTTTGACTTCTCAGCTCCTCGAGTGTTGGTCGATATGGACCTATCTGAAGGATTACCTGATGAACTGGAGGTTTTGTGGGATGGTGCCTCATTCACCCAGAGGCTTGACTATTGGAAGGTAGCCTTCTGATGACACTTTTGTCGGTTGACAGGGCATTCCAATGAGGTATGTCCTTCGAAGGATGCTTTTTGCCTGAGCCTGGGGACTGAAGAGGAACATCAAAATGCTCTTGTGATGCTCTTGTGAGGAAGAAAGAAAAGTTTGCATGCAAGGGAGGAAGAGGCTTGTAGCCTGAGCAGTAAGTTATAGACATAGAGAACTACTTTGGGAGGAGTGTATGTATGCAAGGGGTAGAAACAGTTAGTAAGCACATCTTAGCAGAAAGATCATGGTCTTTGAAGACATTGATGAAGGAAACTAGTGAGGGTTTCTAACCGGGAGTGAAGTGTGGCCAGGGACCTAGTATTTCAACTGAGGATTGAAGTACAAGAGGATAGTTATGTTCTCATGCAGATGAGTTGTGGGAGAAATCCTAGAAGAAGCATAGAAAAGTGATCAGAAGGGTTCCAGAAAGAGGATCAATACTTGCTAAAAGACCAAGCACAGAGAAGGTTTGGTGAGGTCGGTTGTAGCTGGGAGGACTGTTACTGTAGAGGTTAGTGCAGCTCATGGAAGAGTGAAAGAAACTCAAGAACATGACTATTAAGAGTCTTAGAAGAGGTTTAGGAGGTAGCCACAAAAGGAAGATAGAAGGTGCCAAGGAAAATGGAATATGTATAAGAATGACTGATGAAGAGTATGAGAGAGAGAAGGATGAGATAGAAGTCCATCTGGAAGTAATGATGGAGCTGTTACAGAAGAAGGAGGAATATTCGAGGTGTGGTCTTGTTGTGAAGAGAAATTTGAAGTGGCATAAGCTACAAAGAGAAAAGAGCAATTGATGAATGCTCAGTGGAAGGAAGAGATATTCAAGGCAAAAGAGTGTCTGAGGGAAGCCTTGAAGACTGAAGTTTCAAATGAGATCAAGAGGTCTCAATGTTTTGAAACTCATATTTTGTGTGTGCTTACAGGTACAAAGAATGAGGAAAGACAATTTGCTAATGTTGTCATAAAGGATGAAGGAAGAGGACAGAATCTGAATTCTATTCAGGAAGAAAATGAGACAGTTGAGTCTCATGTATATGCACATACAAAGTTGAGTGTGAGTGAAAGCAATGGTTTCCAACCTACTTTGAAAGATGAAAACAAGTAGGACTTGGCTTATGATGATGGCCAAGAACATAAAGAGGCAAAAAATGATATCAAGCATTCATATGTTATGCTTGCGAAGGATGAAAAGAAGACCATTGACGATTTTCTGAGTTTTATGGAAGACTTGGAGCCACCAAAGAAAGACTTGATGACTAAATCATCAAATGAGACCATTGGGTCTTGTGATTTTAAAATTGACAATTTGAATGTGTTTGCAAGTTATGCAGGAGACAATCTATCTTTTGGAGTTGTCTTGAGTAAAGTTGGAGGTTGTCAAGCAAGATATGACAAAGAATGTCTTGCAGAAGAAGACAGGGGTGAGTTGTTGCAGTAGAAGGAATTCATAAATTCCTTGTTTAATGAAAGGAGTAACTTCAATAGAGATGGAGTAGTCATGCTTCATGAAATGAAACTTGTTCTTGATAAGGACAAAGAGGAATTGGCTTATCTGAATGGCCAAGAGAAGATTGTTTAGGGCTGTCATAGAGGTAGAGGATCAGAATTCTATTCTCATGAAGGATGTTGATATTGTGTCACAAAATGATTGGCTTGGTGACAAAGGAGAAGAAAACAATGAAGATAAACGTGAGGTACATATGTCTCAAGCTACAAGAGAATTAGTCCTAGAAGTGGAAAATATTGAATTGACTGTCAAAACTAGTCAAGAAGCTGAAGGACAGTAACGAAGTATTGTCAAGGAGGAGAAAGAGAGTTATACTGGAAATCATAAACAACATATTGATGATGTGTTTAAGTTGATTCTAGTAATTAGTGAATGGTTGAGTTGTTGGCTGAAAGTATTTGAGTATGAGGAAAGGATTGTAGTTAATAAGATGAAAATGTTTCAAGTTGTAGTTGAAGCAGAGATAGTTACTAGTTTCCAAAACTTAATTATGTTAACTAGTATGTTATTTGGGGCAGGATTAATTTAGGAATTGATAAACATAATTATAGTAATCAGTTGAAACGAGCTTCAAGCTCAGTTTTGTAAGTAAATGGTAAGCCTATGGGCATTAAAAAGGGAAAGAGGAAGATGGCCAAGAGGGAGAGGGAGCGAGAGGTTGGTGATGATTTGTTAAGCCAAACATGTTATTTGTAACTGAGTAGGTCTATGTACAGATTGATTAATGAAAATAAGTTCATTATGTGATTGTCTATGTTTGATTTGTGTAAATCCAATTTGAATGCATGAGTTTTGAATTAATGATAGATAGTGAAATTCAAGATATTATTGTTCTAGAATTTGAGGCAATTAAGTAAGTGAAAACTCTATGCATAGAGTTATGTATATGAGACAGAAATAGAGGTCAGATTCTACTAGAGGATTTCGACAGGTTCTTATGTTCGTGACGAACCCTGAAGAGTGAGACTGAGCTCGTTAATGAACAGTGCTTGTGCCTATGAAAGAAAGTATAAAAAGGAAATCATGCATTGAAGTTGGACTGTGTGGATACAGTTGAATAAAAGGGATTGTTGAATGGTAGTTTGTGTGGATTCATCTGTGACGTATAGTGATTGAGGATTCTCTGTATCACAGTTGCTACGCCCAACTATGTAATATATGGGTGGCAATATAAAACAAGATCTTTAGAAGGAAGAATCCCTTATAAGGATTTGAGACAACCCATACTTCGAAGTGAGAATTCAATAGAGAGTTTATGAGTAGATAGAATTGATCTTTGTAATGGAAGAATCGAGGTTAGAAGAGAATCTCATGTGCATGAATCTTGTTTGGAAGACAGTCAATTTGTATACATGTGATTGTAGGCAGAGCTGGATAGAATTATGGTAAAGGATTCCAGCTAGAAATCGTTGGGTAGAAACTCTGTGTGAGTTTCTAGTTGCAGAAGTTTGTCAAAGGACTTAAGAGGGTCATAGAGCGTTCAAAGAGTAAATTGGACCATCAAAATTATGGAGACAAAGATTATGGAAGACATTAGTGAAGTAATTTGCAGTATGAAGGGAAGGGTTCTGAAATTAGAGCAGATTCGACAGTGGATTAAATTATGGAGGATAGTGGATGGCGTATATCAAATGAGGTATAAAATCTTGGTGCTATAAGTCAACGATATGCAAAGGAGTGCCTAAGGTAAGAGATCCTGGTTTTATGACTTATATCTTAGCACTAATCCCTTTAAGTTATTAAAGCGAAGGATTTTTGGCAGAAGAGTCAATATTAGTGGTAAAAACCAATGATAGCAAAGGTTATGTAATGTCCCTTTTTTTTATTATCAAAATGCCCAATTTTCCAATTTTTTCACAATTTTGGCTCTTGACTAGTTTTAGTGCCTTGGTCTCCAAATCAGCCCAATTGCTCCCAAATCTCCAGAGAAGGTGTATGAATGATATAATAACTTCATTATTATGTTCAGGGATGTATTATGGCCCTCCAATAATTTCTGCAAGTCTGTACTAAATTCTGAACAAGATAAATGATTTTACTAGCAATTTTGGGCTCAAAACCGCCCTGGGTAAGTGGTAGAAATGGCTTCCAAAATGTGCAGAAACCCACTCGAAATATTAAATTGAAGCATGGGATGTGTAGAAGAAATTATAAAAGACTCATATGCATAACCAATCGACCTCCCATGGATGTTATCACTTCTTTCAATCAGATATAAAAAACTAGTTTTGGACCCTTGGGGAAAATGCACCAAATCTTCTCCCGATGCAACAAAAATGTGTAAAATGGCTTCCAATGCCTAAGTACTGAAAATGATACTTGAAATACACATTAATGACAGTCCAGACATCATAAATTTATTATATATACATTCCTCAATTCGAAATAATAAGCAATACCATGGCATATATCAAAATCGAGTGGAAATGGTCATTGTTTGCTCATTAAAAGTCATTTTGACATACAACTCTTGGGAATTTCGACTTGAAACTTTCTGAGAATGAAGAACATAGCATATTGAATTGATTACAATCAGAAATGGACAATTAAAGGCTCTCCCAATTCGAAATCATCAGCATTACAATGGTTCACAAGAAGATAGTGGGTAAATGACACTATTTCTTCATTGTTCAACATTTTTACATGATTTCTTTTGGGTATTTCCACCTGAGAGTATTATGAACGTAAAATACAGAGCATATACATCAAAACATAAGATAATAGGCATTAGAATCTTCCCCAAAGAGATCAATAGCTCACCCAAAGCGCAATCCCTCCATTGGCATGAATACGATGTGAAAACTGGAAATAGTTTAGAGAGAGTGTTGTAATAAAAGAATCCACATGATTTCATGTAGCTTACACCTGCAAATAAGAATCCATTAAAGCTCCATGAAATACCCGAGTGGCCTCTCCAAACACCAACTTGGATGGAATCTTTCACCCTCGAAATTGGCCAAGGCAAGAAAACTAGTCATCCACTAGCTCTCACAATTCACAAATGACAATTTCTCAAATGATCAAAAGCCATTCTCTTGGTTGATTCTTATATTTTATAAACTTACTTAGCCTTCTAAGTTTCCCAATCCATCCACAAACTCAATCAAAGTCGAATTAGGGTGTGTGCTCATGAATTGATATGTGTCCCCTCTTTCCTAGCCTTACACCTTCCCCAAATTTGAGTGGGATCCCATTGAGCTTCCCAAACTCACATGAGAGCTCTCTTTGATGGTATATTTCAACCTGACATGTCATATATATTAGATGTCAGCCTTCAAATCTGGCTTGTGTCATAACTGTCATAGAATCTCCATCATTGGTGTCATATATGTCATAAATGTAAGGGGAATCTAGGCAAGTGTCCATGAAACTCCCATTTGGCTCTTCCTCTCCCCATGTAAGTTACAATTCATCCCAAATTTAACCTATGAAGTATATGGACAAGTATATTAACCTTATAATCCATCCAAAAACATCAGGCTTCCCATAGATTCGAGATTGCAAGAGGATGATGCCATTTAACATAGGAATTCTAGCTTGACTGGGCCCCATAGTTTTCATGTCTCCATTCTCCATAGCCATTTAATTTTTCACTTGCATTCATTTAATTAACTCCAGTAAATAAATATTTATTCCTTCTAATGTCTAAACACCATTTATGAGCTCCCTTATTAACTTCTCAATGTTTCCACCTAACCTGGGGAACTAGTAGGATTGATGGAATTGTACTGCTATGCAGTTATTAAAAATGGGGACATTACAAATTATCCTTTAGTGAAAGACAAGGCTGGAAGCTATGATTTATGCATGTAAATGAAAGAGATTGATGAGACAAAAGAGTGGGAAGATCCTCGTCCAAGGTAAGGGTGTAGCCCTTGCCATCATAGAAGCTTAGAGAGGGGTGTGGCAAAGATGCATAATATGATATGGTGAGGATATAGTGCATTCATATCTTTGAATTTTGTATATTGTTCCTTATTAGCATAATTTTTAGCATTTGTATTGAAAAGAAGAACACTAAATAACCAATATAAATGTATAATATATAAAACAAAACAAAAAGTTAAAATCCTTGAAAACAAAATTTATGAATTATTAAAAACTCATAATAATAATAAAATCCATCTTATTATTACCTTTGAAAACAAAATCTATAAATTATTAAAAACTCATAATAATAATAATAATAATTACTAATAAATTATATCTTAATGGTTATCTTTGAACTTTGGAAAACTATTCACTTCCAACATTTTAGGCATAAAAGTGATTCATAAAAAAACCTCCACATTAAATGTCATTTAATATTTACAAAATAGTATGTTGTTTCTATTTAATATTTGTCTTTAAATTATAGAAAAAAAATATCTTTAAACATTTTAAATATAAGTACAAGATAAATAATATGGGAGACCACACTTCTTCAAATTGCTTTAAAATCGACTTAAAGTCAACTATGACTTAAGAGAAGTTAGTATAAAGATGTTATGGCTTGGTTAAATCATCGGGAGATTCACGAAAATGTCACTTTGCATGATATCAATAATATTTTTATTGTCACATCTAAGTTTAAAGAGAAAATATATGTGGCGAGAAGGAAATAAAGTTAAGATACTATAAGGAGGTCATTAACATTAATCTGAAAATCAAAATTTTCTTTATGTTTTAACTAGTTCGAAGAAGAAAATTTATATAGCCAAGATAAGAATGAATTCTCATGAGCTTCATAGTGAAACAAGATGCTAGGCAATTCCTAAAACATCGTGGGTGGAAAGGATTTGTCATCTCTGTGAGACTACAAACATTGAGGATGAAAATCATTTTCTCTTAGAGTGTCGTGCAAGGCAATTCCTAAAACATCGTGGGTGGAATAAAACATCGTGGGTGGAAAGGTTTTGTCGTCTCTGTGAGACTACAAACATTGAGGATGAAAATCATTTTCTCTTAGAGTGTCGTGCATACACCCACATTAGATTGTTACTAATTGTCAAAAATATGACAACTTAGGTATGCTCTTTCTAAACTTTTTGAACATATAAAAAAATTATAATCCTTTTTAAGATTTGATAAACCAAAGCTAATCTCAACATTAACTACCAGCATCAACATTATCATCATAAAAAATATTAATAAAAAATTTATTCCACATAAAACTAAAAGATACTTATAACCACCAGAAATATATATATATATTTTGTGAGTGTATCCAAAATTTTATAAAACTTTCACTTTTGAAAAAATAAATAAAAAGGTGATGTGGATTTTTTGGAATTAAACACGCGTCCTGAGAACTTTTTACGCTTACAGCTTAGGGATGGAACTTGACAGGTAAATGCTCATCATGGCTCAATTTACCCGTCTAATATAGCTAAGATTTTATGGAAGCCGTCAAAATCTGGCTTAGAATACAGAAAAAGTTTCAGATTTTGAATATTACTGACAATTTTGACAGGTGTCCGCCATTTGAAATTCCTACAGTTTCGTGCAGTAATTATCGTTAATACTAATGTGTTTATTTTAACAATAAAATATTTGAAGGATCGTAAAGTAATAATGTTTTGTTTACTACCATATCTTATATCCACAGTTGTTTCTATCGTAGAAATGTCTTTACGGGTGGGTGCTTAATGGGTAGGTTATCATGTCATTTAATTTGTCCTTACACTAAAATATATTTTTTCTGCCAAAGAAACCAGATGGATAAAAAAACATATGTGAAAAGTCATGTTTAACATAATTTTTAAGATAATGAAAAGATATGCATATCTTTTGTCGTATCGAATGATGTAGAATAATATATTCGAACTTCAAAGATTGCTTATAAATTGGGAGGTGGCAGATAGTTTAAAGTTACTGGAAATTTTACTCCTCTTTTCAGTATGAAATTTAAATTTAAGTGTATTTGTATAGGAAA
>LPNX011161157.1:1076592-1119393 GCA_001517045.1 Pseudotsuga menziesii | reverse complement strand
TAACATGCCTATTTATTCACGCAATTGGTAACCTTTCAAATAGTCTTACTTTTTCAACGACAAAGAATTGATCTTAAATGAATTACTTTTATATGGTTACATAGTTTTGCATAAGAGGCATGACTTGCGTATAGTTTTAAGAAAAATAATAATAAAATTAAAAGAGAAGTGTGGGGCATTAAGTTCATGTTTCCCTTCCTATGCAACCCACAATATTTAAATTATTATAGACTATTCGATAAACGAGATTCATACATTATAATATAATAAATAATAACTTTAGATCGTCTTTCAAGTATCTCATGGGATTCATCAAAAAAAATTGTGTTTTTCTTTTTCATGAAAAAATTCGTATTTTATTAATTTAAAATAAAATATATTGCAAGTGTTTAAGTAAAAAAAAAAGGTAGGGGATTTAATATGGGTCGAAATTTTTATGTCTCTTTTTTACAAGTTATCAAAAGATTTGCATTATGCTAAAAGAATAATTCATAAATAAAAAAATGCCTATTCAGAAAGAAGGATGTAGGAACTGTGCAGAGGGAACAAAAAAAATAGCTCTAAAGAAGCCCAAAAAACATAAAATGATTATATGGAAAAAGCCATTTGAGAAATTGACTTCTGGTTGCGAGCAACAAATCTAGTCTAGCAACACATCCCCAGCTAGGGACAAGCAGGAGCCACAACTAAGAAGAAGCCACAAACTGAATGGAGAGAGATATGGTCACCACCTACTAGGAAGATTGGAAAAGACCACACCCTCCATCGAAAAAAAAATCAATTGCACTAAGGCTACCTACTCCTGTGTAGAGAACTGCGACCACCGCTGTCGAACTGAGGGCTATCGCAAAGGAAAAGGGTTGCGCCAACCGTCGGTACATGAGTGCCATGCAAACTAGAGAGGGTTGCGACCACCACTACAAGACTATCTGCGGACATCTAGTACATACACCACCATGACCATCTAGAAACAACAACACCTCTGGGCTTCGGCTCACCTTTGTCGGTCCAAAGAACCACCATCAAAACGCTGTCGCCGCCACAAAATCCTCAGGTTTCCACACGAGGGCTCTTCACCTATCCACTGGATTCATCATTCTCATCCGTCTTCTACCAATGACCACGCAAAGGAGAAACAAGGTGGCTAGGGTAAGAACCCTATCCACCAAGTTCTGGCTTCTATAAAGAATCTCAAACCCTCAAACGCGCTCACAAAAATAGGTCTTATGATTTCACCAAAATCTTTGTTGTTAGGAAATTAGAGTGCAATTATGCTTCACATTGTCGACATATTTCTTAATCAAGTTTAATTACTATGTGAACTAATAGTGTTAATGTTGATAAAGCAATGTTTTATAATTATGCCGATAAGGCGTAACTATATCAGAATAGGGTGAGGGCTGCGACATTTTTCAATTTTTCATTTATCTACAAATCAGATTAAAGGAAACAAAAAATTCTTCGTTGTGTCACTGAAAGAACGGATGAGATGTAAAGAGTTAACTTACAATGATATTTTAATTTGAATTTATTCAAAAAAATTAGGTTATTTCGATCGCCAATCGTGCTTTAGGTTCACAATCGCTTGCCTGGCCCTCCATTCCCAATCGCCTTTGTTCATAGTTGAGGTTTATTAATGGTCTATTGGAGCAAATTAGGCTTTACGGATGATACAATGTCTAGGATGCCCAATTGATGCAATACATCAAGGTTCAACAAAAACAAATATGCTACTTATAAGAATTGAACCTCGATAGACAGAAACATTCTTTCCACTCAATTAATAAATTTTATGGAATTACATACGTATTTTAAAGTTTGTACATATTCTGAGAACTTTTTATTCTTACTAAAGTGGTTTCGTATAGTAATTATCGTTATGCTAAAGTGTTTATTTTAACAATTAAATATTTTAAGGATCGTAATGTAATGGTTTGTTTACTCCCGTATCTTATTTTAACAATAAAATATTTAAAGGTTCGTAATGCAATGGTTTGTTTAATTCCCTATCTTATATCCACGCTTGTTTTTAACTTAGAAATATCTTTACGGGTGGGTGCTTAATGAATAGATTGATCGTGTCATTTAATTTGTCCTTACACTAAAATATATTTTTTCTAGCAAATCAACAATAAGATGGATAAATAATATGTAAAAAGTAACGTTTAACCTAATTTTAAAGATAATGTCAAGATATGCATATTTTTTGTCATATCGAATGATGTAGAATAATATATTCGAACTTCAAGGATTACTTATAAATGGGCAGGTGGCGTCACTAGATAGAAATTTTACTCCTCTTTTCATGAGGAAAAATCTCATCAATATGAAGGGTCACCCAGTTAAGTAATGGAAAAAGGCATGCCTACACTAAACCACCAGAAAAGTAAAGTAAACCAAGTATGACTCAGCATTTATAAAAGATTCCTCTTGTTACAAAATTAAATACCTAATTTATATATATATATTTTTAATCATATATAAGATGCCTATTTATTGAGGCAATGGTAACCTCTCAAGAAGTCTTACTTTTGCAACGACAAAGAATTGATCTTAAGTGGATTACTTTCATATAGTTAAATGGTTTGGCATGACTTGCGTATACTTTTTAAGAAAAATAAAAAAATTTAAAGAGAAAGAAGGAAACAATGACAAGTTTTAATTAATTTTTATCTCAAAAGTGTAGTGTATTTTTAATTTTTTCTTTTAAAGAATCTATGATAAATGAGATTCATACATTATAATATTATAATAATAATAACTTTAGATCGTCTTCACATGGGATCCATAAACAATTTGTGTTTTTTTTTTTTTTTAAATATCCTATTTTATTAATTTAAAACATAATATATTCTAAAAAAAGACATGTTAATCATGTAAGTGTTTAAGCACAAAAAAAGTGATAGTGATAGTGAAAGTGGCAGGCCCCACAAACTTGAACATGGAATCCCATACAATTAATTTCATCTACAAGTGATGCAAATGTGTTACAAATGTGCTAATACTGTCAAAGTGTGAAAATGGCAAGCCCCACAAACTTAAACATGGAAGCCCCACTCCGGAATCACTGCAGGGCAACTTACAATCATTCCGGAATCTGTCGGCGGTTGTAGTTAGACGGGCCAACTTAGACCGGAGAATGAAATCCCATACTTCTCGTTAGATGCTGAGAAAAGTTTAAAGAACAGCAACAGATAAAATACAATTTAATCCTATCTACGCAATTATAATGAAAACCGCGAATGCAATTATTGGTTATAATTTAGTATGACTTGGATTCCACAATCAAACTTATCAAAAAAATACCCCCAAGGCAGAAAAAGCCTGTCATGTGAAAGTTCCCCACTAAAAGACCGAATTGTTGTTGTAAACATACGACTCAACAAAACAGAACGAAACCGAATCAACACGCTATAAGTTATGCCGTGTGACATCATGAGATATGTGGGACCGAACACTTCAAAGTCATTGCCGTCGGTCTCGTCATAAACAACAACACGCGGGCGGCGCCCGGCGCCTTCGAACTGTAACGTCCAGTCATCTTATCTCAGAAAATCAAGAATGCGTTTCAAAAAATCAAGAAAGCCGAATAGTGGGCACTGGGACCGGTCACCGCACACACCTTGAATAAAAAATAAAATCTCCACAGCAAACGAACAAATTTTCGGCTTTTTTGGATTGGCCCCAGCACGGACTGGTATCATCTAGCTGTTCCATCGATGTTATTGGATTGGTCGGGACTCGGCATGATAAACGCCGGTGCTCTGCGGTGGGATCATGGGGTGCTGCTTTTCTGCGATTTAAACGCTTATACCGCTGTTTCTCAAAATACTCTCCTCCCGTGTTTATCGATATGATCAATTGAGAAATTGGCATCCACTAATTGAGAAACTGACATCCACTAATTGAGAAATTTCAATATTTAAATGGGAGGAAAGGAGTCATGCTTGCTGGCTGGCTGCCTGCAATCTTCCCGGTTATTCTCACTCGCCTTCCCATATGCCAGAAGTTTCTGACTAAAGCCAAGTCACGCAGCTGCTATATAAGTACATAGCTTTCCACAAGTTGCTAAATATAACCCGCATCCACTCTCACGTGATCCATAGCAGGAAGAGCAATTCTTGGCTGCAGCCGAGCTATCATCACCGTTTTGTTGTGTGTTCGAATCTGCAGGCGGTGTTTCAATCATGTCTGACACGCTCAGAAAGCGCGGCCGAGAGACGGAGGCTCTGCTCGACTCAACTGATGTCCAGGACTACAAACGTTTCAATGGCACTGGTGAAGAAATGGACCTGTTTCGTCATTTCCCGGTATTGGGCAAAACCCAGCTAGCAGACAGGGAAGCATCTTCCAGTGAGGATTTCTTAAGTGGATTCATGAGAAGCCTGGAGGAGGAAGATATCAGTACGACAACTTCCACATTTTATGCCCCTATTTCGGTGGATAATTCGCCGGCCTCCGATATTTGCCGCGGCTATGATCTGTCTTACCTCCTGGAGGCTTCAGACGACGATCTCGGTATCCCCTCCGGCCCCTCTCTGGACTTCAACAACGAGATCTGTCAATCTTCCCAGGAAACTTTGAGCGCCGAGGGTTTGTCCGAGAACTCAGATCTCAAATGCGAGGGTGAAAATTGGGATTTCGAAGACGAGGTGGTTGAAAAGTATCAGCAGTTTGTATTGTATGAAGATGCCTGGGATGTAAGCCAGGTGCAGAGTTATATGAACAGAGAGTTTGACAGCCAAGACATGTTTTTTGACGGGGATTTTTCTGCGGCATGGACATCGGAATCTATTGGTTGTACGTAATGAATTGCACGTTCCTATCATTTCAACGTTAAAAAAACCATTCATTGAAATCGGGACATCGGGCCAATACCAGAACCGCAATTTCCAGAATTGTTGCAAAATTGTATATCATATAGAGATTTTAACAGCAGTATTGTTTTGTATTGGAAAAGGTTGCGGTGGAATTGTATAATTCGAAATTTACACGAAATTTAATTCGAAATGGAATTTGTACGACAATAATTTTTTATTTTTAAAATAGATGGCAAAAGTCTCCGAGGCCATATGTTATGCCATTTAGTGATAAACTTTTATAGAGTATGGTATAATTATAATATTTGTTTCAAAAATACTTGGTTAGGATAATGTAACCAGAGAAGTTAAAAAAAAAACTAATCTGAGAGAGTGCATTCACATCCAAGTTTATTTGTGTAATTGGTACTTTATAATTACTCATTGCAAAGGTAAAGTGTTTTTTTTAAGCACTTTTTGTGGGGGGGGGGCAGTAACATTATGTTATACATAAGTTTCAAGTAAGTCATTGAATGTAGAGTGCTTAAAAGTATTTATATAATTTACTTGAGAAGAAGTCATGATGGCAAGTATCTTTTTAAGGAGTAAACTATTTAACTGACCATTTGCACCGATCGGACGATCTGCCTCACGTGAGCGGTCACATCCGACGTTGCAGGTCGTCCGATCGGTGCAAATGGTCGGGTAAATAGGTCAATCTTTTTTTTAATGGTAAGTATATTTTTTTAGCACGTTTTGTTGGGTGAGCAGTAATATTATGTTCCACATAAGTTTCAAGTAAGTAATTGAATGTAGAGTGCAAAAAAGTATTTATATAACTTACTTAGAAGAAGTCATGAATGCAAAAAGAAGGTTTAGCTGAGTGAATATGGGCTCAAGTAGAGATTAGATAAATGAAGCATTTGAAGGCTTCTCAATTTGTTTACCTTGTAACACTATGAATAAGGTCTAGAACAACTCTTATCATTCACACAATTAAATATGTTCTTAAGTATCTATGGTGCATTGGTTTTAAATTTGTTTGTGCTCATTTTGCTATCATCTAATACCCCTTTTCAATATGGTCCAATTCAAGGCCAAAAATGTCACATTTCCACTAGTGTGAGTAGCATCATTTTCATATTTTTTTAATACTTTTATAGGGCTTTGCTACCATAGAGGAGATAACATCAAATCTAACAATGGCAATGGCTTATGGGAACACAAACCCAAGGGCAAGAAATACCCAGTTAGGAAGCACAAAGCATTGGTTAAGGAATCAACCTCTACCCCTTTGAATGTATAATGTCTTTTGAAGCAATCAATTCTTAAATTAAACCTTGCTAGTCCATGCCCCACCTCTAACATCTTACCTCTCATAATTATACCTATGTGAATGAATGCAACCATAAATGAATTAGGGAGGTGATGGGTGGTTATTCTTCTATCTTGAATGTGTGTGATTTGAGGTGTGTTATTAACTTTAAAGCTTCCCTAAATACTCTGGTGTGTAGTTGGGGGGAGGGGGGTTGAGGTGGGGTGGGCTACAAGTAGGGGGTGTGGCGCACATGAAGGTATAAGTAATGGCCCCTCTTTTTTACAAATGTCTCTTTCTTTTACAAAGGCCCCATGTGCAATGCCCTCTCCTTTTTATAAATCTTCCATTCCCCTAAGTGAGTCGCTTTATTGGATTGGATATTCACCTTCTTATTGAGGTTTCAATCTACATGGAAAATGTTATGTGAAACTCTTCTCCTACTATGAGCATTCATTAACAACTTTTGGAGATTTTAAAGTTACTAAGGAGGACGTTTATGAGAGACATAGATAAGGTAGACAGATTTATATTTAAGTGGATTTAAAAAAAATGAAACATTCCACCTAATCGATTAAACTTAAATATTTTATAATATGATTTTTGGAAAATGAAGTGTAACTTTATGGATAGGTCCCTATATTTACTTTTCATTTATATTAGTCATAAGATCTCTTTTTTAAGTCATTAAACAAGTTTATTATCTGTCAATTTGAAAGTTAATGCAAAAAGATATATATTATTTATATGATGACTTTTGTTTTTTTAAAATATTTTTTCGATTTTATAAAAAAAAAATTAAGTTAGAAAAATCTATATCAAAGTGTAAAAATCTAAAAAAAATTGAATGGTTATTTAATATAACAAATTTTATTATAACAATGGTTTTATAGAAAAAGATTAGCATATCCAAAATGGCATTGAAACTTTTAAGTTCTGATGTTTTTACATTATAAAAATCAAAAATTAAAAATTAAAAATTACACTTAGTTAGTGTTTTCTAATTTTAAAAAACATAATAAAATAGTTGCATATATATTTTAAAGGTGTATAATGTTGAAATTATTTCCATTAATGTTTTTGGAAATATCTCTATCCACTGTCGTCTATAAATAGAACTAGTTTATCTTAGAAATCTGTTCACGGATGAATGCTTCCGGATTTTATAAGGATGGGTAGATTATATGGATTTAATTGGTACGTGACACATGAAAATATATTTTGTCTACAACATAAGTCATAAGGCGGGAAAGCAAATAATATAAGAAAACATGTGAGAAGCCATGTTTCAATATAATGTTTAGATATGCATATTTTCGGAGATTAATGAAGGCATTGCAATCATATGAGAGATGGAGCTCTGCAACTTTGCTTTCTGGTTGTCAGACTGCCATTGTTTTCCCGGTGCCTCCTGGTGGCCCATGATTTAAGTTTTTAACTGCTTTTTTGGTCAGTTGTTGCAGTGTTTTTTCTCATTTTTAGAACTTCTATAGTTGTTTTTGGTGGCGACTTCTTGTTTTTCAGTTCTCCTTCCTTTGTGATTTTTGCGTCGATTTTTCAGAAGTTGGTGGCTTTCGTCGCTCCGTGGAATTAGGGACAGGTTACTATCTACACCCTAATTTTACGTCGACTTTTTTCTTAGGCTCTGGTCTCGGCGTAGGGTTTTATCCTCGTTTCCCTTCTGGTTTTTGGTTTTATTAATATGGGTTTTTTTTGTTTTAGCCCGGTCTTTTAAAATAGGGATGCTCTCTTTCCGGAGGGTTTTTGGAATGTGTGGTTAACTTCTTTGTTCTCTTTCTCTCATGTCTTTCACCTCTGTGAAGCACTAAGAGACTCTGGAGTCAAACCTGTCATTGTGACAGGTCAAGTACCAACCAGAGACAAAAAAATTGGGAACATGTACCTTTCTGGTTGGTTTTTTGTTTTACACCAATCTTTTTGTTTTATAAATACGATTTTTTTCTTTAGGGTTTGTTTGTGGGGTGTTTTCCTTCGCTTCGATGGCGACTACGTCTTCCTCACCAAGGGTTCGCACCAATCCCCATGCGTGCTTCCACGTCTCTTCGGTGGTTTCTCCTTTTGTACATGGGCCCTCGGCATCCACTCACTCCACGGGTCGTTTTAGCACTGGCCATGACCTTGGTACTAAGGAGGGTTTACCCTCTAGGGCTCACAGGTTTCAATATTCTTCAAAGTCGAATGTCGGTAAGCTTTCTTTCGAGCGGGTTAAGTGTGTTAAGCCTGTATGTGTCCTTGGGCAGGACGTGACCATCGACATGGTATCTGCCCTTTCCCAGCGTGCCCTTGCCGGGCGGTTCGAATACCTCAAGTTGTCTCATGATACAGTTTTAACTTGGGTTCGCGAACACTGGAAGCCAATTTTGAAATCTGTTCCTAAGGTGCTTACCTTGGTTAACGACTGGACTCTTTTCTAATTTCTCACGACCAACGACTGCGAGCTTGTAGAAAAAAGGTATTGGATTTTGGGTGAAGGCTCAATCGTTCTTAAACGTTGGTATTCTGGTTTTGATCCCCGTTCTGAGAAGCTCTACCGGATACATCTGTGGGTGACCCTGGCAGTAGCAAATGCGTTTGGCTCTTTCATGCTCATAGAATACGATCAACTCTTGGGGTTTGACTTCTCAGCTCCTCAAGTGTTGGTCGATATGCACCTATCTGAAGGATTACCTGATGAACTGGAGGTTTTGTGGGATGGTGCCTCGTTCACCCAGAGGCTTGACTATTGGAAGGTAGCCTTCCGATGCCAGGTCCTTCGAAGGATGTTTTTTTCCTGAGCCTGGGGACTGAAGAGGAACATCAAAGGGAGTCTCCTTCGTCATCGCTCCAGGACATCACCTTTCCGCTTCCTCTAGACCGTGACTCGGCAAGTTGTTTCGTGGGTAAGTTCAGTCAACACGTCCCTCTGTTATTAAAGTTCCTTTCTACTGATGATATACTCTCGTCCCTCTCGACGTCGATGGTTCTTGATGCTCCTCTTCTTCTGGCTGTGAACCAAACATCCCTATCTTCTGTTTTGCCCCCCGTCTCACCTTTGTTATCGGATTGGGGAGGTACAATCGACCTCTGTCACTCTTACAACTCAGGGCATGGTTGGAGATTCTGTGTGGGTGGACCCTCAGCCCCCTGAGGTTTCACCGTCTTCCTCCTCCCCCTATTTCAGAGATGCTTTGCACATTACCTTGTCTCCCTCTCCTGTCACTAACAGGTCTTTTGAAGGCGCGCCTCCTCCCGAAACGACTTTGGATCTTCTCCATTTGCCCTCTATCATTGGGGACCATTCAATCAATCCTCCCTTGGCCTCCTTTCCTCCTCTCAGAATGTATGGTGCGGAAGTCTCCCCTACCTCTAAGATTTTTCCCATCTATGTGAGTCGTGCGGCCAATGTCTCCATCCGCAAACCCAAAAGAGTGGGCAAGGGTAACATGAAGGATCTTAAAGACTCTATTCGTGATCATTCCTTCACCAACCCTAAGGTGGTTCCTCTAGCCAGTAGAGGACTACCTCCTGCATCATCTTTTGGATTTGAGTCCTCTTCCCGGGCTCTTAGAGACAGCATGGCCCCCCCACATGTGACCCAATGAACCTTGTTAGGTTCAATCTTCGTGGGCTTGGCGGAGGCCCGAAATGTGCCTCCCTAAAACGTTTGCTTGACCTTTGTTCACCAGCTGTAGTTTTTCTTCAAGAGACCATGTCTTCAGGAGACCGTGCCTGCAATTATTTTCTTCATTTGAAGCCAAGTTGGAGGATTTGTGCGAGGGATGCGGTGGGAAATTCTGGGGGCCCTCTTGTGGCCTATAATCCATTAGTACATGATCTCCACGCATTCAACACTGTCGCAGGTATATTACTCCATGAAAAACTGTTAGGTTTTAATCAGTATGTATACCTTCTCAACATTTATGGGCCATTTGAGAATCGTCAAGGTTTCTAGGATTCTATCAGTTCATGCAGATTCCTCACCTTACCAAATCTTATTTTGGCAGGGGATTTGAACTTCACCTGGTCATTGGATGAAGTTTGGGGAGTGAGACGACCATGTGATCCTCTGACAAACTATTTCATCACACTTTTTAAGCAAGAAAACCTATAGGATATCATTCCGGCTATCATTTCACCTACCTGGTACAACAAAAGAGCAGGACACCTTTTTATTGCAAAATGGTTGGATCGTTTTCTCTTGGCAGACACTCTTTGTGAATCCTTTGGAAATTTCAGAACTTAGCATCACTCCAGCGGGGTCTCGGATCACTGAGCTAACATTCTACAGTTGGATTTTGACAAGGCTTTTATCATCTAGCCATTTAAGTTTAATCCCACTTGGCTGAACGAGGACGAGTTCAATGTTCTGAACGGGAATGAATGGGCACTTCTTTCATCTGTAGTTACAGGTTCTTTAAGTCCCATGAAGGCCTTACTACAGAAGCTTAGAAGAGTACAACTGGTTGTCAGGATCTGGGAAAATTCCAAGAAGAGATCACTGAATTTTGATATTTGTCGACTTGAGGGCAACATTATTACTATTGAGAACCATCAATTAAATGATTCTGGCTCGGAAGTTTTGCAGGGGGTTTTGAAAAATTGTCTGTTTTCCCAGAATAAGCTTCTTACCCATACGGAGGAGACCCTTAGGAAAAAAAGTAGAGCTTCTTGGCTTATAGCAGGGGATGATAATACCCGCTATTTCCATCATTTTGCGAACAAGAGGCGGGTCACCAACTCTGTGTGGGACACAGTTGACGAAGATAATAAAAAAGTTTTCCATCATGCTTCAATCAAAAGAGTAGTCGGGTCCTATTTTGCAGATCTTTATAGGGAACCAGATAATTTAAACATTGAGGACCAACTTGACGTCATAAAACTCTTTCCCTCATATGTTTCGGCTGAGGACAATCAATCCATTTTTGGCCTGGTCACTCTCAAGGAAGTGGAATCTACTCTTAAGATATTTGCTAAGGATAAAGGCTCTTGGTTCTGATGGCTGGACTGTGGAGTTTTATCTTCATTTTTTTGATATGCTTGGTCTAGAACTAGTGGATCTGATAGAGGACACTCAGTTGTCAGGCTCGATCCCTGAGTCACTCAACAACACCTATCTTACCCTTATCCCCAAAGTGGACTAGCCTGTTACTTTCAAAGACTATGGACTGATCACCCTTTGCAATTTCCTCTATAAGTTGATCACCAAGATTATTGCGGAGAGGCTCAAGCATTTCCTTGGTCTCCACATTTTTCCTGAACGGTTCATTTTTTTACTAGATCGACAGATACTGGATGCGAACGGGATAGTTCAGGAGGTTCTGCACTCTATAAAATCGAAGCACTCCTCAGCAATCTATCTAAAGCTTGATCTTGAGAAAGCATATGACAAAGTCAACTAGTCTATGCTTCAGTTAACCCTCTTACAAATTGGTCTTTCGTTCGATATGGTTAAATGGTTGATGTCTTGTGTCCCCACTGTGAACTTTGCTGTTTTGATAAACGGTTCTCCTACTGAGTCTTTTCAGGGTACTTGAGGTATTCGGTAGGGCTCCCCGCTTTGACCCTACCTTTTCCTGTTAATCATCGGAGGCTTGAGTATTATGATAGAACATGCAAAAAACGCTAAGAAGATTAATGACATAAAGGTGACATGTTCAGTCACACTTACCCACACTTTCTTTGTAGACGACGTCTTACTCTTTGGGGATGGAACATTATTAGAATGGTTGCATTACAAGCCGCTGATAATTCTATTTTGTAAGGCCTTTAGGATGACTGTTAGCAACAGAAAATCGGTCTTTGGTTTCTTAAATGTCTCTCAAGATGAAGTGCATCAGATTGCCAAGCATTTTACTTTTCCTTGGAAGTATTTTGAAGTAGGCCTCACATATTTGGGCTTCCAGCTTAAGCCAAACAACTTCCGTATTGGTGACCGGACATGGTTAATCACAAAATTCCAGCAATGGGTCAAGTGTTGGACTCCCTGATGGCTATCATTGGGTGGGCGGGTTACTCTAGCTAATTCTGTTCTTCAATCTCTCCCTATTTACTGGATGTCCCTCTATATTATTCCGGTCTGAATCATTCAAGACTTACGTAGGTTATTGTTTCGTTTTTTATGGACGAGTGTGCTATATTGTAAAAAATCCACTTGACTTGTTGGAAAGCTCTATCTCGACCCAAAGGTTGGGGAGGATGGGGTATAAAAGATCTGAAGCACTTCAATCTTTCTCTGGTGCAAAAAGTATGTGGCGGGCTATGAACCACTCCGGCCTATGGGGCTCTTTAATCAAATCTAAATATATGTCAAGGGCGCCACTAGATATATGGCTTCGTAGAACCAACTTGAAATCAGAAAATGCTTCATTGATTTGGCGCAGTTTACTCTCTACTTTGCACATCATATTTCCTGATTTACGCTGGTTAGTTGGTCGTGGAAATTTGATCTACATCGAAATGGACCCGATTTTCGAATTGTCGCATTCTAATATTTCCCACTCTCTTCTCGCGAGGCTACATGAAAAGAATTTGTTTTTACTCAAACAAGATTTTGTACTTTTGGATGGTTTTCTTCCTTGTTGGGTCTTCGTCGGATTTAGGGCATTCGGGGGCGCTGGCTACAGAATGGGATCATTACACTGATGGTCTTTACACGACTGACATCTCACTAAATACTAGTCCGGATCGAATTATCTAGAAGGCAAATAAACAGTCGGGGGTGGTGAAAGAAGATATGGCCTATTTAGTTTCCCTCAAATCTATTGAGGAACCTGAATGCCGATGGTCGCATTTTTCTTTGTGGAAGCTGAAGATCGCGGGAAAGTTTATATATTTTTGCTGGTTGGCTATTAATTATAAAATTCTTACACGGGAGTCTCTCTAGCACCATGGCTTCTCAGGTCCTGGAAGATGTATTTTCTGTTTCAAGGCATTGGAATCGGTTGAGCACATTTTCGAGAGTTGTAGTATTTTCAGACAGACTGGTCAAGCCTTGTGTCATCAACTCTAGGGTTTGTGGCATTGGGAGCTTCCAACTATTGCTGAGAATATTGAACAGTGGCAGAAGATGACAGGCTTACTACTTGTGGTATCTTGTCTGTTACTAAGGGAATTTTGGAAGGCTCGTAATGCAAACATCTTCCAGGATGTGCCTACCTCACAGTACTATATTATATCAAAGGTCTGCACCTCTCCCTTCTTGTTAATGAATTTTACTAACTCTGTTTCGGTTAGACAGATCTGCCCTCCTTAAGATCTGAGGGGGGGAACTGTTGGTTACTTTGATGGAGCAGCAAATGCTGGATCATGCGGGACAGGGATGGTGATTACTGTGGACCGATTTCAATATTTTAGACTACTTATGGATGTGGGGTATGGCATGAATACCAGATCTGAGTTACTGGCCCTTTGGAGGCCTCTATATTTTGCTATTCATAAAAATTTCCTGGCCTTACAAGTTAGAGGAGACTCAAAATTTATCATCAATTGGGCATTGGGAAAACATGATATCCACTCTGTTGAACTTGAGCATTGGCTAAGCAGAATTAAAGACCTATTTAGACATTTCAACTCTCTTACTTTTCAACATGTTTACAAGGAGTATAATGTTTTGGCTGATGACCTTTCTAAAAGGGCAATTGGTTTGGAACCAATGTGATATATTGGCAGGAATACTCTGAAAGCTCCATGACAGACTCTAAGTTAGTTAAAAATCCACTGAGTTTTATCAGCCATATCTTTTATGATGTTTTGGACCATTTTGACACGTGTTTTGTTGGCTCTGTAATATGTTCTAGCTAACTTTGCATGTTTCTATCTAGATAGTTTTTGCCATTTCAGATGAATGTCACTTGTTGATATGCCTGACTGGATAGTCATTTTGTCTCTGATATTACTGAATTATGTAACATGTTTGGTGTCGATTTTATGACACAGTTTTATAACAATTAAAACTGTCTTTTCCGTGTGAAAAAAAAATATCCATATCTTTACTCGAATGATGCAATGCATGAAAAAATAATTCCAACTTTAAAGATTACTTAAAATGAGTTGTATAAGTCTAAATTTATTGGAAATTTAGTTTGTAAATTAAATTGTGCTCGCGTACAAAACATCTTGTGTAGAAAATATCTCATCAATGAAGGGTTACCCACTTGACTCATTACTAAAAAGTAAAGTAAACCAACGTTTATTCTTGCAATTATTGTTATTTTTAAATTAGGCATAAGATGTGTATTTATTCACTAATAAAACGATGTACTTTGATATTTAGAATTGACTATTATATGTGACCCTCAATTTTAATTTTTTATACACTCTAAGATAAGAATTATTATATTTCTTAATAAATTTAATTACTATGTTAATGTTTATAAATGAATTTATATTTTTATATGGCGCATTAAAAAATGCCACCTTAAAATATATAAGCAATGTCTTATGATAATCCAATTGATAAGGAAAGTGGCCAGCCCCACAAAATTACACATGGAATTCCATCCAATTTAATACAAAATAAAGAAGTCTTATAATAAAAAGCAGATCTGGTTTTATCTTTAAGGTGACATCTTTGTTCCACAAATGAAAGAGGAGGTGTAGTTGGTTGCATGAGACGTTCATCAATTTTTAATTATTATTTTCCCCAAACTTGATTTTTGGATGGATGGTAGAGGATAATATATTACATGTCATTCAAAGCACTAGACTCATTTAATATGTCTTGGATTCCAAGTTTATAATTCAGGTAAACATGTTTCACATCATGTATATCAAGTAGACATGATCCACATCATGTATGAGATGACTTATTAAGGTTCTCTACTTTAATATTTAAAATTGACCTCGGGTGGTCCCCCGATTAGTAATATGTTGCACCCTCCCCAAAAAGTTGATTGTAAAATGTATTACTTTTATTTGTATTAGTAAAAGACGTGACCCAGTGGGCCCCACCGAAGTTGGAAAAGTCACCCAAAAACAGGCCAGGCAGCTGGGTGCCTCGAAACAGTAACGTTCAATAATGTTATCTCAAAAAAAAAAGAGCAATAAGCACCCTGCTGCAGAGCAATGAATGCTGTGGCTGCAGGACACATTAACCGTTGGATGAAGAGCTAGATTAAATCCAACTGTTGATGTGCCCCACAGCCACAGCATTTATTACTCTCCAAAAAGAAAGGCCATTGAATACACAGAATCTTTCTTATGGTACAAACTCAACAAAGTATCGGCAGGGCCACTTACACTCATTCCGGGATCTTTCGGCGGTTGTAGTTAGACCGGAGAACGAAATCCCATACTTCTCGGTAGATGCTGAGAAAAGTTTTAAAAAAGGCAACAGATAAAATACAATTTAATCCAAAATAAAGAACTTGAGAAATCAATTTTCATGAAAACCACGAATGGAGCTATTGCTAATAATTTTTTAATATGACGTGGATTCCACAATCAAACTTATCAAGAAACCTTTTATGCATATCAATTAATTAATGTTAAAACAACAATCAGAAAACTTCAAAAGCGAATATAGAGATTGACATTGAATGGTTACAATATTTAATTTTGCATCATATATACGAAAAGAATATATCTTATATTTTAAGTTTCCATATAATAAAATGGCATATCCCAAATCCGGTCAAGAAAGATTGCAAAATTTCATTCTCATAATACCCAACTCACAAAAAGCCTGTCATGTGAAAGTTCCCCACTAAAAGACCAAATTGTTGCTCTAAACATATCACTCAACAAATCAGAACGTACCAGAATCATTACGATATAAGTTATGGAGAGCAATAAGCACATCGCAGCGTAGCAGTTAATGCTGTGGCTGCGTGGCACAGCAACTGTCAGATTTTATCTCTATGTTGATTCAACGGTTGCTGTGCTGCGCTGCCGGGTGCTTATTGCCCTCCATAAGTTATGCCGTCACCCGTGTTACATGAAATATGTGTGACCGAAAAGTCATTGCCGTCGGTCTCGTCATATACAGCAACTGGCGCCTTCTAACCTGTAACGTCCAGTCATCTTATCAAGAAATCAAGAAAGCCGAAGAGTGGGACCGGTCACCGCACACCTCGAAGGAAAAGCTTTGAATAAAAAATCAAATGTGACTGATTGGATCGCGTAGGATAAGCGTTCACCAAATCGCCCCGTTTTTCCGGCCGATTTTTTATTAAAATCAGTCAAATGTTTGCTGTGAAATTGTTTATTTCATTATTTTGGAATTCCACTAATCTTATTAGCTCTTTCTACACTAAATCGGGCATTTTAAAACTACGCAAATGATTAAAATTACGATTTAATTCCTCGAAAGTGTGAATTACACCAAAATTGATCGGCCGGATTCCGGCGAGTCGGGGGCGATTTGGTGAACGCTTATACTGCTCCTGATTGGATTGGCCAAAATTAATTAGGCTACGAATGATTGATATGGCAAGTTTATTGTTGATTGATTGTTGGACCTTAACATCTTAAAAGCCAACGGTTAGCAATGAGCTTGTGGCAGTAATTATTGTTTTGTCATATGTTGATTAATAGATTAAGATGTTAAAATTCAAAAATCTATAATAAAATTATGACAATAATTATTATTTTGTAATAAGCTGATTAATAAGGAGTTGTCTATTTAAGAGACGATTTGGACTTTTTGGTTGATTGTCAGCCGTGAATTTAACTCACAAAATCTTGTAATTTCTATTGTTTGTTAGGTGATTTTGAAAACCCCAAACACAAACACTATATAAAATCTAGCAATATTTTTACAAGTTTTGAAAATTCCATAAAAATTCATAATTAAAAACAAGCAACAATCAACCAAAAAAACAAGAAAAAAATTATCCCCTAGTTACACACTCAGATTAATAGTTGCCTATTAGATTGACCTCAGATTAATAGTTGCCTATTAGATTGACCCCAGCACGGACTGGTATCATCTAGCGGTTCCATCGATGTTATTGGATTGGTGGGCATGATAAACTCCGGAGCTCGGCGGTGGGATGCTGCTTTTTCTGATTCCGGTTACACTGATTCCGGTTCCGGAGCCTGTTGGCGGTAATGGGTTGAACGAAGTGCTCATTGTTTCCAATGACTATTCCGATGTATGGCGTAGAACGAGCGTTACATACTTTATAAAATATTATCCGCTCCAGGGAATCCTTACTTTAAGTATTCTAATCTAGGTATGATCCGATTCAGGGGAAGATTTAATATATAATATATTTTTCATTTCAACTATAAAATATTTAAGTTGGTAGACGTTTTATTTGAGATTTAGGCTGTATTAAGGTTTATGTTTTTTTAATTTATGGACGAGGATGAGACAAGTGTATTGTTTAGATTGATTTTATGTCAATTATTCAAAATTTGCAATAAATAATTTGAAACAAAAAATATAAAAAATAACTAGTAATAGCTAATGAATAGATAACTTGTAACAATACAGAGATAACTCACCTTAATGAATGAATAATTAAAAACTTACAGCATAAATAACTAAAAAAGTAATTAAAAAATAACTCATGGTTGATATCTACACAGACACCAACCACAAATTTGGAAAATTGACATCCACTTATTGAGAAATTTCAATATTTCTCAATATTTAAATGAAAGGAAATGAGTCATGCTTCTGGCTCGCTGCAATATTTTTTTCAGAAGAAAAAATACCAGACCTTGATATTCATAAATGAATCAAAGGACATCATATACATTCTGCCTGCTAAGGCTATCCATCTGCTGTGAAACTTACACATTGGGGACCACTATAATCACTATAGAAGCAATGATACATACCATGTTACCAAGAGCATGAGCAATAATGGACAACAAGCCTGCCAAGGGCAGGCTTTTATCATCATTCCTGTAAACAGGTCAGAAGTTTTTGCTGAAATTCAAGATAAAAAATGACCATGAAGCTAACTAGTCCTGAGCATAACAAGAAGGCTAAGAATCTCTTTAAGGTCAGCTAGGCTCATGTTCATCATAAACAATATTCTGTGCATAAATGAGAGTGGACTGAGTCCCAGCACAAAGCTTTAAAAAAGCTGAAAGTTTCCATGATCAATGATCATTCCATCTAAAGATTCCAAGAAATTTCCAAAACCAGTATCTAACAATAAAGTCTTTTTTGAGAGACTGTCAGCCTGCTGGTTATGCTCACGATAAATATGCTTGATGGTCACAGGTGGTATAATTTGCAGCATAGATCGAATGTCCTCACACCAGTGGCTCAGATTAGGAGAGTTTAGTGATGCAGTCTTGTTTTCCCAAGAAATGATGACAAGGGAGTCACCGAATACAGTGAGAAGAGGGATCCCCATATGATTAGTCACACTAAGGAGAGCCCAAAGAGCTAGGAGCTCAGATCTAGTATTAGTACTTCTGCCACAACCCAGAGTAAAGCTAATGGTATGAGAACCACTCAGGTAAAGCACAAAGCCCGCTCCCCCAAGGTTCCCAACAGCTACCCCGTCAAAGAAGCCACAAGGGAAGATGAGCTGCGAACATGAACCAATGCATCTGATTTTTTTCTTCTTTTTTGGAACAAAAAAAAGATGCATAAGCGCTTCAGTTTGCTGAAGGATAGAGTAAACAGAGGGCTGCTTATTGTCAAAAATAAAACAATTCCTTAGTTTTCAGATGCTCCAGAAAAAGAAGAGGGGCAAATAGACAAAAGCTGAGCCAACAGAAAAGTTATTGAACCAAAGTTCCAGGAAAGTCCTGACAGTACCCTTATTAATGGAATGAATGCCATATTGCTCACAAAGAATTGCAAAGGCTCTTCTTGTAAATGAGCAATCGATGAACAAATGTTATATCATATCTTCACCCTTCCTGTAGAGAATGCATATACTCGGGCCCTGACGACCACAACATTGGAGATTATCCCAGGTTAACACTTTATTCATAATCAGTAACCAGATGAAACATCTTATTTTTGTTGGGATGTTAAACGTCCAGAGAAGGTTCAACACAATGGACAGGTCAGAAGAATGATTATGAAAATGATGCACAATGCACTCATATCCAAGTGTCGCATTGAGATCCCCAACATAATTTTTATAAGACCATAATAATGAGTCTTCCTGATAAGAGAGCCTGATTTTGCCATACTCGAGCCCAGAAATATAATTGTTCCAAAGAAGTTTCCAATCTCCTCCCAAATCCATTTCATCAGCAGTGAACCAATAGCTCTGTGCATTCAGGGAGTAATTTCTAGCCTGGTCCAGCGTAAAAATACCATAATCCTATAGGTATTCCCGAAAATATTGTGGGAGAGAGAATGGAGAGCCCATGCCCACTATCGAATCCAAGCCTACCCGAATTGCCTCGTCGTTTCCAACATGCCAGGTTAAACCCCTGCTAAGCCAAGATAAGGTGTGAATAAAACCTTTCTAGATCACAGAAACACCCCTAACCGAGAAAGCTTTGTTGCGGATCCAGGACACCACATAAACTTTTTTCAGATATTTCATAGACAAAATCTTGAACCATATCCCATTTCCATTTAGGGCTAACCATAAGCTCTTGAGGCGCAAAGATATACTGAACCAGCCCAGATGTTTGATGCCCCAGCCTCCAAGAGATGTAGGTTTAGACAGAGCCAGCCAATCTGCAAGATGGAACTTTTTACTGTCCGCTGTAGAGCCCCACAAGAAGGAGAAAATCAAACTTCTAAGCTTATCAAGGATGGATTTAGGTACAGGAACCAGAGCCATCCAGTAGACTGGCAGACTAGTGAGGACTGCTTTTATCGGGACAAGTCTTCCCCCAATGGAGAGGAGTCGAAATGACCAATGCTGAATTCTTTTTTCAAATTTCTTAATAAGCCAATGCCAATCTTTAACCAAATAACCCAGGGGCTTTAAAAAGTAGCCTAGGTAATTAAAACCCGAGGAGATGTGCTCAGATTTAAAGGTGAGAGAGAGAGAGAGAGCCTGTTTAATATCCCATCCTCAATATTATTGTACAGAAAACATGATTTATCCATATTTATACACATGCCCGAAGCAGCATAGAAGGTCTCCAAAATAACTTTAAAAGCAACCCACTCCTCAAAGGTACCAATGCCAAACAATATCACATTGTCAACAAAAAGAAGGTGAGTGAGAGAGAGCTGTGAAGATATCTTGATACCCTTGATCTTCCCATTGGTATGTGCATCCTCAATTAATAGACTGAGCCCTTCAATGACAAGAATAAATAGTAACGGAGACAAAGGACAACCCTACCTAATGCCACGGGAAGCAAGGAATAAGCTAGAAAGAGATCCATTAACAAGCACAGCAAAATTTGCAGAGGACAAACAACCCATAACCTAGTTGACACCCACCAGTGGAACACCTATTTGAAGAAGAATAAGTCTAATATAGGACCAGCTCACCCTATCAAATGCTTTAGAAAGATCCAGCTTGAGAATAAGAGCACACCTGTTATTGGTTTTGACTGTGTGGACGACTTCTTGAGTAATGGCCAAGGGTTCAGAGATCTGTCTGTTTTTTAAGAACCCAAATTGCTGAGGAGAGATAAAGTTGTCTAAAAAAGGCTTTGGGCGTTGAGCAACAACCTTGGAGATCAGTTTATAAACCAGATTACACAGAGAGATTGGTTTGAAATAAGCAAAGGTGAGGGGTTTATCTTTTTTGGGAAGAAGAGCAATGAAGGTATAAGTCTTCCTTCCAGCCTAGAGGTTTCAACCAAATCAACAAGTTCCTTCCCCAAAAGATCAAAAAAAGCCAGGAAAAATTCCACTCGCCAGCCATTTGGACCAGGAGATTTATCTTTCTTGAAAGATTTTAAGCCAGTTCCACTTCCTCCAAAGATATGTGGGAAGTGAAAGACTCCATCTCCTTATGTTGAAGAAAAGAGGGGAATAAACGTATGACCTTCAGCTGGGCCTCAATGTTGGTCTGATTATCATCTCTGAAGATCTGCTTGAAATACCTTAACCCCAAGTCCTTAATACCTTTATCATCTTCGATCATATTACCTCCTTCATCTTCCAGTCCCCAAATGGCGTTATGGTTCCTCCTAGCAGATGCTACTGAGTGAAACGATTTAGTATTGGCATCACCCAGTGAAGCCCAAGTCATCCTACTTTGTAGCCTGGCAGATTGAAGTTCATGATTCCTCAATCATTGTAACTCCTTTCTAAGAGCCAGGAGCCTGTTGTTTTCAAGAGGGCTGAGCAGACCTGTGGAGGAAGAATTCAGAAGATTATTAATTTCTTCATCAATGAGAATGATCTGTCCTTTCATCTCCAGGGTCTTTTTATGAGTCCAAACTTTGACCTTCTCTTTCAGGAGATGAAGCTTCAGTGAGAGATCATCCATCCTAGAAGAGGAAACTCCAAGGGGTAGAAGAGGCCATTCAACCCTCACCATTTTAACAAAATCTTCATTGGACAGCCAGGAGTGATTAAACTTAAAAGGGATAGGACAAGAGACAGAACCCTCCATCCATTCAAAAAGAACAGGATAGTGGTTAGAAACCAGCGAAGGATAAGACCAAACCCTAATCCTGGGGAGAAGGTTAACTAAGTTGATAGATAGTAAGAACCTGTCGAGCCTTTTACAAATGCCCTCTACCCCAGACCTGCCATTCCGCCAAGTGGGCCCAGCATAGGAAGGAGCAATGTCAATCAACTGAAAAGACGAAAAAAGATGTGTGAAGAAGGGACCAAGAGGATCAAGAAGGGCCTTCTTACCCCAAACTTCAGACCCATTTAGTGTTAGATTTAAATCTCCCGCAAGAATCAGGTTGGGAAGGGAAAGAAGGCCACCTCTAGCAACCGCATTCCAGAAAGATTCACGATTAAGATAAGGGCCATAGCAGTTGAGAAAGGAAAAGGGAGGTGGAGAAGCCTCGAAAGCGAGCTTTAAGGAGGATACCCGCAATAGTGTGAAAGGCTTTACATTTGACATGAAGGGGGTTCCAAGCTGAAAGAATACCCCCCGAGAGACCTGAGGAGCTTATTGCACAAAATTCCCAACCCTGACAAATTTTAGAGAAAGCTAACAGTGCAGGGTAGGTGTTGTTCACGGTTTCTTGAAGAAGGATTACATCAGGCAAAAGAGAAACAAAAAGATTATGGAGGCTTTTTTGTTTGGCCAAGCCCCCCAAGCCCCGAACGTTAAGGGATAGAATTTTCATCAAGAACCAATCAGAGGGGGTGTCGTAGCTCTAAGAACCCGATGGGGGGAATGTGGCTGGTGACGAGCAGCATTTTTTAGCCTGGTGGACAAAGGAGTAAACTAAGTGGTAGTCGGGGACAAAGCCGAAGACGAGAGAGGGACTTTTTTATTTATTTTTGGATAGTTACATTTTCAAACCGGATGGAGTCTAATGGCAAGACCGATGGGGAGAAGGGGGTTTTTGCAGAGAATATATCTAAAGATATTTGTAAGGAAGGGTCGGCAAAGGAAGGAGAAGTGACGGGACTATGTGGAGGGCAAGAAACAGCCTGAAGACGATGTCTAACGAGAGGAGGGAAATCGGAGTCCGAGAAGATAGAAGACGACACAGAGGGGAAAGATGGAGAAATAGGCCGTGGAGGAGGAGAAGGGGCCACCTGAGAGCCAAGAGAAGGGTCCAAAATAGGTGAAGGGAGTGACCCCACAGGCACAGAGGCCCCAACAGAAGAGGGTAAAGATGCAGAACTCTCCACAGAATCCAAAAGAAGGAGTTCTTGTTCCGACGCATCATTAAAAAAAGAGCAGGCATTTGCATAAATACCTTTTGTTGAAGAAGCCCAGGCAGGTGAGGAAGGACAAGTCGTTATTACGCCTAGAGGGGAAGGTGGAAACTACCGCATCAATGGAGAGTGATGAGAACGGGGGGATGCCGCACCTTGACGGAGAACTGGACATTCCCTTCGCAGATGACCAACTTCCCTGCATCGGCTGTAGTGGAAAGGAATGTTGAGATAATCTAAACATTGAGAGAACAAGCGTTCATGACACAGAATCTCAACTTCAGCCAGGAGGCCCACTGAAATGTCCATTTCCACCAAAATCTTAGCCATCCGCTTGTCAAATGTGTGCATGAAGTCCTCCTCCACTGCAACAAAATGACCAATAGTGTTGCCAATGCCCTCCAGCAGGGAGCGGCTCCACAGAGGAAAAGGTAGGCCAGGAAGTAATACCCACAAGTGTCTTTTCTTAACCCACTCCCAAAAGAGGTCAAAGTGGATGTGCCAACGCTCCAGAACCACAGATCCACCACTAATGCGCCAGAGAGAATTTAACACAGACGTAGCGTGAGCATCTTCCAGAAAGACGAAAACCAACCAGCCTTTGGCAAGTAAACTAATCGTAGGCACGTAGGAGAAGAGAGGCTTCCAGTTCTCTGTGGCCCAAGCAATCCAGTCCTTTTTCCCCAGCTGACAGTATTCGAGTCTGCCTATGAGAGCCCGAGAGCACAAAGCTTCCACCCATTCCATAAAAACATCCCGACCCAGAACGAATCTGAGCTTCCCCTCTAAAACTTTGTGAGTTTTTGCATTCCTACGACGTCGTGAACGAACCAGTGTAGACTGAGGAACACTCGACAATGGGAGAGAATCCCCATCCTTAAAACCCGACATGGGACCAAAAGGGAAAAACACAGAACCTGACAACGAAAACCCCTCGTCCAAAAGTCAACAGGAACAGACAATCCGGGGTTAAGAGCAGCAAACCCTAGGGTTGTGACCTGAGGAAAACAAGGGTCAAACCACCAGGACCTGTCCAAAAAACCCTAGAGAAGAAAGCATAAAACAGAGCCGTAGACAACCGGTGTTAGGGGCAACAAACCCTAAGGTTGTGACCCAAGGAAAACAAGGGTCAAACCACCAAGACCTACCCAAATACCCTAGAGCAGAAAGCACAGAACAGAAACCGTGAGGGTTCGAAGTAAACCCAGAAAGGCTGATAAAGAAAGGAGTATGGGCAACCATGAAATCGGGTTCAGAAAGCGAATAAACGACCCAAGTGAAAACAAGACGTGGTCAACTCCCAGAAAACACAGACTTCCCCAAAGGTGATAGGGAGAGAAAATCAACGTAAATAAAACCCAACAACCGCACCACCCATGATGTAGGAGGTACAAACATGGCACAAGAACATGCGAGGGTCAACCGGGAAGCAACATAAAAAACCTCAGAAATTCCCACTTTTTTAGTAACTGGTTGGTACTAGTCCTCTACTAGGGAGGAGGAACTCCAGTCGCCAGTTCCCCACCAGAAAAAACGCAGAAGCAAAACAAACCCAAAGCCCGAAAGATAAAACCAGAACCCATAGAAGAGGGGGAAATAGCTGGAGGATAAGACTTCGCCACCCCAGTAAAGAATTGTCACACAGTCCCGGAAACAAACATACCCCAAAGCAAGAGGGAACAGAGACACCGGATAGTCAGGACTGAGTCTTGCCATAGAGACAAACTCGCAGAGCGTAAGCCAAAAGAGCCGACTACAAAACCCTCATCCTCTACCTGGGCGTCAATAATTGCACATACTTCCTATTGCATACCATCTGCAATTCTGCGTTCCCTATTGCCGCCACAGACAGCAAGGGGAAGTTTCGTATAAAATAAAGATTATAGGGGCTGGCTGGTTGCAATCTTCCTGGTTATTCTGACTCGCCTTCCCATATGCCATACTTTTTCGAATAAAGCCAAGTCGCACAGCTGCAATATAAGTACATAGCTTTCCACAAGTTGCTATGCATAGCTACGTATAACCCATCCCCCTATCGCATCCACTGTCATGTGATCCATAGCCGGAAGAGCAATTCTTGGCTGCAGCCGAGCTATCATCACCGTTTTGTTGTGTGTTCGAATCTGCAGATGGTGTTTCAATCATGTCTGACATGCTCAAAAAGCGCGACCGAGAGATGGAGTCTCTGCCGGACTCCACTAACGTTCAGGACTACAAACCCTTCAATGGCATTGCCGAAGAAATGGACCTGTTTCGTCATTTCCCGGTATTGGGAAAAACCCAGCTAGCAGATGGAGAAGCATCTGCCAATGAGGATTTCTTAAGCGGATTCATGAGAATCCTAGAGGAGGAAGAGATCAACACAACAAGTTCCACATTTTATGCTCCTATTTCGGTGGATAATTCGTCGGCCTCTGAGATTTGCCGCGGTTATGAGGGACAAACTCTAGTTTCGGACTCGGGTATTGATCTGTGTTACCTCCTGGAGGCTTCAGACGACGATCTCGGTATCCCCTCGAGCTCCGCTCTGGACTTTAAGGTCGAGATTGATCAATCTCCCCAGGAAAATTTGAGCGCGAAGGGTTTGTTTGAGAACCCAGATCTGAAATGCCATAGTGAAAATTGGGATTTCGAAGACGAACTTGTTGAAAACTATCACCAGTTTGTATTGTACGAAGATGCCTGGGATGCAACCCAGGTGTAGAGTTATGTGAACAGAGAGTTTGCCAGCCAAGACATGTTTTTCGACGGTGATTTTTCTGCAGCATGGACATCGAAAACTGTTGGGTGCATGTAATCAACTCGACGTTCCTAACATTTCAACTTTTCGAAACTTATTACCTCATTTTTTATGTGATTGAATTGCCAAATTATAAAATTTCTTAAGGTGACAATCTATGCGGTATGCAACATCATATAATTTCCTTTGTTGGTCTCTTTCAAGAGAATGTTCAGGTCTAGAAGCATAATTGTGTAAGGATGATATTAAAACTAAAAAATATATATCTTTCTCGTTGTTCAAATCTCTTTGCAATGCATTCAACTCATAAAGGATTCAACTTCCATCCTTAATTGCTATGGCAATCATGAGCCATCAAGTTGTAATCGTGAGTTTATGTCTCTAGAATCGTATCAATGCTCGTAACCACTAGTGCCTACCCATTTGAGGATTTTTTAGGTAAAAAATTGGCGTAATGTACTATCAAAACCAACTTTAAAAGACAATTGATGTTTAAAAGCAATCTTATATAATTTGTTTGCTATTGCCTTTTGTCTAAAAAATTAAAATGTATATTTTGTATTCCAAACTCTACCTTATTATGTGCTTTTGAACAATCCAAGGGAATCTTTGTGAGCCTCATTAACTATTTAGAACAAAAGTAAAAAAATGTTAGTGTGAACATCCACAATGTTTCTAGGTTGTTTTGAAGTAATTTTCCGTCAAACATGTTCTCATTTAATCGAGAACATAATGATCTCTTCTTACAAATTAATGAGACCTTAAAAAAAATTCATATACATGAATTTATTTTCTTCTTCAATTTGGGAAGCTTGACTTTTGAGAGTCTATTTTAAGTTAAACATCTCCATGAAATTTGATGCAAGAAAACTTAGTGAATTTTGAGTCATTGGATAATGCAAAAAAAATTGAAAATGTTTGTTTTGCAAAGCGTTTTTGCATGTGAAATTAGGCATTACATACCCTTGTATTCATGGAGAAGCTTGATGTGCTAGTCATGAATCTAGACTCCATCTAAGCTATACAACTTGGTATGTGAAGCAAAATTTAACATAGGTGATGGGGTAGCCCTTGGTTATGTTTTGAATCACGGGAACATATAATTTTTTTTTAGTGAAACACTATAAACATGCAATGGAAGTGAAAATAATGCATTAAACCATATGCCAAGGTAGATGAGGAAGTATGGAAGTTAGAAGGAACACGTGTTTAGGGTTAGACCTTTGTTTCTCTGCATATTATAAGTTTAAGACTCTGCTTGTCGATGAGCAATGTAATTCCTAAAGTGGGATCCCTAGAATTGTGGCAAGCATTGATCAATTCATGTGAGCGAATAACTTCTTCTCGACTATGAGGGGCGATAATGGTTATGCATAAAGATTGGCTCAAAATTTCCATATGGAATCACTTTTTCCCAATTCCTTATGTAAACATGTGGAAGACGGAGGGAATGTATGGCTTGCAAAAATATGAACATGTGGAGAATGAAAGTAATATGTGGTAGGTGAAATGTCAATAGAACATAGATTGGGTGGTTGGGAGCTTTGGTTGTGATGTTGCCCCTCCATTGTGAAAGCTATTTTTTTATATTTCATTTTATTATTATTAATAAGATAAATTATTCATAAAACAAAATTTAAAAATTAAAAATAAAACAAAATTTTAAATAATTGTTTTATTTTATTGATAAAAATTATTCATTCATTAAACAAAATAAAAATTAATAATAAAACAAAATTTTAAATATCATTTTATTTCATACTTTACCATTATTTTTATAATAGATATTTCAAATAATTATGTATGACTCTAAATCAATAAAACAAAGACAAAGTAAAACATTTAATCTACAACCTTAAATCAATAAAACAAAGTAGAACATATATTTTACATAAAGCAACATGGTCTAACAAAAATAGAATATAAAACTTTCTCACTCGTTCATATTGTGAAATTCCTTAATACCATGGAAATAGGAATGTTCTAAACTGAACTATATATACAACTCTTTTTTTTAAAACTTCAAGTACACTTCTATTTTTCCTTCAATATTCAATTAAAAGAGGTGCTGCAACCAAATCTGTCCCTTCTCCATATTACATTAAAATAAAACATAAATCAACAGGTCCAATGCCATATAAGTTCCCAATTTTCCAAAATGAGTTCATTCTTTAGTTTCCAATTTTCCAAAATGAGTACATTCTTCAATTTCTATAAAAAAAGATCTGTATCAAATTCTGACCATTCTTCATATTTTATAAAAGAAGGTAAGTTTTCAGAAATGTATATCCAGGTGTAAAATCTATAAAAAAATCCAAACATTCCACTTGATATATACATCCACTTTAATTGTTAATTAAAATATACAAATTTTATTATAACAATGGCTTTTATAGAGACAGATTGACGTTTTTACATTATAAAAAATAAAAATAAAATTTAAAAATTACACTTAATTAGTGTTTTTTAAATTTAAAAAACATAATAAAATAGTTGCATGTATATTCTAAAGGTGTATAATGTTGAGATTATTTTAATCAATGTTTCTTGCAATATCTCATATCCACTTTCTTCTATATAAATAGAATTAGTTTATTTTAGAAATATGTTTATGGATGAGTGCTTCTGGCTTTTACAAGGATGGGTAGATTATCATGGATTTAATTTGTACTTTACACGTGAAAATATATTTTGTTTTTTTTTTTCAACTGAAAAAGGACAATCTTATATATTATAAAGCCGTGTCAAAATAGGCAGTATATTACATCCTCCAAAGAGACTTTGAAACAAGTATAATGCATCATCACCCGATATATTAGAATACAAGTCAAAACATCAATACCAAACCTAACAAAAAAGCTCCACCATCAGTCCCAAAAGAGGACAAATGCCGTGAAATAACCAGTATGCATCATCAAAACGACATCATCTAAAGACAAGTGTAGTGTCAAAAATCTATTCACGACCCCGATAAATAGTCACCAAAAATCAATAGTTCAAAACCCATGAAATACCAAAATTAACTCTTCCCAGAGGAAGCAACTGAGTTAATACTTGTAGAAATTCATAGAACCCTCCTTAATACAGCCATCACAAGTGTTCTTCGACCAACAAATCATACCCGGCACCAGTAGTAACGCATTTTTTTTATAAAGTATCAGAAAGAGTATTATACTCCCGATAGATATGATGACATACCAAGAGTGGATCAGAATCCAACAACAACCTGACTTTAGCAAGCCAATGGGACAGAACCAGAGTCTGAAGGTTGTTCCTCCTCATGGCCCAATCGATGATGACCATAGAATCACCCAAGATCTGTTGTAATACAATACCATGTGCTTTTGCAAAAAATAATGGCCCCCAAAGGGCCAAGAGCTCATCCCAAGAGTTAGATCCCATGCCCGCAGACATACACAAACTGTAAGTATGGTTTCCCCCCATATGAATCACCATGCCCACACCACACTTATCCTGCTGCTCAGCACCATCAAAAAATCCGACAATATCCATCGCAGCCAGGCAGGGGAAATCACAGTCACGAGAACAATTTTTAGTGCCAGCATCAAAACCAAATCCAAGGATTGTCAAGATCTTCGAAACAACTCGAGCATAATCAATAGGAGCTCCGTGAAATAAGAGGTCATTCCTCATGCCCAAGAAAGTCCAAATACATTGTAGAGCATACTCCAACGGCAGAATTGTATGTTTCTCAACACTAAGCAGAAAACCAGAAAGATTAAAGGCATCCCACGCCCAATGTACATTAAAAAAATCACACAAGTGCGATCACATATAACGAAAACACGGGCACAAGAAGAAGAGATGTTCCACCGACTCTGGCTCCACCAGGCAGAAACAACATCTACTAGGTCCCTGATAACCCCTCCATTGAAGACTGTCCCACGTTAGGATTTTATAATTAAGTGTAAGCGAGATAAAACATTTTATTTTTATAGACACCTTCCTTTTCCACAGAATCGAGTGCCACCACAACCACTAACAGGTGAAATGGGATTTTAATAATGAAACATAGGCCAGACTAGCAATGACAGAGCCATTATGCAAGTTATTTGCCCAAACCAGAATGTCAGGATCATAACTAAGAGTGATACCTGCCTCCCTCAACAATACCAGGAAACCCTCCCACTCCACAGCAACCAAACCAGTCAGACCTAGTGAGCGGGCTGACTTCCACCCATGGATAATTTTAGGGGCGAATTTTAGCCCAGTGGGCTATTTTCCATGTTTTTCTCCCAAAAAAGATTCGCTATTTTGCATTTTTTGAAGCCGTATTTCGCCCAATTTTGATGGGGTAAAATGTTTTCACCCTAAAAATCGCCAAATTATTATATAAACAATATGAAATCCTTGGAAATTAAAATACTTTTTGAAAAATATCGCCAATCATTTTATAGTTTGCGTTTTAAGAATTGGTAATATTCGCCAACATTTATACACTTTTAAAAAAGTATGGTTCCTTAAAATCATCCCTGCTTCCACCTCGAGAAATGGGTACCACAGTCCACCGCAACCTGATTAAGCACATATATATTCAGAGCAGCCAGAAAGGAAATGATATTTCCAGAAAACTTACAGTGACCAATCCCCACAATTTGATCACGACCAATGGAGATATTGCTCCCCCTACCCACCTTCCAACAAAGCTCCCGTAAAATACATGGAAAAATTGAGCATAAACCAGACCAAATAGCCGAGGAGTTCTTGGGGGTTGGTGAAAGTTCTCGCAGCCACAAACTAACATGAAATGCTTCAGATATTTAGACTTAATGATAGTGCACCATAAGTTTGTGCCAGTCAGACCACGCCACAATTTTTTTGCACAGAGAGAAGTGTTGAAGAAACCCAAGTGCTTAATACCCCAACCACCCCACAAGGATGGCATGGATAGGTACCGTCAATAGGACAAATGAAATTTCTAGGACTATGGAGTACCTCTCCACATAAAATATAAAAAGGACCTTCAAAAAATATCCAGCTGAACCACAGGAACTTTGAAAAGAGCAAACCAGTAAACAAGGATAGATTGTAATACTGCTTTGATAAGAGTTAAATGACCTCCCAACGAGAGCCAATTGGTGGACCAACGGATGATCCGGAAATGTACCTTACGGACTAGCCAGTCCCAATTAGAGCAAGAATAAGCATTTGGTTTAAGAGAAAAACCCACATAAGTGAAACCTGCCTCCAATCCACAGCTGCAGACACGGTACAAATCCTCAATAAGATGGATCGTCAACTCATCCACCCAAAATGACTGAAACACGATTTAGAAGTGCTAAAATTCATGCCTGAAACATTGCAGAAAACATCAGTAATTCCTTTGATAAATAGCGATTCTGCATAACTCCTACGACCAAAAATGATAACATCATCCACAAAAAGAGTATGTGAGATATAGATAGTACCCGAGACCTTTACACCACTGATCTGCTTATCCTCCTTTTCCTTTCTGAGTTGCAGACTCAGACCTTCAATGATAAGTAGAAACATATAGGGGGGGTAATGGGCACCCCTGGCGCAAACCCTTGGAGCCTTTGAAATAATCCAAGGGAGAGCCATTGATCAGCACAACAAAAGAAGCCGAGTTCACACACGACATAATCCATTTTGTGACATTCAGAGGAATGTCGATTTGTAGAAATATCAAATGCAACATTGACCTATCCACCTTGTCATATGCTTTCTCCATATTCAGCTTCAATACCATCATAGAATGCTTCTTATTTTTAATCGAGTGAATGGTTTCTTGCACAATGCCCACCGCATCCAGTATTTGTCTGTCTGGAAGAAATCCAAATTGCTCATCGGATATATGTTTTCCCAAAGTCTCCTTCAACCTACCAGCAATAATTTTTGTGACCAGCTTATATAGAAAATTACAAAGGGCAATAGGACAGTGCTCCACAAAAGATGAAGGCCTATCTACTTTCGGAATGAGAGTCAGGTAAGTCGTGTTCAGATTGTTAGGAATAAAGATAGACCTTCGAGAATCCTCTATAGCCAACACAATCTCTGGTCCCATCAACTCAAGAAAGTGAAGATAAAATTCAGAGGTCCACCCATCAGGACCTGGGATTTTGTCTCGCACAAAGGCTTTAAGTGTACTTTCAACTTCACTAAGTGAAATAGGCATCTCCAATCGACGCCTCTCCTCTTCAAAGAACATAGTTGGATACAATTTTAGGACCTCCAACTAATCAACAATACTGGCAGATTTCGGGTCCTTATATAGTTTAGAAAAATAAGAAATTGCCCCATCCTTAATAGAGTCAAGGTCTGTTACCGTTTGACCAGAAGCATCCACAGTCTCCCATGTAGAGTTGCTTAATCTCCTTCTATTAGGAAAATTATGAAAATATTTTGCATTTTCATCACCCACCTTCAACCAAAGAGCCCTGCTCTTCAGCTGAAGTGTTTCTTCCTTATGTAATAGGATGTTCTGTAACTGCAAATGAAGCTCCTTAAGTTCTCCAGTCTCCGGGGACATATAAAACCCACCTCGGTGTCATCATCAAGACACCTAATCTTCTCTTCGATAGTACATAGAATACCATCTTCCTTTTTCTTTTCTTCCACTTCCCAATTAATGACAACTCGACGAAGATTAGAGAATTTAAAGATCAAGTACTGAAAAGGAGAGAAGTGCACAGGCACCTCCGATTGTAAAGAATCCCACTGAGAGGTGATGACAGAATTGAACTCATCCATAACCAACCACGAGGAGTTAAATTTGAACGGATAATGTACTTTGTTCATATTGAAATCCAGTTGCAGGATCATAGCTCTATGGTCAGAGACCCCCGTTGAGTAATGCCAGCACCTGAAGCGACCCATCTTACCACAAAGTTCATCTAACATAAAGAATCCGTCTAGGCGCTTTGCAATGTCGCCATCCCCTCTTCGACCATTAGACCAATTCGAGGACAATTTACCAAGAACAATGTCCACCAAATGGGCATCCTCAAATAAATTAAGGAAATAGTCGGACAAAGGATCTATAAGTTTGCTAGCACCCCACACTTCACCTGCAGACCACGTAAAATTCAAATCTCTAGCTAAGATCAGGGTTGGGAGAGTGAACAGTCCCCTATCCTTGACCCGATTCCAGTAAGAAACCCTATTTGAATAACGACCATAAACATTTAATAAATGCACTTGCTCCTCAAATCCCTTAAGCCTCCCACACAACAATATCCCTGCACAGGTGTGAAATACTCGCAAATAAGCCAATAGAGGGTTCCATCCCGCCACAATACCACCTGAATGACCACAAGCATCCACCACAGAAACTAACCACCCCAACAGTAACTTTAAAAAGAACTCACAAGCATCAATACCATACGACATGGTTTCCTAAACAAAAAAGACCACAGGACTCACATAATCAAGTAATCTATTGACAGCGGCGTGTTTAGGCCACCCGCCCAACCCCCGAATATTAAAGGAAACAATATTCATGGGGTAACCTCTAATTGGGTCGCATTTGCTCTAAGGGACAGAGAAGAAGGAAACACAGAAGCATCCGGAAGACCCCGTGAGGAGAGAGGCACAATCTTAGGATTAATAAAAGGTTTGATCCCTAATTGCACCTTTTGTACCTCTCATATCCTTGGCAGGTTTTTTCTTTTTTCTAATGGTGACAAAACCCCTATTGACAGAAGGTAATGGAAGAATATCAGCTGAAGGAGAGTCGACCATAGCATAAACCAGGTTTGGACTAAGAGACAGGAAGGTAGAGGGAGACCTATGAGCTACCCCAATATTAGTTATCAGGGACTCAACATGAGTAAGTGGAGAGTTGTCCGAAACAGATGACGGGGAGATATAGATATTAAGATTATCCAGGGGAGTAACAAAGTGACGAGGAGAGTCCAAAACAAAATCCGACCCACCCATAGTATTCAACACATTCAAAACCCCTGCCCCAGGAGCATCAACGAGGACACCTACCTCACGTCGAGGAGAAACAGATGCAACAATGGGAATTGAATCATCCATAGTTACCGCCAACCGAGGAGCCCGTGGAGTAACCGACAAGTCAATATGAGACAACGAGTCCATGATAACCTCGGAGTCAATAAACTTTAATAGGAGAGGAACGTTCGAGACAAACTTACCAATATACTCCATGGTCGATGGCTTGTTCAGAGGCAAGGAAACGTCAATGTCCTTTCCAGCCCTCAATAGATGATCCTTCAAGATGGAATCGGTGGTCCTAGACTGAGCATTCAGTGGGCATGAGAATTTTGAGTGCCCCGTTAACCGGTACCGATGGCACCTAAATGCCGCCTTCCAGTGATCGAGTCTTTGTATAAATGACAATTCATCCCTGATCCGTATTTATGCAAGAACGCAACAGAATACACAATAACCATAGAAACAAATATGTAGCGGAAATAACACTTCATTTCATTAATCAAAGAATTGAAACTCATTTACATACAGGATGGAAATAAACTAGCTAGAGTGCTGGTAGCTTATCTCTAAGAAGAGATGTGGCGGCTACATGCCTCTGAACCCTTTGTTACAATGAGGCTTGAAGGCCTATATATTATTGAGAAACAATGGAAACCCTACACATCAAAAAACCTAACCCTTGGAGGTGAAAACGCCAGAATGTGGGCCCTATTGGGTAACTTGGTACATCAATTTCCCAGGGTCATAACTTTGGCATACTACCTCCGTTTGACGCGCATGATACATCGTTAGAAAGATCTCTTCAAGGACTACATCCACAAACGATGATTATTGAGTCTGGAACAAACTCATTTTTCTCGACCATTCAATGCCAAAAAAATGTTGTTTAGGGCCTCAAAACGGCTCCAGAAGTTGAGGACCCAAAAACTGTCAAAAATAGTAAATTGTGCTACAATTAAGAAAACTAGAAAACTGAAAGAAACAATGGTGGGGGTCCATGTGGAATAGGTGGGTGGCCACCAATATCCTCCTGGATCAATCCCAAAGAATTTCCAACTCATCCGGTAAACCCTCCGACACATCTAAGTCCACCAACATACGCGACGTCGAACGATCAAAACCCAGGAGGCGATCTTCCTCCATTAGTATGAAAGTACCTACCGAGTTCCCCGCCGCCATGAAACCCCGGTGGTTCCAACACTGGATGGGAAAGTCTAGAAGCAAAACCCAGAGGTGGAGCTGATCCGCCTTTTCAATCCGCGGATCAAAACTAACGTGCTGTCGCCTAAGGACAAGAGAACCCACCCCCAAAATCCAGTAGTGCGCTTCAATAACCACTCTATCCTCGACGGACAAGAACTGGAAAATTACACATCCATTAACCAACATAACCACCTTTGGAATAGTATTAATAACAGGCTTCCACACTTCCCGAATCCACGCAAGAATATCCTGGCGGGAAACCTTGACATTATCAAAGCGACCAAGAAGTGCGCATTGGGACAGGGCTGCTACCATGTCTATGGTAACATCACGTCCAAGCACACAAACCGGTCAGCCTGGTTTCACTTTCTCAAATACCATCTTCTCTGACAGAGAACCCAATGAAGAACGTCCTCTTTGAAGAACCCAATCAAGTTTAATTACTATGTCAACTAATAATGTTAATGTTTATAAAGAAATGTATTATAATTATGCCAATAAGGCTTATTTATATCATAATAGGGTGAGGACTGCTGCATTTTTCAAATTTTCATTTATCTACAAATCAGATTGAAGGAAACAAAAATATTCTTCGTCGTGTCACTTAAAGAACGGATGAGATGTAAAGAGTTAACTTATGAGCATATTTTAATTCTAGTCTATTAAAAAAGATTAGGTTATTCTAATCGCCAATCATGCTCTAGGTTCCCAATCGCTCGCCTAGCCCTTCGTTCCCAATCTCCTTTGTTCGCAGTTGAGGTTTATAAATGGTTTGTTGGAGCAAATTAGGCGATTGACATTATCCCCATTTCATGTGCAGGGAATTGCAAGAAATTGGGCTTTACGAATGATGCAATGTCTAGGACGCCCAATTGATGCAATACAGTTGCAACTTCCATTGTCGATATCCTAAATTATTTGTAGGTGATACGAATTTCAATAATGACATGCACAAATGTGGTTTGGTTTAAGTATATAAAAAACGATTAAAAGATATCTTAATTTCTCATTAATTGATAATAATAAAACCATACACATCTAAATAACACATTTAGATCACTTACATATGATACTTATCAACAAATTTCATCTACAAGTGATGCATATGTGTTACAAATATGCTAGTAATGTCAAGTGATAGTGAAAGTAACGAGCCCCCACAAACTTAAACATGGAATTCCATACAATTTAATACAAAACAAAGAAGTCTTAAATGAAAACCATATATGATTTTATGTGCAAGGTGACATCTAAAGAGGAGGTGTAGTTGGTCCCATGCGATGTTCATCAAGTTTTAATTATTATTTTCCCAAACTTGAAAGAAGTCTTAAATGAAAACCATATATCATTTTATGTGCAAGGTGACATCTAAAGAGGTGTAGTTGGTCCCATGCGATGTCCATCAAGTTTTAATTATTATTTTCCTAAACATGACTTTTGGATTGATGGTATAGGATAATATATCACATGTCATTCAAAGCACTAGACTCATTGAGTATGTCTGGATTCCAAGTTTATGATTCGGTTAAACATGTTTCACATCATGTATTTCAAGTAGACATAATAGATGACTTATTAAGGTTCCCTACTTTAATATATAAAATTAACCTCCATTATGGGATGCCCCAGCGATTCGTAATGTGTTGCAACCTCCCCAACAAGTTGATTGTAAAATGTATTACCTTTATTTGTATTATTAAAATACGTGACCCAGTGGGCCCCACCGAGGTTGGAAAAGTCAGCCAAAATTGGTCACCCAAAAACACGCCGGGCCTGGAAGCAGTAACGTCCAAAAATGTGATCTGAAAAAAGAAAGGCCATTAGAGAATGCACAGAATCTTTCTAATGGTACAAGCTCAACAAACATTCCGGAATCTGTGGGCGGTTGTAGTTAGACCGGAGAACGAAATCCCATACTTCTCGTCAGATGCTGAGAAAAGTTTTAAAAACGGCCACAGATAAAATACAATTTAATCCAAAATAAAGAACTTGATAAATCAATTATATTGAAAACCACGAATGGAATTATTGGTAATAATTTAGTATGACTTGGATTCCACAATCAAACTTATCAAAAAAATACCCCAAAGGCAGAAAAAGCCTGTCATGTGAAAGTTCCCCACTAAAAGACCAAATTGTTGCTGTCTCAACAAATCAGAACGTACCCGAATGAACACGATATAAGTTATGCCGTGTGACGTGAGATATGTGGCAGTGGGACCGAACACTTTAAAGTCATTGCCGCCGGTCTCGTCATAAACAGCAACACGCGCGCGGCGCCCGGCGCCTTCGAACTGTAACGTCCAGTCATCTTATCTCAGAAAATCAAGAACGCGTTTCAAAAAATCAGGAAAGCCGAAGAACGGGACCGGTCACCGCACACACCTTGAATGAAAAGCTTTGAATAAAAAATAAAATCTTCACAGGAAACGAACAAATTTCGGCCTGATTGGATTGGCCCCAGCACGGACTGGTATCATCTAGCTGTTCCATCGATGTTATTGGATTGGTCGGATTGGTCGGCATGATAAACGCCGGAGCTCGGCGGTGGGATCACGATTTAAACGCTTATACCACTGTTTCTCAAAATACTCTCCTCCCGTGTTTATCGATATGATCAATTGAGAAATTGGCATCCACTAATTGAGAAACTGACATCCACTAATTGAGAAATTTCAATATTTAAATGGGAGGAAAGGAGTCATGCTTGCTGGCTTCCCGGTTATTCTCACTCGCCTTCCCATATGCCAGAAGTTTCTGCCTAAAGCCAAGTCACGCAGCTGCTATATAAGTACATAGCTTTCCACAAATTGCTAAATATAACCCGCATCCACTCTCATGTGATCCATAGCAGGAAGAGCAATTCTTGGCTGCAGCCGAGCTATCATCACCGCTTTGTTGTGTGTTCGAATCTGCAGGCGGTGTTTCAATCATGTCTGACACGCTCAGAAAGCGCGGCCGAGAGACGGAGTCTCTACCGGACTCCACTGACGTCCAGGACTACAAACGCTTCAATGGCATTGGCGAAGAAATGGACCTGTTTCGTCATTTCCCGGTATTAGGCAAAACCCTAGCAGATGGAGAAGCATCATCCAGTGACGATTTCTTAAGTGGATTCATGAGAAGCCTGGAGGAGGAAGAGATCAGCACGACAAGTTCCACATTTTATGCCCCTATTTCGGTGAATAATTCGCCGGCCTCCGATATTTGCCGCGGCTATGAGGGACAAACTCTAGTTTCGGACTCGGGTATTGATCTGTCTTACCTCCTGGAGGCTTCAGACGACGATCTCGGTATCCCCTCCGGTCCCTCTCTGGACTTCAACAACGAGATCTGTCAATCTTCCCAGGAAACTTTGAGCGCCGAGGGTTTGTGCGAGAACCCAGATCTCAAATGCGAGGGTGAAAATTGGGATTTCGAAGACGAGGTGGTTGAAAACTATCAGCAGTTTGTATTGTATGAAGATGCCTGGGATGTAAGCCAGGTGCAGAGTTATATGAACAGAGAGTTTGACAGCCAAGACATGTTTTTTGACGGGGATATATCTGCGGCATGGACATCGGAAACTATTGGTTGCACGTAATCAACTGCACGTTCGTAACATTTGAAGGTTAAAAAAACCATTCATTGGAATCGGGCCAATACCTGAACCACAATTTGCAGAATTGTTGCAAACTTGTATATCATATTGATGGTAAAGAGATTTTAACAGCAGTCTTGGATCGAGTTACGCGGCCTTCACAATAATGGAAAAGGTTGCGGTGGAATTGTGTAATTCGAAATTAACAAAATGGAATTTGTACGACTCGAAAATTGTATTTTCAATTATAATGAACCAAGAACGGAGTTATTGGTAATAATTTAGTATGACTTGGATTCCACAATCAAACTTATCAAGAAACCTTTTATGCATAACAATTAATTAATGTTAAAACAACAATCAGAAAACTTCAAAAGCGAATATAGAGATTGACATTGAATGTTTACAATATTTAATTTTGCATCATGTATACGAAAGGAATATATCTTATATTTTAAGTTTCCAGATAATAAATGGCATATTCCAAATCCGGTCAAGAAGATTGGAAAATTTCATAGCCTGTCATGTGAAAGTTCCCCACTAAAAGCCAAAAGCATTGCTGTAAACATACAACTCAACAAATAAGAACGTACCCTAATGAACACAATATATGTTAGGACTCCTATATGTAATGTTGTGTGACATGAGATATGTGTGACCGAAAAGTCATTGCCGTCGGTCTCGCCATATACAGCAACACGTTCCCGGCGCCTTCGAACTGTAACGTCCAGTCATCTTATCTCAGAAAAAGAAACGCCTTTAAAGAATGCATAGAATCTTTCAAAAAATCAAGAAAGCCGAAGAGTGGGACCGGTCACCGCACACACCTCGAATGAAAAGCTTTGAGTAAAATATAAAGTAAAAGCTTTTTACCTAAAATATGTATTACAGTATTTTTCATGTATATATATATAAAAGATAGATAAATAGATAAATAGTGATACTAGTTTATAGAATAGCTAATATAATTAATAGCCTAAGAAATGAAGTATAAAGACTTGATGTATAGAAAAAATATATGAAAACAATGTTTTTAAAATATGTTATTTAAAAGAAATTATTGATAAGAAAATTATATACATCTTTAACATGTTAAACTTAAGAAATATGAAATTGATATTATATTTATAATATTTAAATGCCTTTTATTTATTTAAAGTTTTATTTTAGACTTTGTAACTAAACAAACTATATTTAGAATGTTTGAATAATTTAAATTCATTGGAAATAAAAAATAAAAAAAAATCTATTGATCCTAATAATTATTAGGATAAATACACTTAAATAGTTTATTACCTTGTAATGAAAAAATTCTTATATAAAGAAAAAGAGAAAGCTTTTAAAAATAGAAATGATAGATTAAATTGGACTTGAGCAAATTTTTATATAAAGAAAAAAAACTTTAAAAATAGAAATGATATATTAAATTGGACTTGGAGCCAATTTTTTTATTAATATATGTGAATATTAATTTATAGACATGTAATAACAAAAGTTAAAAATGTGCCACCAACAATTTCAAATCTCCCTGATGTTAATGGGTTTGTCCCATTCGAAATTTGATGGAGTATACGTGTTAACTAAGGGGTACCCGCAAGAACCTGCTACCCAAATATAATGCAATGGGAGCGCGCGAGCAGGCCTAATCAACAATGCGCACACACCGCTTAGATGCGTGCACGCACTCCCGCTTCGGAGTGACGAACCTCCATGCCGGATTGCCAGCGTGGGAAATAAGAGCAGTGCACGCGCATTTGGACTCTCACACGTGTTGGGCGCGATAGCAAACAGGGACGTGCACGCATCCCTGTGTATTAAAAAAAAATAGTGGGCATATTTGTTTTTTAGCCACCCGTGAGCGCGCAACGAGGAGACAACGACCCCTAAGGAGACAAATTCGACCCCCAAGGAGCCCAACTAACTTGTGCAAATCACCTAAAACGATGTTGGAGTAAGTTAAATAGAGTAGGAATGCAATTTTTTTTGTTTATTTTATTTTTTTATTGTTTTTAAAATAAAATACAAAATTAAAAAAAATTGAAAATCAATTGAAATGGGCAAAATTTGATACCACAGGTACAAATTACCTAACCACAATGACCAATACCAATGAACCATCCAAAGAAATGAATGAAACAAACCAAATAGAGGACCCAAACCCTGAATTAAACGAAGAAGAAAACCCCGAAGATGAATTACATGGGGATTTAAACCAATTAAGAATTTTGAGTGATGAATTGAAGAACACGAGGGAACCCTCTCGGGTTTCCCTTGCCACATCAATACAAAACATTATAGAATCTATCAACATTGCCCATAGTGAGATAACTAGTTTGAGCGAATATAGGGCTCGAATGAGAGAGCATTATAGCATTGGTATATTCAAAGAGGATATAAAAATCCTAATATCACAAAAGCCCAATTGTGGCGAAAATTTATAGATCCTAGAACACGACAGCCACCAGATGTGAGGAAGAGGCGAGTTTGCAAGGACAGGTGTAATTACCAGCCATGGAGAGAAAACTAGAGGAAGAGATGGTTCATGGTATTTGACAAGCCTCCATGCAACAATGCCAAGGTCCCACAGTATTTTTTTAGGAAACTATGGGCTGAGTTTGTGTTAGGGTTCCATGTGAACTACTTCGACATCAATGAGTTCCAGGGCGTTGGTTTTGGCTCAACCCAAGATCGACCTCACGCCCACCGAAACCCACTTAGAGGACCTGCTGCACCTAGGTGAGAGCCAAACCTGCATCCTCAACCCCTTGGGTTAGGCAGCGGGCTAGATGAGATCCATGAGTCCGTCAGACGTGCCACATGACACCTTCTCAGGAATACCGCATTTGTGGTTATGTCCTCGCAGAGCGAGCAGGACCCCCCGAGAGACACACTTCTGCATGGTCTACTGGTGGTGGGCGAGGTAGAGCAGATACAGGTGGTAGCCAGGTGGATCCATCTAGCTCGACAAGACCATTGCCACATCGTTGTTCTCATTATGGGCATCCATGTCAGGTTCCCACGTAGGAGCATGGCACAGAGAGCTACCTACACCAGGTTAGTCATTGTTTTATTTAATGTCATAATTTCTAATAAATTTAACTTAGAATCAGATGTTGATGACTTGATTTTTTTTAATGTACAACTATTCAGTGCCGAGTCTTCAACACATGGGTGGGAGGACGCTGGTTCCTTCAACGTAGATGGAGCCATGGTAGCTGCAGAGGACATCGCGACACCATACACACAGGTAGTTTTCTTTCAGTAATTAAATTTAATGTTAGTAGTTAATCTTGTCGTCCAAGATATGTGTCTCTCTTGCAATTTGTTTTAATATTTGCATCGTGTTTATTGTTTATTGTTATTGCTCCGCGATCCTGTTTTTCTCACAAGGTCATGAGAGAAAAAATATATATTCTACCACACTATCTTAAAATTCATTCAATTCCTTCAAAAATGGATTAAATGTTATCTTACCTTAATTGGTAACAAGCTAGGAAGTATGTTTGACATTGGTGAAAAAATGAGGGACCTAGAAAAAACTTACGTGGAAAACATTTACATGAAGATGCACCAAGATGATGGGTTGGATAATTAAATTGGTAATTAATGAATTAGGTCTTAGTTGTATTGTCAATAATTGAATATGTGAAAATAACCATTATATGCTCAGTATGCTACCTATAATAGAAACTAAGAAGAAAATGTACTAAGAAGGGTATTCTCAATTAGGATACCTTAAAAAATTAAGTTTGAAATAGGAGGAGAAGAGAACTCATAGCCATGTCAACTCTTTGGACCAGAAAGGAAATGAAGCATAAGCAAGGTTTACTAGGGCTAACTAGTCAACTAATTCGTATATAAGGAAACTTTAGCATCAATAATGGATACACTTTTCAAAGATATAGTTAGGGAAAATATGACAAACACTTACCCTACAAATCATCCATCCTTTGATATTTCAGAAGACAAGCATATAATTTTTGAATATCATTTCAAGGATCGACGAGAAATTCTAAGGAGTAAGCCCATAAACGTTGTGGATACTCTCTAAAATAGAGAAAACTGTAACATCCCTCAAAATCATAATTTAAAAGAAAAATTATTATGCAAGTTTGGGACTGTTATTATCACCATCATATCATTGATGTTATGTCGCTTGATTGATTTGTGACTTCTATTATATCACTAAATTAGTTCTTGTCAATCGTCGCATATTTATTTAAATTGCCGGCCCATATTTAGTTAATATTTACTAATTGAATCTAAATATTTTTGTGCAAATGAACAGGTGTCCACAGGATTGAGTGACCATCTATCCCAACCAAGGATCAGCAGATCCTCTCGTGAGCAGGTATCTTGTAATAAAGTATAAATTTAATTTCAGTTTTGATGGCTTAGATTCATATAGTTATATTTTTTTATGTACTAATACACGATGCCATGAATATGTATGCAGGTCCCACCACATAGGCACGTTGGTGTCACTATCTCTCCACCAACTGCCTTTTTCCCACCATATATGTTAGGTGTAGCCCC
>LPNX011161157.1:1064344-1076433 GCA_001517045.1 Pseudotsuga menziesii | reverse complement strand
CCCCCCTCCGACCACATTACACCATCCATCGACATTCACCCATCCCTCCACCCCATCCGAGACCTCATCCCCCTCCTCCATATTCCCCCACCACCCTCGTTTCCTCTTCTACGGTGGCCCGTTCCATTCTACAGTCAATTGGCATTTATCACCGTACATCACCACTTCGCCCAGTCCAATCCACGCCCTCTCCCACCATGCTCCCTAGTGTTGTAGCCAACATCGATGTGGCTACATCCTCCACTATGCCATCCACCCTAGCATCAGAGCAGGTTGTATAGCCCACTGCTCCACCTGCCACCCCTGAGGACCAGTTAATTGCTCCACCTGTCAGCCCCGAAGACCATCCTGTTGTGTTCACGGTGAGATTGATTAGTTTATGAAAATCTTGTTCAATATTAATGAAAATTAACATAGCAGTAAATTGTATGAGTTATCTTATTATTTAAATGTTGCAGGGTGGCATTGCTGAGAGACTTGGATCACGGAGGAGGGTAGCCTGCTCACCAATTACGGTCTCGTCTCAGGTGAGCTATTTAAAATTTGAAAACGTAATTTTGATATTTAAATTGTGTTTTATACTTGTATAATTTCCTGTAGGAGTTGACATTTGATTGTTGTCATTTTAGAGCCCAAGGGGAGGTGGTCAAAGCAGCCAGAAGAACCGAGCTTCCTCTAGCTCGAAGAAGAGGAAGATTAATTTTGGAGTTGGACCTGGGAGCTTCGAGGGTGGGCAGGAGGATTGAGAGAGCCTCCTATGTACACTAGCCATCATGTGGCATTTTGGCATGAGTTGCCATATTTTGTATATGATTGGAAATTTTTGTATATTAATATATCATTTTGTACTTCTTTACAGTAGTAGTTTACAGTTGATGCGCTTTCAATACTTATTGTTGACGAAGCAATAAAGTCCATATGTTCACAATAAAATGCATAAAAAATTTAACACTGTAGGTTAGTTAACAAAAAAATACACAAATGCATACAAATACAGTCTTATTCATTGTCCAAATTGCAATAGAAAGCACTTGTCTGCCTTTGGTATTTACATAGTAATTCTAACCTTTGGCCTTCTACTCCATTTTCTATCCTTGACTAACCCTAGGAATGTCTATCAAACTAGACTATAATACTACCTATTAGGCAGACATAAGACACACCTAAACCATTATATTCTAGCACCCTTGCTAAAACCCTTGCCCTAGACTCCTACCTTTCCCTCTCTCTAAATCAAGGCTTATTCCTTTCATTTCCACACTACTTAGACCCCCACGACTCTCCCTATATCTCTTACTGTAATATCCATTTTGGACAGCCCTAGAACACCACTAACTCATCCTAAGGTTCCCTAACTTATTCACTGTAATATCTTATTTAGGGCAGCCCTAATAGCCTTCTTACCCACCTATCATATCCTAAGGTCACTTCCTTGCCTTCCTATCTTACCCACTCACTAACGCCTCACCTCAAATTTGTCCATAACCCAATTTAAAGTGGCACACAGACAACCTAAAGGGACTGTATATAAACAATCATTCCCAGCCATACTTAAACTAATTTGACAGTGGTATATAAACATCCATAACTTGGGAAAATACTAGAAAAGTCCTTGAATTCCTTGCAAGTCATTATGTCATCAAAAGCCAAGTGAATATACTTCTTATCATTCCTACTTGACTGGAAATTACATCTTGGACTGTCATAAGACATTTTACTTGTCTGGAAATTTGATTTGGTTTAACAGTCCCATTGGCTTGGAAACTTGTCACTTATAAAATTGTTTATCACTAATGTTTACTTAAAAAGATTGTACCTTTGTCTTGACAAGCTAGAAAGTGAAATATAGGACTGTCATAATGCTAAATGCTTGGCTAAAAATACTTTTATGTCGGTTGCAAAAGAGGTTGACTTTGTATGATATGATGATAACGTCCCATCAACACCACTAACATGCTTCAACCACATGCATAATTGAAATGAAAACATCCCATAATGATAACGTCCCATAAAAATTGTTCTTCCTTGACAAATAAAAAATGAAACAAGTTCATGAATATGTGTCTTCTATAACGATCTATTGAGCACTTGCAATTTTAACGAGCTATTGTACTTGTTGCAATTTTAACGATTTAAGGGTTAGCATGCATAACCTAGGGTTTAGAATCAATGAGGAAACCCTAACCCTAATTGAAGTTTAAAGGTTAGCATGCATAACCTAGGCTTTATAGTCAATGAGGAAACCCTGATAGGTAATATCCTATTTAGGGAAGCCCTAATAGCCTTCTTACCCACCTATCATAGCCTAAGGTCACTTGCTTGCCTTCCTATCTTACCCACTCACTTCCTGTCTTGTCATCCCTATTGATCCTTCCTTTGGTAGCGACATGTTCTCTTTGGGTGTACAATCATGGTTTGAAGGGTCATTTTGGCTAGAAAGTTCCTTTTATTTCAAAGGATTTTCCTTAGTCATCATCTTGATGGCCTACACAAGTGCATGATGACCTATCCAAAGGTCTGCACTTAGGATATCTAACAAAATAAACACCATTAAAGTTTACTTAACAAATTCAACCCAAAATTATCTCAAATTAGCATGCATAACCAAGGCTAGAATCTACCCAATCATAAAGATAATATAATCTAAAATTCAAATCTCTACACTATAATTGTTTTCCTCATTAGGGTTTATAAACCCTAATCATCTTTCATCATAGAAGCACATGGCATTTCAGGCAAGTCTAGCTAGGGTTAGCATTTTAGGCAAGTCTAGCATGTAACTATTCATCAATTACAATAGTGTTAGCTAGGGTTTAGGATAACAAAGAAATTCAATTCATAACCTAGGGTTAGCATTTCAAGCAAGTCTAGCATGTAACTATTCATCAATTACAATAGTGTTAGCTAGGGTTTAGGATAATAAAGAAATTCAATTCATAACCTAGGGTTTAATTCAATTGTAACAATTTGATAATTTGAGTATTGTTGATTCGCCTCCTAAACTTCTCTAAAACTCATCCTAGCATTTGCACACATTGGTATTTGCATTTGTGAACATATGAAATAGTAAGTAGTTCATATTAATCCCAATAAAATTATTTCATGTATGTGCATAGCCTAGGTATAGGGCCTTTTGGTTTTTACTTAAATGATACTAACCAATCTAATGATATACACCTAAAGAGGTCATAAAACCCTAGTTCCATCTCATAACTTGTGAACCCTAGTTATAATATGCAATTTGTAGTTCATGAAACCCTAGTTGGTTTTCAATTTGTAAGTGTATCCTAGGGCTATATGGCCTTTTGGTTTCTAATTAAATGATACTAACTAGTCTAATTTGGTCTTCAAACCTAAAGAGTTCATAAAACCCTAGTTTGTAGTTCCATGTCTCAATATGTGAACCCTAGTTTTATTATGCAGGTTGTTGGATTATTTTCTAGTACATGAATAATATAATGCTGCAACATGTGCTTTCTTAGTGATATCTAGACACATTGGGCCATGGAAACATGAGGGGGAGGGCCATTTTCAACCCAAGTTATAGCATGCAATTGTAGTTCATGAAACCCTAGTTGGTTTAGGATGTGTACATGTACATGTGTTTCTACTTCCATCTCATAACCTGTAAAGATTTCATGAAACCCTACCAACTAATATAACATACCATAACATACTAACATCATACCATTCTAACACACCATACCATACCATACCCTACAATACTAACATCATAGTACATACCCTACAATACCCTGTGATACTAACATCATACCATGTACTAACATACCATACCATACCATACTAACATATAACATACCATACCATTCTAGTTCCATCACATAAGTTGTAAATAAGTCATAAACCCCTGCTTCCATCTCATAACTTCTCAACCCTAGTTATAGCATGCAATTGTAGTTCATGAAACCCTAGTATGCAGTTGTAGTTCATGAAACCCTAGTATGAAAGTCTCAACGTGATTTTAGTTCATGAAACCCTAGCATGCAATGGTAGTCCATGAAATCGTAGGTGTGTTTCTCTTTTCCATCTCATAACTTGTAAAGAGCTCATAAATCCATATTTCCGTCTCATAACTTCTCAACCCTAGTTATAACATGCAATTTGTACTTCATGAAACTATAGCATGCAATTGTAGTTCATGAAACCCTAGTATGAAAGTCTCAACGAGATTGTAGTTCATGAAACCCTAGCATGCAATGGTAGTTCATGAAACAGTAGGTGTGTTTCTCTTTTCCATCTCATAACTTGTAAAGAGCTCATAAATCCATATTTCCATCTCATAACTTCTCAACCCTAGTTATAGCATGCAATTTGTAGTTCATGAAAGCCTAGTTGGTTTAGGATTTGTACATGTACATGTGTTTCTACTTCCATCTCATAGATTTTAAAGAGGTCGCAAAACCCTAGTTCCATCTCATAACTTCTCAACAATAGTTATAGCATGCAATTGTAGTTCACAAAACCCTAGTTCCATCTCATAACTTCTCAACCCTAGTTATAGCATGCAATTGTAGTTCACAAAACCCTAGTTGGTTTTCAATTTGTACATGTACATGTGTTTCATCTCATAACTTCTCAACCCTAGTTATCGCATGCAATTGTAGTTCATGAAACCCTAGTATGCAATTGTAGTTCATGAAACCCTAGTATGCAAGTCTCAACGAGATTGCAGTTCATGAAACCCTAGCATGAATTAAGTTATCCACACTATAATCGTTTTCCTCGTTAGGGCTTATAAACCCTAATAATCTTTAATCATAAAAGCACATGGCATTTCAGACAAGTCTAGCACCAATTTCGACGTCAATCCTAGGATGATTCCTCAAACCCTAGGTCTTTGTCTATTGCATCAACACAAGCACCAAGACCTCCATGGAAAATCAACTAAACTTAAAAAAGTCTTTTTCTAATCAAGGAATCAAAAGAAGCTCGAGACTTATCAAGTTAAGTTTTCCATGGTCTTTCCCTAACCTCCATGTATCACACAAGAACAAGACTTCAATATCACCAAAGACATTAGCTCTTTTCTTTGTATCTTCTACAGGGTTGGAACCCTAATTCTACCTCCTTTGCCTTGACAACAAGAGCTATAGATTCTGCAAGACAACCATCAAATCCTCTCGTATTATATCTCCTTCTCCAAGGTTTACTTACATATATAAACCCTAGTGTCCTCATGCATATCCAAGTTTCATCATGTAATGCATTCCTCCTCTAGTTGTGTACCACATCTTCTTGTTCCCAATGCTCCTCCACATATGTGTCAGAGGTGGTTACAATGCTCCAATGCTTATCCTCAATATGTGTGCCAAGGTGGTTACTATGCTCATTTGTTCTCCTCAACATGTGTGTAAAGGTGGTGACTATGGTCCAATATTTCACTTATCTTCATCCTAATATCACAAGGCAACCCAACAAAATAAACCCTAGTCCAAGTGTACGTTAACACCATGAAGATACATACCTTTATGGCACTCTTTCCAAGCATATAACATATCTAGAACCTCTTATTACAACAAATTACAACATCAATAAATCTATTGAGCAAAACCCTAGTTTACGAAACTGATGCACAATGGAGTCACTAGGCCATGCAAATGTGGTGGAGAGGGACCACTAGAGGTAATTGCATGCCAGGAGACCAACGAAGTTGATAGCTCGTCGATCCGACCTTTGGTTGCTGAGTTATGTCGAGTTGCAAGTCGCATGAAAATGTCATTCGGGGACACTTGGTCACTCTCGGTCCAGGAGCGAAAAACCAAACGAAGCATCAAGATTGCATGATGTTGGCTCCGAAATACATGTATGGCCAATGCCTACATGGAAACACCACCAAGACTGGTACAGAGAAGGGATTTTCATAGTTGACCCACCAATGCGAGAGCTGCATTGAAGGAAACTGAGCAAAACCCTAGTTTATGAAACCAATGCATAATGGAGTCACTGGGCCATGCAAATGTGGTGGAGAGGGACCACTAGAGGTAATGGCATGCCAGGAGACCAACGAAGTTGATGACTCGTTGATCTGACCTCCGGTTGCCGAGTTATGTCGAGTTGCAAGTCGCATGAAAATGTCGTTCACAGACACTTGGTCACTCTCTGTCCGGGAGCGAAAAACCAAACGGAGCAGCAAGATTGCATGTCGTTGGCTCCGACAGGTGTGTATGGCCAATTCCCACATGGGAACACCACCAAGACTGGCACGAAGAAGGGATTTTTAGAGTTGACCCACCAATACGAAAGTTGCATTGAATGAAACTGAGCAAAACCCTAGTTTACAAAACCGATGCACAATGGAGTCACTATGCCATGAAAACACAGTGGAGAGGGCCCTCTAAAGGTAATGGCATGCTAGGAGACCAACGGAGTTGACGGCTCATCGATCCGACCTCCAGTTGCTGAGTTATGTCGAGTTGCAAGTCACATGAAAATGTCGTTCATGGACACTTGGTCACTCTTGGTCCGGGAGTGAAAAACCAAACGGAGCAGCAAGATTGCATGTCATTGGCTCCATAAGGTGTGTATGGCCAATGCCGACATGGGAACACCACCAAGACTGGCACGGAGGAGGGTTTTTTAGAGTTGACCCACCAATGCGAGAGTTGCATTGAAGGAAACTGAGCAAAACCCTACTTTACGAAACCGATCCAGAGTGGAGTCAATGGGCCATGAAAACGCAGTGGAGAGGGCCCACTAAAGGTAATGGCATGCCAAGAGACCAACGAAGTTGATGACTCGTCAATGCAACCTCCGGTTGCTGAGTTAAGTCGAGTTGCAAGTCGCATGAAAATGTCGTTCAGGGACACTTGGTCATTCTCGGTCTGGGAGCGAAAAAACAAACAGAGCAACAATATTGCATGTCGTTGGCTTATACAGGTGTGTATGGCCAATTCTGACATGGGAACACCACCAAGATTGGCACGGAGAAGGGATTTTCAGAGTTGACCCACCAATGCGAGAGTTGCATTGAAGGAAACTGAGCAAAACCCTAGTTTACGAAACCGATGCACAATGGAGTCACTGGGCCATGCAAATGCGGTGGAGAGGGCCCTCTAGAGGTAATGGCATGCCAAGAGACCAATGGAGTCGACGGCTCGTTGATCCGACCTCCGATTGTCGAGTTATGTCAAGCTGCAAGTCGCATGAAAATGTCGTTCAGGGACACTTGGTCACTCTTGGTCCGAGATGACATGCTAATTGTTGGGCATGGTAAGAGCATTATTAAAAGGTTGAAGAAGGGCTTGGGAAGTGAATTTGCAATGAAGGATTTGGGTCCAACCCAACAAATCTTGGGCATGAACTATATTTCTCCAAAAAAGGATAGAAGAAATGTTACTTATAAAGACATAATCCGAGTTGTCCCAGAAGACTTAAGATGGGTGTATTTAGCTATGGTATATGATAGAAACTATATCTCTTAAACATGAACAAATCTTTTACCTTTATCTGTGTTATACCTTCTTCTTTCACATTCAATTCTAATTATTGACTCAAATAGAAGAAGGATCAACGCTTACTAGAATAGCAATTAAAATTTAGAGATGAAAGCATAAAGCAAAAGTCAAAGACCATTTAACAATATTAGAGCAATTATTTTTTGATTAGTATCCCGATGCAACACAAATTGGAGAGAAAGTTGCAAAGATAATGGTTTACCAAGTAGGACATGTAGAGAACAATATAAAGTGTGGAGTTAGCAAACTTGTGAAGGACATGATGTTTAAACTCCTGTAGCAAAGGTAAGAGAAAGATGGGTGAAAGATTAAACCAGTGAAGGGTGTCTATTAAAGATACATGCATCAAACATTTTCACTTGAAAGTTACATTCAAAGAATTCAATCTCTAATTAAAACGAATAGAAGGAATTGAGAATGCAAATGATGAAAATTTGTATTCTTGCATAGCTTTAGTGGTTAACAAGAAGTAGTGTGAAAGGGATGGATAAAATAGTCATTTGTCTCTAGTCAAAATAGTCAAATGTAGAGAATCGTGTTCTTGTGCAAGCTAACACGTCAAAATCTGGATGCCAGTTCCATGAGTGGTTGAAATTGACAACTACTATTAAAAGACAAGATGATCATGATAACTTACTATGCTTTCTATGTGAACTCTGCAAAAGCCTTTCCCTTTCCATCTATATCGATGTCATGTATGAATATATAGCATGTAGAAAGTAATGTACATTGGTTGAGTTCTTCATTGACATTGTCTGTAGATGGATGTTCGTGCCAACAATCAAGTTTGTGAAGTGATAGACCACAGAACCTAGTATGTTATCCACGAATACATGCCCACTAGTTCTTCTTGATTTCCCATCTAGTGTAAGATATTCACCCTCAACCACCATCGATCCAATAGGAAATTCATTGCCTTCATCATCAATCAATGATCTGTTCAGGATTTGCTTACCTCAAATGCATCATGCCAACCAATAATGCGTGCCCCATTCATTGTCTTTCGGGGAAACAACTGCATATATGTGTCTTGGTTGTACAAGATCTGAGATATGGTCATAGTCTGTCGAAATCACTGACTGGCCCTCCTCTAAGTGGGTTGTTTCACTGAATACACATGGGTTTACTGCAAGTGACACATGATCCCAATCATCAAGCCAATCCATGCATTCACATTCATCCCATTCACCACTGCTACAAGGGCTGCAAAAGAAAGCAAGTTTTTGCGTCCGTATTTCAAATATGGGGTTGTTTGAGCTTCGAACCGAATGAAATCCATGTTTTCCTTGTATTGTGCCACAACTATAGGAATGTGATCGATCTATGCCAACCACATTCCAAAAATTCCTGACTAGCCTTCCTACCACTTTAGTTCGGTCTGACATTGTTGCAGAGCACCATTGAACAATGGATTCTGCATCTTTGATATGGGGGTTTCTGGTAAACCTCATCTCCTCCCTTCATAGTGCGGTCTTGATGCATGCACCGGCCTCGTCATGCTCATTTTTGTCATGCTCGGTCTCAAAGTAGTTCCATATATGCAGCACATTATAAGTCTTATGTAACATACTCATCCATTGGAAGACTCGAGAATTTTTGAAGTGGCCCGCACAACCATCTGACCACATCCAATGCTGATCCATCTGTATATCTCCCTCCTTTAGCTGATCATAGAAAATTCGAAAACAATGTTGCACATAATGCACCTCATGGCATCTGTCATCACTTATGTAAAAATTTGTCTCCTTCTGTATTATCCTATTGTCAACGCTGATCTCAAGGCCATGCCTATACGTAATACGTACCATGATGCTGACTTGGTCGGAATGGTAGTATTGAATATGAATTTCATTTTGTGGCTGAAGGGTGTATTTTTCTGCAAAATCCACAATTGACAATATGGTCCCAATGGGAAAGTTGTGCCTGCATTTTATGTACTGCTCATCCTTCCATCGCGCTACATGCACATGTTGAACATACTGCTCAGTTTTCTTGTAGAACTCCATCAAAAAATGACATACCTGTACCTGTTTCCATGAAAACAAGGGTCGTATTAGAATGTGACCTTTAAAGAATGTATATGTAGAAACTGAACATGTAAGAGGAAAAACATGCAATAATCATTTGCACCTGTGACTTCACCAATGCAATCTTTTTAGTTTCCTTCGCACTATCTGATTGATAGGTTACGTACTTGAAGCTCTGCATATCCATGCTCATATTTCCAAATTGATGCTCATCACTTCCATGAATGCAACGGTTCAAAAGAGCAAACCCATTGCACCTGGAACAATTCCCATATAGACATGATTTTCCATAGTATTTTTGTCCTTCATGCCTTGGACACATGATGCCGATGATAAAATCTCTCGATGCATTCGGTGGCATTACGGATTCATTGTAGCCCTGCTCAAAGTTAGGATGCAAATCACAAAATATATGTTTATACGTGTCATAAAAATATTCATATTCTACATGGTATCTACAACATCATGTGTTTCGATCAATGCATATACGAACATACCATGGTTTACATTTCTCAAAGGACCTTTGGTCCAGGTTCAATTGTGTGTGCTCATTCTTGAATCTCTCATAGAGTTCAGTCTACGCTGTGTCAAGGAAGTGTTTGACGTGGGGTTCACATTCAGTAGAACCTTTTCTCAGCTTTAGCACATCTCTTTGATTAGAAGAAGTTTTGGTATGATCATTCCAGAACGTTTGTACTAATTCCTTAACAGCATCAATTAGCTTCATATCTCGATGAGGCAACTTGCCGACAAAATCCCAACAATCTTTTCCACCTAGAGTCTGTAGATTTTCTCTTATAACAGAGTACTTTTGAACAGTTTTTGTATTTAATTTAAGTATATGATAAGTGTGTGAAAGGAGGTGATGTTGCCATGTGGACTTGCTTACAACTGATTCTGATAACACACGATGAGTCGCACAAAGATCTTTAGTACGGGACATCTTCCCAATCGCATTAAAAATAGATTGGAGATTTCTAACAATATGATTGTTAGCCTCTAAAATTATAACCATCTTTATGCCCAGAATTCTCCTAACAACAACTCAACAATTTGACTTTAACAAACATAGTAATAATTGACATTTACCTGTAGCTCCTTTGGATTTAAAATATTCCTTCATTAATTTGTTACATTGCCAATCGATAGTGCGTTTGGGCAACTTACCCTCAACTCTTGACAGACAACTTTCATCCACATGGATACGTCTAGGAGTCCTTTTTCTTGCAGTAGACAGTCGAGGTAGGGAAGGTGGACATGAGCTATGGATCCCAGGGCTTCTTTGTTGTGGTGAATCATTCACATGTCGGTCCATATTGGGAGTGTGCTCGACACGGTTGTGGTCTTCTGGAAGAGATTGCAAATTAATCATTGCTCCTAGGTCCAACGCTTCATACTCAGCATCTCTCAATACACCTATGTCTTCAAGAGCTTCAACATGGCTCATTGATGGATTGTTGGTTGGAGACTGTGTTGATGTTGGAACTTGAGTTGGGTCCGTTGGACGCAACCACTTCACCCGTGGTTATGAAGTAGAGGTTGTTATGTCATCAACTCTGTTAGGATCGGTCGCAGTATCAGTGGAAATGTCTAGACCATGTCTCACTCTCTCCATTTCCATCCTGGCCTTTTCTCTTACCTCATTTCCTTTTCAATGGGCATATTCCTTCTAGTTTTTCTTGCTCTATTATGTGAGTTTCCCATATCCAAAAGTTTTTTTATCAAAACTATGAGGTCAACCCTTGCATAAGAAGCAACAAATAAGGTATTAGTTCCATTATACAAGATACATGACGCGTTCCAACATAAATAACTAAATTACAGATATGTTAGTATGCTAATTATTGGAATTGATACATAATCGTTGATTAAAAATTTCTCTTTATGTTCGGACCAAATTTTCATTTCTATACTCTATTTGAGTCAAGTAAAGATAGTCAAGTTTGCAGGTATTGGAGCTATAGGATTCTGACTTCCTTTGTGTTCAAAAAGTATTGGAAGTCAAAATAAGATGAGTGAAATGAGGAGGTTGCAAATCCCTCGAAAAAAGGAGAAATCATTGAGGTAGAGGCATCCCTGTCAAGCTCAAAGGCATGTTATGATAAGTCTAGCATGAAGAGGAGAGCATGGACAAGTTGGTGAACTGTTCAATATGGACCCTCTCCCATGATTGCTTCCAAGATTTTTATACAAATTGAAGTGTCTCAATAGAGAACCTCATCTATGCCATCCTTGTGGGAAATCAAAATATATTCATGTGCAAATGATTATTGGTCTACATTGCATACTTCATCTTGTATAGAGAATATGGACAACTTGGTGAACTATTCAATATGGACCCTCTCCCATGATTACTTCAAAGGGATTTTTTTAAATTGAAGAGTCTCAAGAGATAACTTCATCTATGCCATCATTGTGTGAAATCAAAATATATTCATGTGCAAATGTAAATTAGTTAACATTGCATACTTCATCTTGTATGGAGAATATGACTTGTTTAGATGTGACGTTGGGATTTATTCTTGTGAAATTAAATGTTGTCTATGAGAGAGATATTGTTGTAGGCATATCATAAAACATAAATAAA
>LPNX011161157.1:964344-1059344 GCA_001517045.1 Pseudotsuga menziesii | reverse complement strand
GCGCGATTGCGCTTCTAGTGCGTGCGTGTTATGTTTTAAACTACGCGCGCGCATGGTTTAAATTTAGAATTTTGGTGACACCTTTTTTCCAACCAACGTGGTGGATGACTTGGCTACTTTGGTTTTTAGGTTCGGGTTTCCCAACCAAGTGGTTTGGACTATCTTATGACATAAAAACTTGGTTTGTACCACTTCTCCTATTTCGTGCATGATTTTCCATATGCCACGTTTGTCCACTGTTAATGAAAATTCACACACTTGTGTAACTCTGTGTTTAAATTCTGAATATGTAATTTTTATTTAAATATATTATCTTTTTCTATTTTTTATTTAATTTTAAATGGACTAATGTCAATCTAACACAAAAGGTAGGCTATTTGCTTTGGCTATAACTTTTGATTGCCTCACCTATTTAAAAAACGGAAAAGAACCTGCACAAGAAGACACAAAGACCTACATCCTAAAAAAAATATATCGGTCATTGACTATGTTAAGACCAAGATGTGGTGGACCAACGCTCGACCTTGTCATTTTAGGGCGTCACTGACTTCCTTAATTGGAAAAAAAATATATAACATAAATAAATATGGAAAAATAACACTGCACTAGACACACCTGTTATCTACAACTTATATAATTTTTTTCACAAAATTCCACCATTTCTGTACCAAACGAGTGGACCAACGCAAACATATTCATTATTTTTTGGGGAAAATATAACATACCGACCTTAGAAGAACCTCATTTTTTGGGATTTATGCTTAGTTTCCATAAATAAAAGTTATATATTCTGGAAGGTAATCCGATTGTCCACGTTTCATATTCTTACACCATATTCCAAAAAGTTGTGTAGGTACCTTTAATATTGCTTTTTGACGTTCAGATTTCTGTTTTTCCAGAAGTCCATTGCAACGAACGCATCATAAGTGACCAGCATTAGCTTGCACTAGCCCTAAGGAAATCAGAGCTCATACAAGAAATGATAATAAATTATGTTAGTAATGTTATTTGCAGCCACCCACGTGATCAACCACAAATGGCAACAAATTATTGGATGACTGACAAGTCACACTGCATGGCATGTGGAAAGTTAAAGCATGCAATCATTTCGAGATAAAACCTTTGTTCTTATGGACCAATCAATTTGTATATAATTTAGTTTTAATATATTTTAAAAAATACATAAATATATTTATAATGTTAAATTTTGTAAAAAAAGTAAATTTAAGTTGATCAAAGCTAAATTAATAGCCATCAATTGCTCACTGATTACTATATAACCTTGCCTATAGCAAGGAGATAATAATAATGTCTAAGTAATAACGAAAATGACAAGCCCCCACAAAATCAAACATAGAACCCCTTACATTTTAATACAAAATAACGAAGTCGTATAATGAAAACCAGATCAGGTTTTATATTTAAGGTGACATCTTTGTACCACGAATGAAAAAGGTATAGTTGGTCCCATGGGACATTCATCAAGTTTTGACTATCATTTTATTTTCCCCAAAGTTGACTCTGTAATGATGGTATAGGCTACTTTATATTTTTAGGAAGAAAAAGCATGTCCTTGTTATTCTTATTAGGAATCAATGGGCATTAATAGCACCCACCCTAGAAGGGTTACATCACAAGAGAATACAGCTAATCAGTAGAAAATCACATCCAGTCGCAGCCGGGGGGAAAGGCATGCAATAGAGTGTTGATTCCCATCAGTAATCTGTCTCATCATGAGGGGGATCGATCTCACCCAAGCCCATCTACCGTGAACCAAAGGGATCAGATCTGCGATCTAAAATATGCCACTCGGTGAGTAACAGAGCAAGTATCCAATAGAGGTGTAATCTCCCCGAAACATGGCTCAAATGAGTTGAAAGGTGTCATGTGTGACCAAATGGTTATCTATAAATTCATAAAAACAACCAAATCCTGGAGAAAGAGTGAGAGCTATTTTAGAAAGAAGGTCTGCAATCCAATTGTGTTCATGGTAGATGTGGCTGAATGAGAGATCCTGAAAGCTTGAAATAAACTTTTGAGATTCCCGACACCAGTGAAGAAGTTCTGGTGGGGAGAGAGCAATGGATCCCTTAGCCCAATTGATGATGACCTGTGAGTCACTGAATATGTGGGTTAAGGGGATCCCCATCATCTGGGAAGAGTGTAGAAGAGCCCATAGGCCCAGTAATTCTGCCTTTGTATTGGAACCATATTTAACCCCCAGCGCAAAATCCAGATGGTGAGTCTCATTTATGAACAAGCTGTATCCAATACCTGCTGCTGAAGATGTGGAAGCACCATCAAAGAAACCACAGGGGAAAGTCATGCAGGGTGGTAGCCCAATCTGTCTAGCTTTTTTGTCGCAGTCCTTTATAACAGGCTGAGAGGAATTCACCTGAGCAGTGTGTAAAAGCTGTTGAAAAATGCCTAGGACAGTCATCTTTTTTCCATAAAAAATAGCATGATTTCGGGCTTTCCAAATAGCCCATATCATATGGTGTGGGATATAGAAAAGAGCAGAGTATCGTGGGTAGGTGGAAGCCCAATATTCCATAAAAACAGTGATGGAGTCAGCACCGGGAGGAGTAGTTAGCTGGAATTGATCACAAACAAGTCCCAGAACACTTTTCCATACCAGACAGCGAGAGAAAAGATGTATGACAGTCTCTTCGTTGTGAAACACAATGAACAAATACCTAGGCCAGACTTGCCCCTTTTTTGTAAATTATCACAGGTGAGTACCTTATTCCTTAATACCGGCCAAGAAAAGCAACCAATTTTGTGCGGAAGTGTTCTTGACCATAAAGTTTTGAACAGTCGGCTGCCCATAGCTGGAGAGAAGGATTTCACAATGCAGTCATATACTTTATCAGCAGAGATGGTACCATCTTTTTTGTTATAATCCCATATCAGAGAATCGGATTGTGATGAAAGACGTATATCATTTAGATCCAGATTTCTAGTATACGAGTTCCAGACTTCTTTCCATTCACCATCCAAATATAACTCTTCAGCCGAATACCAATAGTGTTGGGAATCCGATAAGGTATTGCATGCCTGGGCAAGTGTTTTAATGTCCAGATCTTCTAAATAAGATCTCAGACCTTCCAAAAAGAGGTGAGAGGAAGGGATACCTATCACTGGGTCAATACCAATCCAGATATCAATGCCATTCCCTACTTGCCATGCAAGTTGGCATCCCAGCCAGGGAATAGTCTGTATAAACCCCCTTCAAATAGCAGAAACACCACGAGTGCTGAAATTTTTTTCTCAGAGCCAAGAAACCACAAAGAGCTGCTTCAAATATGTATAGGCTACTTTATCACATATTATTCAAAGCATTTAGTATTTCCAAGTTTATAATTTGAAAGTAAACATGTTTCATATCATGTACCTCGAGTAAATATGTTATTTACATTATAAAGTTTTCTGCTTTAATATTTTTAATTGACGTTAATGTGTTAAACCTTTTATTGAAGTGAATATATTAATTTCGTATGTATAAGAAATTTTTTGTTACTAAGTTTATAAAGGTTTATATATAACCTAGATTTTTTTGGATTTAAACCTTTACTTTTTTATTATTAAGAAACACATATTTTTAATAGTTAAACTCTCATAAAAATCTTTAACAAAAGAAATTAAATTAAATTTTCTCACAATGTCATCTCTTCACCAACAACGTCCTATTGGTCAATGCCTCTCCTTCATCCACCTTCACTTAATCTTGGCTAAGTATAAACAAAACTCAACAATTACTTACTATCTTGATCCATTTTGTGGGTAAATAAAGCCTTTTAAAAAAAGAAAGTTAAGCCTATAGCTTGGTGGTTAAGGCTTTTGTGAAAATGGCTATATGAAAACCAAGTGCACTCATTGCATTTAATTTAAAAACCAGTATAGATCCATCTAAAAAGGGATCTACCAAGCACCTAGAGGGATCAAATCTCTTGTGCAAACCCTTTTTTAAAGTGGAAATGTTGAGGAAATATGTAATCCAATGTTAATGATTTTAGTTTATCTAATTTATATTGTTATATATATATATATATATATATATATATATATATATATATGTATGTATGTAATTCTAAATAATTTAAATTTAATTTAAGTCACATGTTATTTTTAATAACATTTTATTATTTTCTAAAAGACATGTGTCAACTCTAGGATGAGCACTGAAAGAGTTACACATCTCTCCCCTTTTTTTTTCCAAGGAAAAAAATAGTAACTTTATTCAAAATTACACTCATCAGATGAACCACTATCTTATTACAGATAAGTGTCCATTACCTCAATACGTTCAGCACATACCATGCTTAATTACATAAGATAATAATTGATTGCAAAATCAAATTATATCCAAACCAAACAACAAGATAATTACAACTATAGTCAATGATAGGTATATCATTTAACCAAAATGTAGTATAATCCATATGTATATCAACATATTACAGCCTTAATAAAAAACTATGATTGATTTATATTTCATCTAAATAAGTCTTTATAAAAAATAAGGCTTACATCCTTAATAAAGTGTCATAAGTTTACCATTCACAATCTATCCATAGCTCTCATTCTTTATCATAAAAAAACTGTCATAAGTTTATTTAAAACTATCAAAATCTGCCCATATAAAAATCTTTATCATCATAGCCAAAAATCAGTAACTCATTCAGCCTGTTACCAGCCAAAAGCATCTGAAAAGCCAACAGTAATATCAAATTTGATCATCAGAAAAGTAAAATAATCATAAGCCTCCAAAGGCCCATGTTCCCCCCTTCCTTCTCAAAAAAAGTCTAGAAAATCTGAAAAGCCTCGTATGTATCAGGTCCTATGTACACATCTCTCTCCTACTTAGCTGTAGAATGCACTCTTGAGTGTAACTAGATTACTTTTTAATAAACAATATAATTTAACTTTAATAAGTATATTTAGGTTACCATTTAATGAGCTATAGGTTTAACTTTAATAAGTTATTTATGTATTTAAACCGTATTATTGAAAATTAACTTATATTTTTATATGTATTTAAACCATATTATTGAAAATTAACTTATATTAAAAGTGAATATACAGATTGAATTGAATTACAAGATTGAATGGTTACAAGAAACAATTGTTTAAGCATCTAAAATATAAAATATTTTGAGATAAGCCATTTTATATGGAATAAAATATAATATAGAATATTAATTTTTGTTAAATAATATTGTTTAAAAAACACACTAGGGTGTTAGAGGTAAGGAAACTACATATTGAAATTAACTATATGCTTAGAAAGTGCATCCACCTCTATTTGCGTAATTAGCACTTTAAAATTAATAAAGTCCATTATTATAATTGAGATTTCATAAGTAATTGTTGCGATAGTATAGGGGACTTCATAATTAATTGTTGCGCTAGTAGATGCTCTATGATGGGAAGGTGGAATTCTATAAGCATTATGTGTATAAAAGTATACATACAACTTGCTTGATAAAAAGGTTTACCTCAATTTTATTAGAAATCGGATAAAGACAACATTTAAAGGTATATCAACTTGTTAACATTGTAAAATTAAAAATAGGGTTAAGAGTAACGTTTACCATTTACATAGAATTTGTTACAAACACATAATAATGACAAACACATAATAATGAACACAAAGATTTAATATGGTAAAATTTTCGAGAGGGAAACATCCACAAAGCAAGTGTATCAATTTTTCTGTTATTTCAAAATGGAGATTGCAATCTTCTTTGCATCAACATATAGTTATTTTTCTCTTCTAGATTCACATCAACTCTTCAATACCATCTCTCGCCTCTATAGACTTACACATAGTCATATACAATTGTTCATTCTAATCTTTGTTACCTTAAAGCAACAGAAAATAAAAATACAAAAAACAGGATAATGTTAAATCCATAAACTAGGAAAAATCAGTTGTTGCTAAACTTGAAAATGCCAACTCCTAACTTTTCGAGAAATTGGTTATCATCCTTATCAAAAATATCCACCTTGACAACAACTTACCTAATACCTTGCTCTTGCTCTTTCATCGCCTTTTTTGCAAGCTAAGATAAGCTATGAACATGCCATTTTCTAACCTTTTAAAGTAAATACAATGATCATACTCACTTCTGGTAAAATATTGGCTCACCATGAAGGAATCAAACTTCTTGTACCACTTCTTGGGAGACTGCTTCAGACCATACAATGAATTTCTAAGCTTGCAAACCAATCTGCTTTTCTTATTTTGAACTAACCCTTCTGGTTGTTCCATGTAAATGTCATCATCCAAATCTCCATGTAGAATTGTAGTTGAAACATCTAGCTTTTCTAGCTTAAGATCAAGTAAAGCAACTAGTGCTAACACTAACCGAATAGAAGCAAGCTTAACGACTGGTGAAAAGATTTCATGGAAATCAATACCTTCCTTCTAAGAGTACCCTTTCGCTATCAGTCTTGCTTTGTGTTTTTCAACCTTGTCATCAACACCTTTCTTCAGCTTGTAGACCCACTTACAACCAACAACATTTATGTCCTTTGGAACTTCCATCAGGTCCCATTCTTTATTATTTTCAAAGGAATCCATTTCTTCTTTCATTGCTAATTTCCACTTAGCACTTTCAGATACCTTCTTTGCTTCCTAATAACAATTAGGTTCTCCATCGTTAGTAATCAAAGAAACATATGTAACAAAATCACCATACCTTTTGTGAAAAGTTCTAACCCGTGTAGACTTTCGCAAATATGGTTGTGACAATTCCTCAATTTCTTGGAATTTTTTTGTCTCTACATCTTCTTCTTCGGGAGCTTCTTCATGATCATATCATGAACAACTTCATGATCCTCCTCTCTTATAGATGACTGAGTTTGCAACTAAATTTGTTGAATTTGTGGTTCTTCTTCCTGTTTCATTTCACCATCTTCCAAATATGACTTCATGAGTGACATTTCTTCAAATACAACATCTATGTTAATTATGATTTTGTGGGTAGTATGATCCCACAATCTATATCCCTTAACACCATCATCACATCTAACAAAGACATACTTCTTTGATTTCAGATCTAACTTAGAATGTTGAATGTTTGGAACTAGAGCATAAGCATCACAAGGGTGTCTTGTCCATACCTCTTCGGGAATATTACAATCTATTGCATTTATGGTGATCGATTTACCAGATAGCATGTTGTAAGAACTTCCTCTTCCGACAATTCCTGCTACAACTTGGCATTGTTGAGCATACACCTTGCTCTCTCTAGAAGAGTCTTGTTCATGCATTCAACAACACTATTTTGCTGCGGAGTATAGACCGTGGTTTTATGCCTCTCGGCCCTAGCTTCCTTGCAATACCTCAAACTCCTTAGATGTGAGCTCACCTCCATTATCAATCCTTAAGAACTTGATTTTCTTACTTGTGCTCTTTTCAACCAAAGCCTTAAACTACTTATATACATTAAACACATAAGATTGTCTCTTTAATAAATAGATCCAAACCTTCCTGGAATAATCATCTATAAATGTCACAAAGTATGACGATCCTCCATATGAAATTGTAGGTATAGACCCCAAACATCAAAGTGAATGTAATCTAGGATACCTTTGCTAGCATGCATTCATGCTTTAAACTTATGTCTAGTCTATTTACCAAACACATGGTGCTTGTAGAAATTAAAATTCAAAAATTTCATAATAGGGAGTAACTTACAATCCATATGTACCTTCATCCCTTTCTCGCTCATATATCCCAAGCGCTTGTGCCATAGACAAGCAGGGTCACTTGCAGCTTCAGACACAACCGCTACGTGAATTACCTCAAAACTCCCTTCGAGCTTGTACAGGTTCCCGATCCTTATTGCTTTCATGAACACTAATATTTCCTTGGACACCTTCATAACTCCACCTGAACCACAAACTTATATCCAACAAAATCCATAACTACCATAGATATCAGATTCTTTCTTAGTTCAGGAACATGCCTCAGTCAATGTTTTCATAGTGCCATCATACATCCTAATTTTGATGCTTCCAATTCCGAGAATTTTACAAGAAATATCATTTCCCATATAAACAACCCCTTCATCAATTGATTCATACAATTAAAACCAACTTTTGTGAAGACACATATGGTGAGAGGCACCCGAATCCAATAGCCAATTATTTTGATGTTGATAGACATTGGAAATAAATAGTACCTCATCAACCATTTCTGGACTTGCTTCTGCTATGTTTGCTTCCTTCGTGGAATGATCTTGGGACAAATACTCCTTAAATTCTTTTCTCTTCCAACAAACTTTCTTTAGATGGACAGATTTGTTAAAAAACCAACACCTAAGCTTAACCTTGTTTGCTTTTGACTTCGACTTGGATGTATGTCTCGAACTATGCTCTAGTTCTCTTGATCAACCTCTAGCTGCTACTGTTGCTGATGAAGAAGTTTCTTCAATATTCTTCCTTCATTTCTCTTCTCATCAAAAGGCTCCAACAACAGTATCATAATAAAAGTATCGTAGATTACTGAATGACATAGAGGTAATAATATGATCCCATGAATTAGGCAATGTACACAACAAAACTATTGCCTTCTCTTCATCATCAAGATTCCTATCCACACTAGTTAACTAACAAACCATATCGTTTAAGGTACTCGAATGATCATGGATACCTATACCATCAGTGATTCTCAAGGTATATAGCTTCCTCTTTAGAAAGATCCTATTGGTGAGGGACTTGGTCATATACAGGATTTCCAATTTAACCCATAAGCCTGCTGCTGAATCTTCTTCAACAATGTTAAAAAAGACATCATCTGCTAAACACAGTCTAATGGTACTAAAGGCTCTCAAATCCATATCCTCCCAGTCTTCATTCAACATTGTCCGCTGGTATTTTGTATTTTCCCAACAACGCTTTCTGCATCCCTTGTTGCACAAGCAAATTTTCCAGCTTAAGTTTCCATAACTCAACACTGATCTTCCTGTTGAACTTATCGTCCTTAAAATTTGCACTTTGTACCTTGGTGATGCCAGACTAACAACTAGCTGGACTTGTAGATCCTAATCAGTATAAATTACTGATTAAAATATTCTTCCGTAAGCTTATTCCACAAGCTTAATCCCTCAATCTAGGTTTTCACAAATCTGTTTCCACAACTCAATTTCCGCAATTGAGTTTCCGCAACGTAGTTTCAGCAAAAACCTTTCTGCAAGCTCCTTTCCGCAATTGCGGGTTGCGGGTATGAAATTCCCAATTTTCAAAAACTAACTTCCGCAATCTTGCGGTTGCAATGGTCCATTCCTTACTTGGATTGCAAATTGCAGATTGCAGATACACCTTCCCACTTTTCCCAAAAATGGGATTCTCCAATTTTTCTCCTGCAAGTATCGAGTCTGCAACTCCTGAGAACCGTCGATCTCTTATAGAATGTTTCCTGGCCGTTGATCTCTGATCAAGTGTGAAACTTCATTTTTCTTTGCGGACCGCTTATCTCCCTTGCAGGTTCACTTCGTGAATCTTGTCCTGTCGTCGATCCATCTTTCTCCTTTAATCTGGATCATGCAAATATTAATTATGGTATCTGCAATTCTACGCCAATTAATCATAGGGTCGATCAAACGATATCATTCTTGATTCAAATAGTTATCTTGCTGCAATCATTCAACTGTGATTCACAGAGAGATTATGTCCATTCACATATCACATCTAAATCCATTCACATAGAGCGATACAGAGAGGATTTCCCTTACATTGATCATTTAACAGAATTCCTATAATTTACACAGAGACATTCACAATTATATTTCTTCATTCAATCATATGAAACTATGTACATTCACATTTTAACTCAGAACCTACGTTATGTTCCTCCTAGGTCTGGTAGAACACAACCAACTATCCTCCTTGATTTGGCCATGCCTTAGCCATATTTACAATATTTGGCTACCCATTTTATTACCTCGAAGGATTACAAAATATATACAGAAGGATGCTAAAACCAATCCTGGTTCAGATCCAATAAACCCTCAACAATCTGCTCACTAATTCTAAATAATGCAAACTCTTAATCCTATCCTCTGAATCGCTGCCATTAGATGAGGTATTTGTTACATGACTCATACTTTGACTCTATGACTCTCTCATTCATCTAGTGACTCACCCGAATGACTCATTATTCATCTAGAATCACATAAAACATAGGTTTATTTACAATATTTTTCAAAGAATTATCAACTTAAAAAATGAAGACCCCTTTTAGGTCTGATCCAAACATTGGGCTTAGAATTGGATGGACAGAAGGATGCTCTTGCAACAAACTCCCTAGGAAGAAAGAAATATGACCTCCTGTTCATAATATTCCATCTTCAGTATGTCTGGATCCCAAACTTTGTTCTTTAGTTGGTCATCCATTTCATTATGTTGTTGTGAAATTATTTATGTCTTTGTCATATTCAGTTCCCATGGTTTCCAAATTTTCTACTGCAATGCCCCATTGGCCTTGCTTCTGCAATCTTTCTTTGCCATGTATCTCCTCCTAATGTTTTGTTTTCTTACTCTGCTGATGAAAATATTCCTTTTCTCTTCATGTCTTTTCTGAGACATATTCACCATCAACATTCTCATATTCTCTATCTCAATAATCAGTTTGTCCCTTAGCTCCTTGCTGCTATCCACTAGCTGTTGCATTCTTATATTTTTAGGATTTTCCCTCTCATCTACAATCAAACTTCTGCTATCAAGTATTCCAAGATACTCCACAAAATTATTTAGTTCTGCCATTCCCTTGCAATGTTGTACACTTGACTACTGCAATAAAATCATATTATTACAAGACAACTCTATGTCTTGACCTTCCATCTTCTCCTCTCCACTATTGCAACTAAGCATTTCTATGTTTGTACCCATTAAATGGTGCCCCTCATTAGTCCTTGGATTGAGCAACCAGTCTTCTATCAGCTTTAATTCTTCATCATATTTCCTGAAATCAGAAAGTCTCTCTGTCTTCATTTTCCATCTTTGAAATAACAAGTGCTCATAGGTATTGACCATCCCTTTGAGACAACATTGCCTCTTTCTTTTTCATGGCATATTTTCCATATGTCTTCCATCACTTCCTTCAATACCTCTTATTATTCCTTTATGTAACAATGTCGTTTCATTCTTTTCCAACTTCAAGTCCTTTCCCAGAACAACTTCAAATTTTACATATGAAATTAAATCATTAAGTTCAAGAATACCTAACTCAATGGGTACCTCAACTTCTTCTTCTTCCTGGTGTTCTTCAAAAACATTCAGTGTGCAGACTTCCAAATGTTGGGTAGTAATTTCATTAGAATTCTTATCTTCATCTTCCTCTTGGCTGTATTTATAGTCCAATTTTCTTCTACTTGCAACAACAATTTCTTTTCTTTGTTTTTCAACAATCTTACATTCAAAATATTTAAGTGCTCTCCCTTGGTTGTCTTGATGAGACAACATGGCCTCACTATTCATCAGAATGCAATTTTGATATTATCTTCTTGAAACGTCTTTGTACATTTCTTCTTCTTCCTTTACCTCTAGGACAACTTAACAAGGTCATCACATGTTACTCCTGCAAACATGCACAATTCATTAATTTCAAAAATATTGAGATTTTCATCTCCAATTGACTCTCTTATCAGCACATCCTTTTGCTGATATGAACTCTCCCAAGAGTTCATTGGACTTTCATCTACTCTCTCTTCTACACCATCTTCTCCAAATATGGTTCCATGTTCTAGTTCACAATAGTGAACGTCTTCCTCTGTCAATGGTTTAATTCTGGTCTTATTTTTCAGAGCATCCATCCTATGCTTCATTTCCTCACCAACCTGCATAAACACGCCATTTAAGTGTTCTCCAATACCTGCAGTCACACACAAATCATTAGATTTAAAAACATAGTAATCCTCATCTGTAGTCTCAACCATATCATCTTCGGGTAGTTCTGAACTTATAGAGAGTTTAGAGAATCATCTACAATATATGTTTCATCATCCTCTCCAAGCAAAGGACCCTGTTCAGCTTCACAATATAAAATTTCCATCTCAGACTCAACTATCCTGAGTTCTTCCTTCAATCTAGCAGACATATTTTTCTTTAGCTTCACTTGTAGTGAAAGCCATCTCACCTTCTTCCTTCCCATTATCCAACCATACCTTTGGTCCTCTTTCTGTAGCAACATCTCCAAACGAATAAGTTGCAATCTTATGTCAACTAATTCTTTGTCATACTCCTCTTAACTCATCATGTTGATGTCTTCTACCTTGTCATGTTTTCTTCTGATGTGGATTTTCTTTGAACCTATGCAATGACTTCCAGTATTCATCATCTCCATTTCCTATTTCTCTTCCTCTATGAAGTTCATCTTGTTCACTTGTGGACCTGTAATACTCCAAAATTTCGTAAAAATTTAAAATTTTTCTTATAACAATAAATGTTTACAATCGTCACATAAGAGGGACATTTAACCATTAACAACTAACATATTAAAGTCTTAAACTAGAACAAACTAATTACTTAATAAATTCTGTATATGCATACTTAATTATTTGCTTTTATAAATCAGTATTAAAAGTTGATTTAGCAGAAGACGATTTGAAGTAACAAGAGCTGAAACATCTATTTGCTTACTATGTACTAAAGTTTGTTTTACTATTTGTAAACATGAAGGAACTTCAGTTAATGTCCGAGGCTTACTTAGCTTTTTAGCTAATGCAGTGAAGTGATTCTTCTTTTTATAGGTCTTTTTACAGGTAAGACGTTTTGTAAACCAGTTTCAGGATCGAGACTAAATTATCTCAACTAGCATAAATAAAATGCTAGTATATTTGTTTAGTTTACAGCTTTGATCAAATAAAGGAAGTATTGTCGAAACTGTATGATTACTTTTTATTTACTTACTTGTAAGCGTAAGTATTTGGAAAATACGAACATAAATCTAGATGTTCTTCTACCTAGCTTCGATTATAACTTGTTCATCATACTTTCATTTATCTATTATCATATTAGGTCCTATATACAATTCTAGAGAAAGATAAATTTGCATACTAGGTCATTTGATACATTACTACCTGTCACCATGGTAATTCATATGTAATTGTCTCAACATATATTCAAATGTTATATAAACTAGAAAAACCTAAGTCTAGGTATAGTTATAAGGTATAATGGTTGACATTCATACATACATGGAACTAATGATTTAATGCAGAAAACAGTTCTACTAACTGCTTAGGTATTTACAAGGTGGAAATGCAATAAGATGAACATTATATCGTTAAACAAGTAGTATTACTGCTTTGTGTAAGGAATGAAGAGATCATTTCCTAAAGAATCTATCTAACCTAGCCTTTGCATGACCTTCATCTCACAAGGAGATATTATGTAAAACTTATTAACCTATATAAACAAAACTAAGCTATAATACTCTTACCAAGAATCATGCTAAGTATCTCTATACTTGCAATCTTATACATATAAGCATTTTTAACCAATGTAATATCGTAGGTTTTCGAAAAGTCTTTTTGCAAGTCCTAATATTTATCATAAGGGTGTTTTTTTATAATGTTAACAAGGTTAAAAATATTTTGCAGTCATTTCTACAAGTGTAAAACTCCCGAACTATAGAGCAGACCCAAAATATCGAATTTGAAGTGGAGTACACGTGGTTGATGGTTAGTGGCTAGGGTTTTGACTTTTGTAACCTTACTATAAACGTCCCCAAAACCCTAAATTCTCGCATTTACCCTATCTTTTGCTTTGGAGAGCTACCAGAGGATCATGGCCTCATGGCCATTGATGCCATTCCTTTATCTTTGCATGTGAGGTCTTCATTGCCATTGCTTACGTCTGTGTGTGAGGTCTTTGTTTCCATTGCTTACCTCTGTGAGAGCTTTCCTCCATGCGTTGTCCAAATGTAACTCTATCTGAAATCACAGTGTGGTCTTGATTTGGGTTTCATCGTGGCCTTGGTTGTTGGCTAAAACCATATCGTCGAAGTGTTGGCTTACTTGCCTCTCCTACCCAGTTGCTAGGGTAAGAGGGTTTTCACTTGGCTGAAAATGCTGTAAAATCCAAACTTATTGCACGACCGAGGGTAAAAACTCTTCAGGTAATCTTACTTTCTCTGCCTGCAACATCTTATCACTTCTTTACTGTAATTCGGGTTTAAAAAGATCATAACGTTTCTTTGTTTAACGTGCAGGTTAATTTACAACTACAACTAGAGATTGGGTAGCATAGACTGCTTTGGGAGGAAGTCACCACGCTTTTCTACCAACTGGTAAGCCTCGGTTCTTGCATGAGGTTCCTTGCGATGATGTGTGGGTTTATGGGTGATATTGTTTCACTTGGTTTGAATACTGCTTGGCCGTGGCTACAATGTACTCTGTTTGTTTGGGAAGGCCGTGTGGCCGTGACTTGAATGTTTCTATGAAATTCTTGTGAAGCCTTTTCGGCTGTAACTTGATTTACAGTAATTTATTTTTGGATAGGATTTAAGACCGTGACTATTGTGGGATTTTTAAATATGTTTTAAATAAGGTTTAAAATAAATTTACATTATGATTAAGCTCTAAAGGCTTACTGTGTTGGATATCATGTGCTTGACATCGAACTGTGGTTTTTAAGAAGTCGATGGAAGACTATGGGGTTTTTCCTGTATTGGATAAATTTCATTTTTGTTTAAATTTAAATTAATAGATAATACTTTATTGTTACAATTACTTGTATTTGATGAATGGATTGTTAAAAGAATATGGGAGAGATTTTCCGATGTTTAAGTCCATAATTTCGATTTTTAAAAGAAAGAGGGAATTCTTTAGGATATTAGTATTAAAATTAATTCTGAGTTCTTCTTTGTCAGTAAAAATATTTGTTTAAGACAAAAGTTAAAAGAGAAGGGTTTGTTAATACAACCCGAGCTCAACTGTGTAATTGGATTGGAAATTTTTTAATTTGTCTTTTCTTATATTGTTATAGTTTATACTTGATAAATAGTTTTAATACTATTTCTCTATAATTTTTATTTTGATTATGTGCATTTATAATATGGATATTATAAAGGATTTGATTTAAGAAAAAGAGGGCAAACTGTAAAATCCCTAATCTGTAAAGAAAAAGTAAAAGAAAACTAGTTGACAGTTTTCCCCAAATTTAGGGTTTGTAATTTCATTTTAATTTTAAACCCTGCATTATTATTGTTTAAATATAAAGTGTTTATTATTTGATGTTTATTTACAGTATCAACGAAAATTGGTTAGATAATAAAGCCAACCTTAAGTGATTACTATACTTTATTTTTACTGTTTATTAGTTATTCCTGCTTATGTTATTTTTTTGTTCCTATAATATTTAATAACTATGTATATTTATAATGTATTAAACTTATAAATAATAATTATTAATGTGCTAAAAGAGCACCATTACACAAACTGTGCATTGTCTTTTTTTAAGATCTTTCTTTAAGATGGTTTTGTTTATGTTTAAAATAATGTATTCTAACTAAGGACACTTCCGAAATAGAAAATCTTTCTTCTGATTAATCCTATACAGAATATGGAGAAAGTAAATAAACATAATCCTACATTCTTCATTTGATTTATCCATCAGGATTTAATCTAACCTACTGTACTAGAGTACTACCTTGTTGAAGGTGTGGAAAAATACAGTTAGGTATTTTATCCTTCAATAAATTTGAAATTACTCTAATCATTTATTCTAATCCACATCTAATCCAGAATTCATCTACATTTTCACAGTAAAAGATTTCCTCCAAATAATTCTAATAACAAATGCAGCATACACATAACCATATTATTTCCTAAATTCATTCCTTCTTGCTCCTAAGCTTGCATAGAGAAATTAGAAAGAACATGTAGAACCTGGAAATGTAGCAGAGGAGACAACAACTTGAGGATCCTGTTCCTTCCAACCAACTCCTGAAGATAGTTGAACTACAAATCTTAGGACCCTCGAGCGTGTCTATTGGTCCACCTGGTTGAAAGCAATGGGTGAGAGAATTGGTTTAGAAACCTCTGCAACTCCACTGAGAAATCAGTAGCAATCTTTCTACTTGTAGTAGTATTAACTCATCTTAAATCAGCTACACTAGTTCAGAACTTCAACACTTTTCACTCAAAAAATTCTGTTAGTCCCCTCCATTGAATTTCTTGTGCACTAATTTCACTAAAAAATTTCACAAGTAAAGAATGAGCAGCCTCAGCTGAATTCAATGGGAAGTTTTATTAGCATGCCTAGGTCTTTTGGGTCATTTTTCACTTAATGAGCCACCTGCTCTTGTTCCACTTTCTTGGGGAACATGACCACAAAAATATGCAAGTTGCCTCTTGCAACAGCTAGAAGTAGTTTGAGGATGCTGCCAAGTGTCAATATTCTCTCATCCCAGCCTATTCCACCAAGTGGGCAGCAAAACACTCATTTAACAGCCTCCTTAAGCTGCTGTCTCATCTTTCATTTATTAATTAATAAAATATTCAGCAATTACATGCAATTATCCTTGACCCCACTTGGTCATTAATTACAAACTTTATAATAAAATTAAAAAATTAATGTCTCCTAAAACATAAAATGTTTTTGCAATTTAGGGTATGTGACATACACAACCCCTTAAATATAACATCGTCCTCGATGTTATTTTATTCTTCTTCCTTATATTCGCCCTTAAACAGTGTTGGATATGCAGCCTGCATATGACTCTCCAATTCTCAGGTGGCTTCTTCTTGACTAAGGTGCTTCCATTGCACCTTCACTTTCCCAATGGTGCGATTCCGAAGCAAGAGCTCCCTCCTTTCGAGGATACAATCTGGTTCCACCAGAAATTCTCCTTCGGGTTCCACCTGCACATCATTCCAATTTATAACATGAGTAGCATCGTGTACATATTTTTTTAATACAGAGATATGAAAAACATTATGAACCTTCAAATTTGGCGGTGAAGCCAGTTGATATGCCACCTATCCCATTCTGTACAGTATTTCAAAAGGCCCATAATATCAGGGTGCCAACTTAGCACAACTTCCTAATTTCAAAACACTATTTTTAGGCCTTACCTTTATAAAGACATGTTCACCCACCTGGAACTCTTTCTGAGTTCGTTTAAGATCTTCTTGACTTTTATGTCTATCTTGTGCAACTTTTAAGTTACCTTGCACCTGTTTTACCTTGCATCTCCTTTAGTAGTTCAGGTCCTAGTACTAACTTGTCAACTAGGTTACTCCATGAGATGGGGGTATTGCACTTTCTGCCATACAAAATTTCAAATGGGCTGTATCTTGCTGAAGCTTGGTAGTGATTGTTGTAAGCAAACTCTACCAGGTGTAAGTAATATTCCCATTTACTTGGTTGTTCCTTAACATACATTCTGAGCATATATTCCAATACTTGAGTCACCCTTTCAGTCTGTCCATCCGTCTGGGGATGAAAAGAGGTACTGAAATTTAAAGTAGTATTCAGGCCTTTAAATAAAGACTTCCAAAAATTGCCCGTAAACTTAGGGTCTCTGTCTGAAATTATAACTTTCAATATCCCATGTAAATGAAATATTTGTTTCATGAATATATCAACAATATTAGCAGCCTTGTAGGTGGTCTTTACATGTATAAAATGAGCTTCTTTACTAAGTTTATCAATGACTACCATTATCAAGTCATTCAGATTCTGATTTCTAGGTAGACCTGTAATAAAATCAAGACTGATTATTTCCCATGTCCAGCTAGGGATGGGTAATGGCTGTAGTAAACCAGCTGGATGCTGGTGTTCAGTCTTAACTTGTTGACATTCAAAACACTTGGCAATGTATTATGCTAGTTCATTCTTCATGTTTGGCCAAAAATAATCCTTCCGTAACATGGTTATAGTCTTCTGATAACCAGGATGTCCTGAGTAAGGAGTCTTATGAATTTCATTTAAGATCAATAACTTAATTTTAGGTACATTAGGTATATACAACCTGTTTTTATATAGTATTAATCCTTTTTCGTTTAGACTATACCCTGTACTTAAACTTTCAATTAAATTTTTTGCTACTTTTGCTTGTAATTTCTAATAATTTTCATCCAATTTTACTCCTTCCTCTAGTTGTTCTTCTAAATCTATTTTATAAGTGCTGACTGCTGCTACAAAATTCAGTCTTGCATTTCTACTTAGAGAATCAACAACCTTATTTTCTTTTCCCTTAACATGTTGGATCTCGAAATCGTACTCACTAAGGAAAGCTAGCCACCTAGCTTGCCTTGCGTTTAAGTTAGGTTGATCCAACAAATATTTTAATCCTTTATTATTTATCATTAACATAAATTTTCTTCTGATTAAGTGATGGCGCCACATCTTCAAAGAATGTATGACAAAAACCAACTTTAAATCACAGGTTGCGTAGTTTTTCTCATGAATTTTAAGCTTTCTAGACTCCTATGCAATTACGTGTCCTTCTTGAGTTAAGACCCCACCTAGACCATCGTTGCATGTGTCCGTGCATACTACAAAGTCCTTATTAGGATCAACAATTCTTAAGATTGGTGCGGTAGTTAATAATGTTTTTAACTTTTAAAAACTTTCTTCACACTTTTGATTCCACTTGAATTTCTTCTGTTTCTTCTGTAAAGGAGTTATGAGATTGGCGATTTTTGAGAAACCCTCAATGAATATTCAATAGTAGCCTGTAATCTCCATGAATGACCGCACGTTAGTCACATCCTCTAGGACTGGCCACTCTTCAATTGCTTTTATATTTTTTGGATCAACTAAGATCCCTTCTTTAGTTACTACATGGCCCAAGTACTGTATTTTATTCTTAAAGAAATTGCACTTACTAAATTTAGCATAAAGCTGATGTTCTCTCAATTCTTGTAAAACAAATTTTAAGTGCTCCTCGTGTTCTTCTTTAGACTTAGAAGAAATTAGAATATCGTCAATGAATACCACTACCAATTTATCAAGGTACTTATGTAATACATTATTCATTAAGCACATGAAGACAACTGGGGAATTAGTAAGCCCAAATGGCATAACAACAAACTCATAGTGACCATATCTGGTCCTAAAAGTTGTTTTAAAAATGTCTTCATCTTTGATTTGGACTTGGTGATAACTAGATCGTAAGTCAATCTTTGAAAATACAGTTGTTCCGCGCAGCTGATCAACAGATCATCTATGTGAGGCAACGGGTATCTATTCTTAATGGTCATTTTATTTAGTTGACGGTAGTCAATGCATAAGCATAGAGTACCGTCCTTATTTTTAACGAAAATAATAGGTGCTCCCCAAGGAGACATGCTGGGTCTTATTCATTCGATAAGGGGCCTTTGAGTTGGGCACTGCACCAGGTACCAACTCAATAGTGAAGTCTAACTCCCTTTACGGAGGCAGACCTGGAATTTCTTCCGGAAATACATCCGAATGCCCCCTCATGATTGGAATATCTTCCCGTTTTAGTTTATCTTCATTATTAGTATGTTCTTCGTTAATTACAGTTACAACAAATAATTTACAACCCTTCTGAACATCTCTCTTTAATTGTAAAGCAGAGATTTGTCTGATATCTGTTTTCCTAGGGATTCCTGTTACGGTTACTATTTCTCCTTCATTATTTATGCAAGCAAAAGTTTTATTGAAACAGTTTAGAACTACTTGATGTTTTTCTAACCAATCCATACCAATTAACATGTCATAAGAACCTAAATGAAGTGCATTTAGCTTCATAGAGGTTTTCAACTGATCCATACTTACAGTACAATATTTTACAAAACTAATCACTTTTCTTTTTGCTCCAGTAGCTAGTTGAACTAACCATGACTTTGTAAACTTTTCTACTGATAACTTGCATTTTTATACTAAATCAGGAGAAATATAACTCAAGCTAGCCCCTGGGTCAATTAAGATAGAAATGGGTGTTTGATTCAGCTTACCTTCTACTTCCACCATGAAAGTATGATAATCTGCCTGCCTGTTTTCCAGTGCTGCGTTGATCTTGGGCATTGTCCTTGCTAAGTCACCAACATTCATCTCCTCCTGCATTGTATGTATGTTGCTAATAGTGTTCTTTCTGTTAGGGCAAACTGATGCATAATGAATTCCATTACACTCCCAACTCTTTACTGCTTCTTTGCGTTCATTATTCTTAATGTAGTTGCTGTGATTATTAGCATGTTCTTTATTTCTAGAGCCATTAGGGTTTGATTGTGAGTTACCTTTATTTCCTTGGAAATTCTTATTAGGAAAATTACGTGTATTATTATTCCTAAAATTGCGCTTAGGTGTGAAACCCTTCTTCTTCTGTTCAGAATTATTAGACCTCTTAACCTTCCAGTTTGACATGCTTTCCTTTTTGCGGTTCTGCTCATAGTAAAAATTTGCCTTTCACATAGCCTCCTCAAGGGTTTTTGGATTATCGTATTTAATCCTGTCTTTAATGTGAAAAGGTAAACAACTTAGAGACCGTTGTACCTTAGGCTTCTCATCCACAATGTAAGGCACGTAATGTAGCAAACTTAAAAATTTACTGTTTAATTTTTTCATGTTCATAGTTCCCAACTTCAGTTCATAATATTCCTTAGCTCGCTCTTCGTAGTACTGTTCCGAAAAAAACTTATTTTTAAAGTATTTCTTAAAGGTAATCCAGTTAATGTTCTTTTCCCTAATACCTTTTACTCGTTTTAAATCCTGCCACTAGATATCTCCCTTTCCAGTTAAGTTGTAAATGACCATCCTTGCTTTTAGCTGGTTAGAATAATTATAGATTTGGAAATACTTCTTCATTCCAGATAGCGATGATTCAACTTCCTCTCCTTTCCCAGTTTCACCATTGAAAGTTGGTGGTTTTATCTTTTTAAATTCTCCTGAAATTTCCTCATAAGGCTTAAATTTTATTTTTCTTGAATGGTAATTATCTTCACTGCTATCACTAGTGTACTGACGATTCTTTCTGTGTGAGTCATCATAAATTTCAGAGGACGAGCTACTTCCAATTTTAAATTGTTTGGACTTTTTACTTTTGTGTTGGTAGGACATATTTTCAGGTCCTATCTGTTTATCTTTTTCTTCACTCTGAAAATTTTCCATCGGTATCTCGTTCAGCTCCTCTTGAGCTCTTAGAATTCTTTCATTTTCTTTTTTAACTGTTTCCATTTTAGTTCTTAATTCTCTAACAGTTTGTAATAATTCTGAAGAATTGTTAGTTATTTCTTCCTGAACTGGTTCTCTTCTAGAATTACTTTGTTCATTAAATGGGGACTCCTCATCTGCATATTCCTTAAGTCTTTCCATACCTACAATTCTAGCTCAGAATTTTTTTTCTGGTAATAACATTTCAAAAAGAAAAAAAAATATCAGTATGCATGTATTTAACTCACTGTTTTTCTATGCAGGTTGAGCCGCATTCAGGCCTAGGGTCTGAACGTGTGCTCTGATACCACATGTAATACTCCAAAATTTCGTAAAAATTTAAAAATGTTCTTATAACAAAAAATGTTTACAATCGTCACATAAGAGGGACATTTAACCATTAAAAGCTCACATATTAAAGTCTTAAACTAGAACTAACTAATTCCTTATAAACTAGAACTAACTAATTCCTTATTAAATTCTGTATCTGCATACTTAATTATTTGCTTTTATAAATCAGTATTAAAAGTTGATTTAGTAGATGATGATCTGAAGTAACATGAGCTGAAACATATGTTTGCTTACTATGTACTAAAGTTTTTTTAACTGTTTGTAAACATGAAGGAACTTTGGTTCATGTCTGAGGCTTACTTAGCTTTTTAGCTAACACAGTGAAGTGATGCTTCTTTTACAGGTCTTTTTACAGGTAAGACATTTTGTAAACTAGTTTCAGGATCGAGACTAAATTATCTCAACTAGCATAAATAAAATGCTAGTATATTTGTTTAGTTTACAACTTTGACCAAATAAAGGAGGTATCGTCGAAACTATATAATTACCTTTTATTTACTTACTTGTAAGCGTAAGTATTTGGAAAATACGAATATAAATCTAGATGTTCTTCTACCTAGATTCGATTATAACTTGTTCATCATACTTTCATTTATCTATTATCATATTATGTCGTATATATAAACATATATTCAAATGTTATATAAACTAGAAAAACCTAAGTCTAGGTATAGTTATAAGGTATAATGGTTGACAATCATACATACATGGAACTAATGATTTAATGCGGAAAACAGTTCTACTAACTGCTTAGGTATTTACCAGGTGGAAATGCAATAAGATGAACATTATATTGTTAAACAAGTAGTATTACTACTTTGTGTAAGGAATGAAGAGATCATTTCCTAAAGAATCTATTTAACCTAGCCTTTGCATGACCTTCATCTCACAAGGAGATATTATGTAAAAATTATTACCCTAAATAAACAAAACTAAGCTATAATACTCTTACCAAGAATCATGCTAAGTATCTCTATACTTGCAATCTTATACATATAAGCATTTTTAACCAATGTAATATCGTAGGTTTTCGAAAAGTATTTTTGCAAGTCCTAATATTTATCATAATGGTGTTTGTTTATAATGTTAACAAGGTTAAAAATATTTTACAGGCATCACTGCTAGTGTAAAATTCCCGAACTATAGAGCAGACCCAAAATATTGAATTTGAAGTGGAGTACACATGGTTGATGGTTAGTGGCTAGGGTTTTGACTTTTGTAACCTTACTATAAACGTCCCCAAAACCCTAAATTATCGCATTTACCCTATCTTTTGCTTTGGAGAGCTACCGCAGGCTCATGGCCTCATGGCCATTGATGCCATTCATTTATCTCTGTGTGTGAGGTCTTCATTGCCATTGCTTACCTCTGCATGTGAGGTCTTCATTTCCATTGCTTACCTCTGTGAGAGCTTTCCTCCGTGCGTTGTCCAAATGTAAATTTGTCTAAAATCACAGTGTGGTCTCAGTTTTGGTTTTGTCGTGGCCTTGGTTGTTGGCTGAAACCATATCGTCGAAGTGTATGATATTAAGCACTATTTCAGTTCTTCTATATTTTGTGCATTATGCTAGTTATGTTAGTAATCACAAGATAATGTAGAAACTTAGAGAGAGATACTACAATGATGTGTATGCTATGGTATGTTTCCATATCTTTCATTTGTTTCATGCTGGTCCTTAAAGGAAATTGTTCAAGGATTTTTCTACGATGCAACATACAATTCTATTATGTTTTTATTTGAATAAAGCATGGTTGGGCATGAATTTGTTTAGCAACACTATTTAGTGATTTTATTGAGAGAGGTTTTTTATATAACCTAATGTAAATAATGCAGTGTAATGCAAATAAATTAAAATGAAACAAACAAAGTTCTTGAAACAAAGTCTTTGAAACAAAATCTACTAGTGAACTATTAAAACTATAAAAATAATATAAAAAATGTAGCAGTAAAATAATCAACAAATTTTATGTTTCCGTTTTTGGGCAGGTATGTTGACTAGTTAGTAAAATCTCTAATAGCTTAGGGAACATAAGAAATGGATAACCAAAGGCATAATTATATTCTAAAAAAACATAATTCATTAAAAGTAAGTATGATGCCTTCATTCAAAAACATTGGGGTTTGAAAGTTGTAATGATAGAGGATGAGTTAGAGAAAAACAAGTCAAAGAAGTAGCTAGCTATGCGATGATTGGCCTACTCTGATTATGGTAGCGATGATGGTACCTATAGATGTATGTGCCTTGACCAATTTCTGCATTTATTGAATACCTATGGCTTACTCTTCGATGGGTCTCCCTATCCATCGAAGTATGCACAAACCCTATTGAATGAGGTTTTTCTTTGATGTCATGATGATCATATATTCCACTATCATATAGTTTTTTTGTCTTCTATGTCATGAACACATTGATTGTAGTACTTTGGACCCTTTTTCTATGGATGAGCCATAGGTGAACCCACCTGGTCATCTCGGTAATGGTTCTACTCTACCCATGTGTTTTAATCCTCCTTATTCTTGGCCCAATAACTCTCCATCTATAATATATGCCCAAGACTATCCTAACCCTTTGCTTGCTGATGACTCACATGCTAACCCTTCACCCCCTATCTGTCACCTTGAAGCTACTGTGTTGGGGGTTCCTAGTAAATGACATAGAAGATGCATTAAGCAGAAGGATGCGATCAATTTAGCACTAGGAAATGATATTCCTATGAAATCAGTCTTCTCCATGATAGAGATCATCATTGTTGGCTACTTTCATGGGGGTAATTTATCCTTGGTTACTTTCAAAGAATGGACACACGCCATATGGAATTTCTTGGGTTATCACCCTCAATGCTTCGCTCTAGATAAGGGATGGCTCAGGGCTATACTCAACTCTACTGATGACATTCGCAAGGTGCTTGAGGGTGTTTGGATATGGAATATTATTCCATCCAAAGTCAAAATATGGTCACCCACATTCGATGCAAGGTGGGACAATATTTATTCCCATCATGCCTCGGTTAAATTACCGGGGTTGCCACCTGATCTATGGACAATGGATATTTTTTCCCTCATTGGTTATGCTCTAGGTGAATTCTTTCATGCTGATGAGAGTTTTGAGGAAACAGGTAATATGGCGGTTGTTAAGATCCTGGTGGAGCTTGATATTAGAGACAATATTCCAGAACATATTAATATTCATAAGGGTTTATACTTAAACACTCATGAACTTGACTATATTGGGTTATCTTTCCATTGTAACCGATGTAATGTATATGGCTATCTCATTCAGGATTGTGACAAACCTTTCATTATACGGTTCTAGAGGGACCAAGCCACATCCCCTATAATGGTTATTGGGGAGGTCACAAAGGATATAGAGATATCTTATGTGATTGAGAAGAAGTTATCTTATGATTCTTCTACACTTTATTCTCACTGGGATTTCACTGCGAATGATTGCTTGCATTAGGGTTCGGTTCATGGCTAGTGTGGCACATCGTCGTAATGTAAGTCACATCCTTCATCTTCATAGCTCTCTCTCCCCGAGGGACATCTGGGAGCCTTGTCTCAATCAATGGAACCTGCATTCTCGGTTAAGTGTTCTTTGATAGCTCCCCCATCTATTCATTTTGTGATAATACCTTCATTTGTCTCACAATTAGGTTATGATGCATCAGAGCCTCCATTCCCCACCTAACATGGAATTCTTTCTCACTCAATCCTTTACACTCTTCCTTCCCACAAAACCCAAGTTCTGTCTCATCAGGCCTTTGATGGTAACTCTCGAGACTATAGCTTGTTAAATCCTTCTAATGGCCCACCTCTTAACTATCGACCACCTTTTAACCTGTCACACCCTAGTTTTGACCCCGTTGCATTAGGTGTATATGATGTATATATTGTGAACGATCATGGTGTGGAGCTCAAGGCCAAGGCCCCACCATTGATTGGTTATGCTATGTTTCGGACTTAAATTGTCACCGATGGTGTATCGGGGCATGCGGCATAGATATTAAGTTTTGCCATCATGTACATATGCATCTTTAATTAAAATGAACCCGACCAGCTACGATCGCGGCAACTAAATTGAGAAGGGGCATGATTTTCACAAGGATAAGGGCGGGGGGATTGTCAAACCTTGACCAATGAGGAAAAACCCATGTGTCACCACCTTGTCTTACCCAAGCACCTCCATTGAAAATTGTTGCTGGTGGTTGAGGTAGTTATTATTTTTGGGAGTGGGGTGTCAGGACTGTCAGTCCATGCCTACATGCACACTCCACCAGTAATGAGCCTCACGATGGGAGAAGAATGACTACGCCTTCATTCATTCACTCCACTGCGCGTTATCTCCACGACTGTACTGAAACACTCACGCGGGCATACTCTCTCTCTCTCTTTCTCCACGATAGTGCTGAAGCTCTCACGCACTTCCAATCGACATTATCCATTGCCTGTCGTCTTGGTCATCCTCACGCAAGAGCAGAGGTCCTGTTCATCCTCATGCACCGACAGTTTTTCTACTGGATCCCACGTAGCCAGGAGGGGAGCCGCTTATCGGTGGTCATTCACGTTTTTCCACAGAGTGGAATCGGGTATGTTTCCCCTCTGTATTTTGGGGATCTAGTGCATGTTTCTTTCACGCACAGGTCGGGAGACTGTAAATTCCTTCCCAGTGGGTCTGTGTAAGTCTTCCGTGGATTCATTGCCTTGGACGTTTTGTCGTTCCTCATGTTTTGACTGTGTTGCTGTCATGTTTTGGGACTGTTGCTTCCCCATGTCGTGAGTTGTGTTTGTTGTAGCTCTTGGGGTTGCTGTAGACGGTTGGGAGTCGTTTTCCCCATGTTCTAAGCTGTGCTCACTGATTACATTTTGGGACTGTTGTTTTCCCCACGTGCATTGATATGTTTGGGACTGCATAATTTGCTTGGAATCATTTTCCTCTGTTCAAGTTGTAACAACTGATTGATTGCATGTGCGCAATGTGTGGTCTTCAGACTATGTAGGGAGCAGGGATGGGGGCTTGGTTTGCTTGATAAACCTGGTGGCTGGAAACCACACAGACGGAGCTAGAGGGCTGGCTTTCTTCTCCACAACCCATGAATAGCACTGGAAGGGAATGCAGGGCCTGAGGGACTGTGTAGCAGAGAAGGGACTGATTCCTTGTGTTGGGTGTGTGTGGGTGTTTTAGAAGTCAGGCTAGTTCTGGTGTCAGTGTTCCTAGCTCTGTAATGGGTTCACCAGCTTAGCATTTAGCCTTTCCCAACTCCTGGATGGCCTGATAAACCCAACTGTGTTGGATTGGCTGTGTTTTGTGTATCCTTGGCTATGTGTAAGCCTGCTTGTTCCCTTATTCCTTGGAGAATCATGCCCAGCTCGGGGGTGGTAGCATTGCTGAGAGATTAAGGAGCATGCTGGCCTATGGTTGGGTGGAACGTTGTAGCGACGTAGCTGGTTGTGGATTGAGTTCTTGATAAGATAAGTGATCTTGCTCATTTTACTTCTGCAATCATATTTCTGTTAATGATTATGATGAACATGTTGAATGAATGCTGTATAAATGTGTGTTGTTTCTGCTGCGTATGATAAACAATTGCATCTGTGTATGATAAATGATCATGTATGCATGTTCTATTTCAATGCATCCTGTTTTTAGCATTCTGTTTCAGCATTTTTACGAAATCACATGTTCATGGGGCTCTTAGCCCGGATGGTTAACGCCATGGCTCGCGTCCTCTTCGTCGGTCAGAGGGTTGGGGACGTGACAGCGTGGTATCAGAGCTCATGTTGCAGCATGGGCCTAAATGGACCACGAGGATATAGGAGCAGAAATAATTTCTGCCGAGCAGAAATCTGGAAAATTCAAAATTTGTCTTAGTGTTGGACAGTCAGATCATCGGAAGAGTTAGTGGGGAACACTTCCGATGTAGCGGAAGCACGCCCGACGGAGACATTGGAAGAAAATCGTGGAAAATTTTCTAAGTGTTGGACGTTGGCTATCGGAAGAAGATAGTTGATCAAGCATCCGACGAGAAAAGCCTCCGACCGCCGACGCTGTAAAGAAAAGTTAAATTTTTTTTTTAAGTGATTCGACGTCAGTCGAAAGAAAATAGTTGTTTGAGCGCCCGTCGTTGCGGATGGCCAAACAACTACGCGTGCGACGGTAGTGAAAACAACGGCCGATCAGAAGAAGATAGTGTTCGTGCGCCCACCGTTGCGGAAGCCAAAAGCACTAGCCTGCCGACGAAAAGAAGATTAAGCGGCCGATCGGAAGAAGATTGAGGATGGTGGGCCGCTGTTGCGGTTGTTGATGGAACTAATTCACCGAAACATAACAGTTAGTGGTTCCGACTGCCGACAGAGGTTATGTTCCGTACAAAGAAGTCGAGAAGAGAAAATTTTTGAAAATTTTTCCTAAGTGTTGAAGACCATCGACGATCGGCGAAAGATAGTTGTTTGGATCGTCGATACTTAGCCAATTGAGTACCTCCATTGTGTATGTCTAGGCCACTATGCTCCTGACGGGCAAGGCCTTCGGCCACCGATGCAGGAAAGAAAAATTCAAAAATTCCTAAGCGATTGAGATCATTGAAAGGCGTTAGCTGTTTGAGCAGCCAATGCGGCGGCGGACAAAGGAGGAAGTTTTTCCGAAGAGCTGGAAGTGGCGGAAGGAAGAAGAAAGATTTCCGAAGAAAAATTTCCAAATTTTTTTCTAAGAACAAAAAACGTCGAAAAAATTTAGAATATTGGACCGCCGACACGTTGGGTGAAGTTAGTGGATAGAGCTTCCGACAGCCGATGAGTATGGTCCGCGGAACCCGTAGTGAGATCACTACATGCCGTTGCGGCTGTTTAGTGAACTAACCTTCCAAAGGGTTAGAAGATCCGATTGCCGACACAATAGTGCTTAGTTGTTCCGATTTCCGATGAACAGCGGAGAAGTTAGTGGTTTGGACTACCGAAACATCGGATCGATAGTTGAAATGAGAGCCGATTCTGCAGAGGGAAATTTTGAGTTTTTCAAGTGGGATTTTCCAGCAGATTTTGATTGTTTTTCAGTGGGATTTTCAGCTGTTTTTCAGTGGATTACAGGGCTGAATATGAAATAGAGAAAATTTTGTGTTTAGTATAATTGTTGTTTTATGAATTTCCAGAAGAAAAGGTAAGAAATTTTGATTTATATTAATATTATGCATCTAACAGTTTGCTACGAACACATTTGCAGAACTTTAGATAACTTCCAAAAGCAGTACTCCGGGAAGAACAGTGTGGTAAATCCAGAGGTGTTTCAATGATGAGAACCAATGATGGGTATGATGCTCGGGATTCTTACGAGCAAGTAGAAGATGTCATGGGAGAAAATGTCCGTAATAGAAATGATGACATAGAGTCTAATGGAAGGAGATTCCAGGAGACACCACCAGATGTTGCAGCCACGATGAGAAGCTTGATTAAAGCCCAAGAAGAGCAGCATCAGTTGAATGCTGCTATGTTGCAGAGTTTGACAGACTTACACAAAAAGATAGACTCTGGACGAGGTACAGCAAGACCAGAAGGCAGTAAGAGCAGTACTAGGAGAAGGAGAAGGACTTCTAGTGGATCATCTGATTCTAAAGAATCCAGCGGGGATTCAAGTTCTTCATCTCACAAAAGGAAAAGAAGGAGACACCATAGGGATTGCTCTCGGGACAAATTTAAGAAAGCTAAACCTCCTACGTTTGATGGTGAGGTAAGGACTGGACAAGAGGCTAAAGCTTGGCTTCTTGGGATAAATAAGTACTTTCAAGTGCATGATTATTCAGGAAACATGAAGGCAAGAGTTTCCATATTCAGTCTAAATGGAAGAGCATCCATTTGGTGGGAACACTTCAAGCAAGTAAAGAGGATCAGTGAAAGGAGACTCAAGTGGAAGCAGTTCAAGAAGTATTTCAAGCAGAAATACCTCTCTAATAGGTATTATGATGACAAGATTAAGGAGTTCCATGAGCTGAGATTGGGACAGTGAACCATGGAAGAGTATGCAAATAAGTTTTTGGAGCTGTTAAGGTATGTCCGGTACATCAGAGATGAAAAAGTGAAGGTCCAACGTTTTCTGAGTGGATTACCTCAGTCTTACAAAGATAGAATTGAGTTTTATGAACCTAGAACTCTTGAAGAAGCAATAAGGAAGGCTAAGTATTGCTATGAGTAAAGCAAAGGTAAACCTGATTACCATAAGGAATGGAAGGACAAGAAGAATGAGAATTTTGACCAAAGAAAGAAAGGTTTCAAGCCTTCTAACTTCAGGAATCAGCAGAAGCAGCCATCCCAAGCTGTGAGTAAGCCAGTTGGAGTGACAGGAGAAAAGCCTAAAGATCTACATCAGAATAGAGGACCACTCCAATGTTGGAAATGTGGAGGACCCCACATGCGTAGGAATTGTCCACTCGAGAATGAGGGTGCAAGGCCAGCTTATAACGTTCAAGAAGCAGAAACAGTGGGTCAAGTAGCAAGGGCAATCCCTAGGATTTATGCAACACTGGAGGACCACCAGGTAGATCACCAATCAACTGTGGTCAAAGTAGCAGGTAAGATTGTTGAGCAATCTGTTTCTATTTTGATTGACCCTGGTTCTACGCACAGTTACATCACTCCTAGAGTAGTGGAGCTTTGTGATTTTAAGAAAGTAAAGCATAAGAAGTCTTGGTTAGTTCAGCTAGCCACTGGAACTAAGAGAAAGGTCAGTGAAGTGGTAGAGAAATGTCCATTGGTCATGAATGGATTGGTCACTTGTGTAGATTTGAATGTTCTACCGCTTGGTTCCTATTATGTTCTCATTGGAATGGATTGGTTAGAAGCTCACAGGGTAAAGCTTGATTGTTACCATAAGACTTTCGAATGCATGAATGGAGAAGGGAACCTAGTAGTTGTGAAAGGCATTCCAAAGGTGATTTCAGTATGGCAGATTTCAGCAATGCAGTTAAAGAAGTTCTGTAGGAAGGGTTTCCAGTTGTATGCAGCTCATATTTTGGAGGAAACAAGAGACGGAACTCCTAGGTTGGAAGACTATCAGGTGTTACAGGAATTTAGGGATGTGTTTCCTGATGAGATTCCAGGGCTTCCTCCAAAGAGGGACATTGACTTCACTATTGAACTCGTGCCAGGAGCAGCACCAGTGTCCAAGGCACCCTATAGGATGAGTATTCCAGAAATGTTAGAATTGAAGATACAACTGCAAGAGTTGTTGGAAAAGAAGTATATCCGCCCGAGTGTGTCTCCTTGGGGAGCACCAGTTTTGTTTGTAAAGAAGAAAGATGGTACACTCAGATTGTGTATTGATTACAGACAGTTGAACAAGGTTACTGTGAGGAATAAATATCCTTTGCTTAGGATTGATGACCTCTTTGATCAAATGAGAGGAGCAAAGGTATTTTCCAAGATTGACTTGAGGTCTGGTTACCATCAGGTAAGAATCAAGGATGAAGACATTCATAAGACAGCCTTCAGGACAAGGTATGGGCATTATGAGTTTGTAGTGGTACCATTTGGTCTCACAAATGCACCAGCTACATTTATGTGCCTTATGAATAGCGTCTTCAGCAGGTATTTGGACAAATTTGTTCTTGTTTTCCTTGATTACATTCTTGTTTATTCTAAGAATGAGGAAAAGCATGAAGAGCATTTGAGATTGACATTGCAATTGATCAGGGAGCATCAGTTGTATGCAAAATTGAGCAAGTGTGACTTCTATCGAGATAGAATTCAGTATTTGGGTCACATTATCTCAGAGGAGGGTATATCTGTGGACCCTAAAAAGATTGAAGCCATTATGAATTGGCCTACTCCAAGAAATGTGGCAGATGTAAGATCTTTTATGGGACTTGCAGGATACTACAGGAGATTCATTGAGGGATTCTCCAAAATTGCACATGCCATCACTTCTTTGCAAAAGAAGGGGATGAAGTTTGAATGGACATCGAGGTGTGAAGAAAGTTTCCAGCGGTTGAAGGATCTTCTCACCAGTGCACCAGTATTGAAGGTTGCAGATCCAGAGAAAGAGTTTGTGGTGTGTACCGAGGCATGCAAATAAGGGCTTGGAGGAGTCCTTATGCAGGACAACCATGTGTTATGTTATGAGTCAAGAAAGCTGAAGGAACATGAGAAGAACTACGCCACTCATGATGTAGAGCTTGCAGCCATAGTACATGCTCTCAAGATGTGGAGGCATTACTTGATGGGTAGAATATTTGAGCTCAGAACAGACCATTGTGGTCTGAAGTATTTGTTTGATCAGCCTACTCTGAATGCTAGGAAAGCAAGATGGCTGGAATTTTTATGTGAGTTTTATTTCGAAATCAAGCACATAAAAGGAAAAGAGAACAAGGTAGCTGATGCACTTAGCAGGAAGATGCAAGAAATGCATGTGGCATCTCTAAGTAATTGCCAATTAGATTTGAGGCAGCAGATTGTTAGTCATGCTGCTGAAGATGAATTGTATGAGCAGGTAAAAGACAAATTGCAGCAACAAAGTCTTGAGAAGAGGTATGAAGGATATAAATTGGAAGAAGAGGGGCTTCTCACTTATAAAGGTAGAATTTATATTCCAAATGTAGCAGATTTGAGGAGAGTTGTTATGGATGAAATCCATCAAGCTCCGTATTCTGGTCACCCAGGATATCAGAAGACAATTGCTACAGCTAGAAAGCAGTACTTTTGGCCAGGAATGAAAAAGGACTTGGCTGAATACATTTCAAGGTGTATGAAATGTCAACAGGTAAAGGTTGAGCATCAACATCCAACAGGTTTGTTGCAGCCTTTGCCAGTTCCAGAATGGAAATGGGAATTTATTTCCATGGATTTTATTACAGGATTGCCGATGACTTGGAGACAACATGATTCCATCATGGTTGTGATGGACAAGTTGACAAAGGAAACACATTTTATACCGGTTAAGTCTACGCATAAGACTGATGACATTGCAAAGATATTCATGAAGGAGATTTTCAAATTGCATGGATTGCCGAAGGCAATAGTTTCTGACAAAGATGTCAAGTTCACTTCCAATTTTTGGAAGGGGTTGTTTGCAGATTTGGGTACAAAGCTAAACTTCAACACTGCATACCATCCTCAGACAGATGGGCAGATAGAAAGAGTTAATCAGGTGCTTGAAGACATGCTTCGCATGTATGTGATGGACAAACCGACCAAGTGGGAAGATTACTTGTACTTGGTAGAGTTTGCTTATAATAATGGACAGCAGACATCCTTGGGGATGAGTCCGTATGAAGTTTTGTATGGAAGAAGGTGTAGGACACCAGTGACTTGGGATAACCCAGTGAACAGGATTGTGCTTGGACCAAAATTGCTCAAGGAAATGGAGCAAGAGGTTGTAAAGATAAAGCAGAAGCTGAAAGCAGCACAGGACAGATAGAAAAGCTATGCAGATAAGCATAGGGTGAACATGGAGTTCAGTGTTGGGGATCATGTTTACCTCAGAGTGAGGGCAAGGAAGAGTTCCTTAAATCTTGGTAGTTGTGCCAAGTTGTCACCTAGATACTGTGGGCCGTTTGAAGTGCTTGAAAGAATAGGGCTAGTTGCATATAGACTTGCATTTCCTGCTAGCACTAGAGCTCATAATGTTTTTCATGTTTCTTTGCTTAAGAAATATGTACATGATCCTAACCATGTGATAATTTGGGATGTGATTCAGGTGGAACCCGAGGGAGAGTTCCGAATCGAGCCAATGCGCATCCTCGACAGGAAGGTCACCATGCTTCGGAACCGAGCCATAGGTCAGGTAAAGGTGAAATGGGAGCACTACGGACATGAAGAGGCTACATGGGAGCTGGAGGATGCCATGCGATTGGCACATCCATTTTTGTTCAATTTTGAGGAACACTGAGGCGATACCAGTGTAGCGTTTTGTTCAAATTTTGTAAAGCACTGAGGACAGTGCTATTGAAGGGGGAGGGGAATGTCACACCCCGGTTTTGACCCCGTTTCATTAGGTGTATATGATGTATATATTGTGAACGAACATGGTGTGGAGCTCAAGGCCAAGGCCCCACCATTGATTGGTTATGCTATGTTTCGGACTTAAATTGTCACCGATGGTGTATCGGGGCATGCAGCATAGATATTAAGTTTTGTCATCATGTACATATGCATCTTTAATTAAAATGAACCCGACTAGCTACGATCGCGGAAAATAAATTGAGAAGGGGCATGATTTTCACAAGGATAAGGGTGGGGGGGATTGTCAAACCTTGGCCAATGAGGAAAAACCCATGTGTCACCACCTTGTCTTACTCAACCACCTCCATTGAAAATTGCTGCTAGTGGTTGAGGCAGTTATTGTTTTTGGGAGTGGGGTGGCAGGACTATCAGTCCATGCCTACATGCACACTCCACCAGCAATGAGCCTCATGATGGGAGAAGAATGACTACGCCTTCATTCATTCACTCCACTACGCATTATCTCCATGACTGTGCTGAAACACTCACGCAGGCATACTCTCTCTCTCTCTCCACGATAGTGCTGAAGCTCTCACACACTTCCAATATGCATTCTCCATTGCCTGTCGTCTTGGTCATCCTCACGCAGGAGTAGAGGTCCTGTTCATCCTCACGCACCAGCATTTGTTCTACTGGATCCCACACAGCCAGGAGGGGAGCTGCTTATCGGTGGTCATTCGCTTTTTTCCACAGAGTGGAATCGGGTATGTTTCCCCTCTGTATTTTGGGGATCTAGTGCAAGTTTCTTTCACGCACAGGTCGGGAGACTATAAATTCCTTCCCAGCGGGTCTGTGTAATTCTTCCCGTGGATTCATTGCCTTGGATGTGCTATCGTTCCTCATGTTTTGACTATGTTGCTGTCACGTTTTGGGACTGTTGCTTCCCCATGTCGTGAGCTGTGTTTGTTGTAGCGCTTGGGGCTGCTGTAGACGGTTGGGAGTCGTTTTCCCCATGTTCTGAGCTATGCTCACTGATTACGTTTTGGGGCTGTTGTATTCCCCACGTGCACTGATATGTTTGGGACTGCATAATTTGCTTGGAATTGTTTTCCTCTGTTCAAGTTGTAACAGCTGATTGATTACATGTGCACAATGGGTGGTCTTCGGATTGTGTAGGGAGCAGGGATGGGGGCTTGGTTTGCTTGATAAACCTGGTGGCTGGAAGCCACACAGACGGAGCTAGAGGGTTGGATTTCTTCTCCACAACCCCTGAATAGCACTGGAAGGGAATGCAAGGCCTGAGGGACTATGTAGCAGAGAAGGGACTGATTCCTTGTGTTGGGTGTGTGTGGGTGTCTTAGAAGTCAGGCTAGTTCTGGTGTCGGTGTTCCTATCTCTGTAATGGGCTCACCAACTTAGCATTTAGCCTTTCCCAACTCCTGGATGGCCTGATAAACCCAACTGTGTTGGCTTGGCTGTGTTTTGTGTATCCTTGGCTATGTGTAAGCCTGCTTGTTCCCTTATTCCTTGGAGAATCATGCCCAGATCGGGGGTGGCAGCGTTGCTGAGAGATTAAGGAGCACGCTAGCCTATGGTTTGGTGGAACGTTGCAGCGATGTACCTGGTTGCGGATTGAGTTCTTGATAAGATAAGTGATCTTGCTCATTTTACTTCTGCAATCATATTTCTGTTAATGATTATGATGAACATGTTGAATGAATGTTGTATGAATGTGTGTTGTTTCCGCTGCGTATGATAAACAATTGCATATGTGTATGATAAATGATCATGTATGCATGTTCTATTTCAATGCATCCTATTTTTAGCATTTTGTTTCATCATTTTTATGAAATCACATGTTCATGGGGCTCTTAGCCTGGATGGTTAACGCCATGGGTCGCGTCCTCTTCGCCGGTCGGAGGGTTGGGGACGTGACATAACCCCTCTCCCTTACCACCTGCCTATCCCACTCTCATTTCATATATTTCATTCTCTGTACACTCCATAGAAGAGGCGGTTAACCATTTGGATAAGCCTCTCGGTCCCAATAGAAGCAACATGGAACCATCCTACAAGGATTCTCATCCATACTCATCTCCAATTTCTAGATCCTCTCCCCTCTCATACCCTGTGGGCTCTCCCATCCATTTCGATGATTCCATGCTTATCCCACATACACCTATTGGAAATACCATTTATTATCCTATATATGTTTTGTATCCTAATTATGGTATGGGAGCATGAGACACGAGTAGGGCACCATTGAAGACTCGTGATCGAACCTGGTCCCCTACTAGGAAGGAATGTTCACTGGTAGATGAATCTGGAAGTCCTTTGGGTAATATCAACATTTTCATGATACTTAGAGGTCATAGGTCAGTGATGGCCAAAGCACGTTTACTATCAGCTCTAGAGGTTAGAGTGAGTAGACAAAATACTATCAAGAGGGCTTTAAGATCACGCACCCCCAATGGTGTAGTTGATTCATGTTGCACATCTCATACAACATAAGAGGGTTAGGGAAACCCTCTAAAAGAATTACCCTAAAGAGAATTGTTGATAAATACAACCTTGACCTTCTGTTTATTCAGGAAACTCTTACAACTAGGGAATCTTCCATTTCTATTTTGAAACTTATTTACCTGACGGGGATTTCCATATCCTGGATGCATCTGGTTTCTCTAGTGGTTTGATCACGTCCTGGAACACATGTACACTGGACTGCTCATCTATATGGGGAATTTCATCTAGTCTTGGCACTACCAACAGGTGCAAAGATTTGGGTATCTCCTTCTCCATTCTAAATATCTATGGGTCGCACTCACAAAGATCAATATATTGGGATAAGTTATCATTTGCTAGTTTTCATTCATCTGGATTTTTTATCCTTATTGGGGACTTGAATTTTTCTATTGGGGAATATGAAATATGGAGTACTGGTGGCCAGAAAGACCCATTATCTGATTATTTCTCTAATCTCTTTGAAGATATGGATATTATTGTTATTTCTCCACTTGTTCTTAAACCCTCCGAACGAAATAAGCGCATTAGAAACCAATCTACTACTAAAATATTGGACCAGTTTCTCATTAATGAGCATATGATGAATGTTGTTCCTTTGATTAGACAACGGGTGGGAGATGACAATGAATCGAAACACTCCTATTTTCATGGAATTGAGAAAACCCCCAACACCCTTTAAATTCAATGCGACCTAGTTGGAGGAGGATGAGTTTAAACATCTAGTTAGATCAAATTGGGTGCCTTTCAGTGATGCAGAACATTCTTCAGTGATCATACAATTTATGAACAACCTTAAGAATCTTAAGGCTCTAATTGTATCATGGAGTTTTGATTTTCAACAGTGCGGGTTAAATATATTGACTATTGAAGATCGTTTGGCTACTTTCTACCAAGATAATCTGGTTGGATTTATATATGATGAACAAAGGGCATATATTCTCTTCACGAGTCACAAAAAAGAAAAATGATATTACAGGAGGAAACCACCATTCAACTTAAAAGCAGGTTTCTATGGTTATAATATGGTGATAATAATTCCAAGTTATTTCATAAATTTGTTAAACATAGAACTCATATGAACTCCATATGGGAAAATGAGGACCATAATCACATGATGGTAACTCGTCTTCGTGACATTGCGAGAGTGGGTGTCTGACACTTTGACAAGCTTTACAAGGAAGACAAGGATGCACCTATTGATTCTATGATGGGTGTTAACACAAAAAAATTGTCCACATAGCTATCTATGGTCAACACCATAATTATACATCATGATCCCATAATTATTCCCTCCATTTTGAACTTCACAATTAAATTCCCTCCAAATTGGTCCAAGTAATCATTATTCCTTCCCTCATAAATATAGGGAAGATGCGCATTTATTGAAACAAAACCCCCATTGTCTCAAAAAGGACTAAAAAACCCTAAAATAAGAATGGGTCATAAACAATGGACCAATATCATGCACTGCATAAAACCATGGACCAATACCATGGGAAACAAAATCTTGGATCATCCTATATATATGTTGTGAAGGTCTCCCCAAAAACACTTTTTTTAGTCACACTTTTAGTTTGTCATACTTTTGCTACATATTTCCACATCACATTATATGTTGAGTTTACTCCATACAATACTTGATTCCATTCCTATTCACAACTCTAGTTGGAGAAAATCAGAGAACCAGATCGTGGAAGCCATTGGACCAAATCCTCAAACGGATGTAATGGCCCATTTACAAAGGTATGAATAGTTGCATTTGTTTTGTTAATTAAAATAAAATCTTATATATATATAGTTTGTTTATTGTTTTTTAAGTAAGTCAAGGTTGAATGCTTTCCCTTGCACCATGAACTCTACCTCTAGATCGATCTGATCTAAGTTTGGTGCTTTTGCACGTAGCCAAAGAGAAATCTCCACTACACTTTTGGAAACCCCACTGGCTCGATCCTCTTTGATATTTGGTTTTGCAGGTTTATTATTTCTGTTTTTTGGTTTGTTTCACTTGGGTACCTTTAGCCGTCACAGATTTGACCCCCTTTCGGCAGATACGATCCAGGTCGTTTGCAGTTCCTGTCCCCCGACCCTAACCGACATTATTTCCCAAAAAAAATTTAGTTCGGCCAAGTTGCACCTTTTCGGCCGAAAAGCATGACCTAGGTCTCACCTTTTTTCCCAATAAGTGTGACCTAGGTTGCACCTTTCGCCCAGTTTAGTGCGACTTGGATCCAAAGTCCAGATCGCTCTTTTTCTTCCTTTGAGAGTGACCCAGGTCTCTTCTGTGATCCTGTTTTGTGTGCTTTGTCATGCGAAAACCCGCATTAAGTGCGACATGTGGTTTTTCAGTTGTCTTTTTGTCACGATCATGGCTATTTTTCTGTCCTATGTGAACCTGACCACATCTATTCTACCGATAGGTGTAACCTACCGATTTTCCAACTGTTTAAGGTGTTTTAGGTCCATTCTAGACCCCCTGTCTATGTTCTACCCCTTTCATGATTGTATTTTTCCATATTTGATTGCCTACAACCCCTTAGTGTTTTTGCAGTCTCCATTTTCTTTTATTTGAGCCTATCCTGGTCAATATTAGTAGTTGATAGCCCCCGTTTGTTTCCTACACCCTATAGAATTCCTCGTGTGCTTATTTACTTGGATATTTTATTTCATCTGTAAGGATTAGATTTTAATTGTTGAAAAGCATTTACTTTCAATACTGTCATTTAATTTTCAGCATATTAGTCTCTAGCAAAGAGACTTGTGTTTCATAGATCACACTCCATTTGTGCACATATATCACACCTTAATCTGAACACTTGGTCCATGACCCTAAGAAGAGCCCAAAATTAACCTTAACTCAACCAACATTGTAACCTCACTTGAGGACCAAAAAAATATTCTAGTTAGGTTAGGAAACTGGGGATAGGAATCCGACTAACCCCCCTTTATCACTTACATCTAATACATAGTTGTTGTCTTCTAGGGAACAAAAATCCTCTAGTATTTGTTGACACGGTCACCACCAATTTATCGAGGGACCTCCCGCTCTATGGGGGTAAGCCACAACGAATGGGTTCTAGAAGTCTAGGTGGAATACCACACTCCACTTTGTACGGAAGGACATATCTTCATAGTCCTCCTCGTGCATGTTGGCCACCATACCGGGTGTTGAGGACCAAAGCACTGAAGTGCCAGGAAACAATCCCGAATGTAACATGAACGAGGTAGCCTAGTTTCTAGTCTCTTAGGGATGTTTTACCCGAGATCCCTTTCGATAATGGGGTTCTCTTAGCCTTTTTTTCTTCCATTTCGTATTGTTTGACTGTGGATTTCATCACCCAAAAGAGGATACGATTCTTGAGGGGTTTCCATCCTGTAGCTACGATCTTTCTTGCACTTATACCCCATGGGTCAGTGCGTCATTTTATTCATAGGCAGTGCTGCTTGTTGTATTTTTGGACGCTTTTGTTGTAGACTCGCCTGCTGTGACACACTGTTATAGTTTAGTTTTAGAGATTTTATTTTGTCATGTGTGCCACCATTTATCAGCTCTCCTTCTGCACACTCGACTGCAGTTGGATTTTTGAGCTTGCATTTTCCACCCTTGAGCCTTCTTTCATCATATAGCACACCATCATGCCACCATTTCTCCCCTACGTTTCTCCCTAATACTTAGGGGGAATACCCCTCAGTTCGGTTGCTTGAACCGCCATCATTAGATCCATATTCGATGTTGTTCACCACCATCCAAGACACACAGTACATCTGAGTCAAATTCATATTCCTACCAATTTGAGCCTACCTTGTTCACTGCCCCATTTAGCCCCATGGCTGGTACACCTCCCAAGCCCTTTCTCGGGGGCATTGTTGGTATTGGACCTGTGAGCACCCCACCCGTCATACCGAGTATCCCTTCTGTTGGACCTACAGGTCCTGGTCCTAGTGGGACCTTTGTCACCGCACACACTATTGTTGGTTCTCCACCCACTGGTAGTGGCCCCACTTCAACCACCATGTTTCACACCATTCCTACATTCATGCATGGGGTAACTGGCCCTTCTACCACTATTCCAGCTATTCACACCATTCCAATGACTAATTCTACTATCGTGAGTCATCCCTACCAACCCCCATTTTCCTGTGGTAACTACATGCCCGTCGACCCCAAGTCGACCCCAACACCATTGCTGGACCTCCCAGATCTAGTCCAGGTCCTAGTATGACATTCATGGATAGTCTCAATCTGCTAGATTTGGAGAGGTTAACGAATGACCCCATCTGTCACGACCCGTTGGGGCCTCCCATGCCTACCAAACTCCCTTCGGACATCCCTAAGTTTGAGGGAAAGGTGAGAGAAGACCCTCAGAACCATATCATGTCATTCCACTTATGGTGTTCCTCCAACAACATAGTGGACGATTCTATCTACGACTATTCCAGCGCACACTCATTGGTGTTGCATCCAAATGGTACATTGAGCTTCCCCATGCCACTTATCACGATTTTCCTCTTTAGCCTCAATGTTCCTCCAATACTTCCAGCTACCCATCCGTTACGATGAGGACATGGAAATATGGTTATCCTGGAGAGAGAACATTGCTACCCATATCACGGATCACATCCATGGGTGGTGTCGTCACGTAGTTTGTGAAAAATATTGTTAGATGACATGATATTCCTTGATTTGTTTCTTAAAACCTTACCTCCCCCTATCGCCAAGTATGTTTCATCTGAGTTCCCACAAGCCGAGAAAGAAGCAATACGCAAAGAAAAACAATTCAATCTTATCTATGCCCAATCGGGTTACCTTTACACCATCACACATGATGTTCCTCGTGCTATCTCCTCACGATGAGATACGTCGGGGGAATCCCATGCTACCGATGGATTCATTGGCACTGTTAACCAACACCCCCAGTTGTACACGGCCTCTCCTAATTCGATGTTGCCTCACTCTGGTAACATACCTAGTGTTTCCCAACCTGACTACGCCCCTGAATTTTCATGCACAGTGGCTCAGTTCAGAGCCACACCTTCATATGTGTCTCCCGCACCCATTCCTCATGTTCATGGAACGAATTTCCTAACACCTACTTGTAATGGCCAAATGATAGTATTTTCCTCCCCTGCAGCCGCTCCCAACTGCCACCCACCACCTGTGCAACCTACACCTACTCCGGCCTCGACTCCTCTTGTTCCTCAAGGACAAGTCTATGCTCAATAGAACCTCCCCAATAAACACCCGCCCCCAATAACCAACAAGGGTGGGGGAGATGATAGAGAGGTAGGAACTGGGGAAACAACCAACCTCAAGGGGCAGTAAAAAACCCAACCCTCCTAACAACAACAAAGCCAATTCCCCTACATAGAACCCCTAGGTCCACCTAGACATGGGAAGAACCCTTAGTTACGGACTAACCATCTGTGTACCATTTGTGAAGTTTATGGCCACTATACACACTAGTGCCCCCAGTTACATTGAGTTCACCGTCTATTACATGAATTAAATCATTGTGAAACCAATGATGCCGCTCTGACACATCCAAACCCAACACCACAAGGTCCTTTTCCTATTGTGCTGCAGAACCCGTTACTGAATCAATCATTGGTTGCAACCCAACCATTGGTAAAACCAAATACTGCACCCACTTCTTCGAGTCAACCCATCGATCCTTGTGTCCATCATATTATGACATTATAGTCTGACGTCAAGTTACAGACTCGACAAAACCAATTTGGCTCCACCACGCAAACCATTAATCCCTCTACGACATCTACTTCCACTACTTTCGATATGTCCTTACATTTGCAGAGAGTCCCCATAGACAGAACTTCCAAAGTCCTTAGGTTCCTTTTGCGTCACACTGTGAACAATTCTAGTGCAAGAGCCGCTCTCAATTATAGTATTGTCGATGACTTGGACCAGTATCCCTCTTCCATGTCCACTCTGGAAGTCTTGAGAACTTGTCCTCTGCAACCTAAACCCTTGTTATTTGCTTTAGGTGTTGTCAACCCCTCTGACTCCAGGTTGATCACTTTCGACTTGGATCAAGGAGAACCTCGAATGCCTTCATCTGTAGCCTTCCGGGTTCCTGTCACCATTTGAAATTTGTTCATTCATCAATGAGGGTGAATCCAATTGCGTTATGTCAACCTTCGTTTGGAAGAATCTAGGATCCCCAACCCTTCAACCATCAACCACCGCCCTACGTGATTACGATGGCCACACTGCCCAACCACAAGGTGTTCTCATGAATGTACCCATTGAGTTGGAAAGTAAAACCGTGTTGATCAACATCAAGGTTGTGAAAGCCTAACTAGATTATGACCTTCTCCTTGGATGTAGTTACATGTATGTGATGCGAGTCGTTTCTTCATCTGTCTTCCAACTCATGATGTTGTCCAATGATTAGAGGATTGTGACCATTGACCAGTTGACGTATTACGATCCCAAAGGACTGGCCACTCCGGAGCATGCCCTCCCTACCATCAATAGCGCATCCATCCCCTCCCTGTCAGCCGTTGGTCTAGGCCTGTTTACCGGTGCCCCTTTGACTGATACCTTTTTGTCCCTATCGCATCCTCCCTCTATGGATGAAATACCGAATTTGTACACCATCACATCCGGTAAACTTTCGACCTCATTGTAACCTCAACCTCAACCCCAATCGCAGACCGCGCCCACCCCTAGTATTTCTTTGGGGAGTTATTGGGGTTCATTTCCCATACAAAACATCTAGTTTCTATTTCCACCCTCTGTAATAATGAGTAAATCAGTCATGTCTACTCTTAACCTTCTAAGCATCTCTGGGATGACCTCCACCATCGCTCATTTTTCATCCTCGATGAACCTTCCTCATCGTCGGATCAGTTCTCTATTGAATCAAAAGATTTTATTCATGGAAGTGTCGATTGGTTCAAAAAACCAATCCCAGCCCCCGAAGCCTTTGGTTAAATTCTTCTTTCGTGCGCCATAGAGTCATATGGCATCCATATTTTTCACATCGTTCACATCGACAAGTTCATTTTTTCTCTCTATATCCACCTATGGGACTCACGTCTCATGCTCTCCCTAATTTTTTCAGGCCATTTCCTGGACTTACATTGAATTGTGTGCCACTAGGAAAGTTGAACCCTTTCTGTATTGGCATGTACATGAGCCCTCCATTCCATACAAACTGCGGACTTTGCGTTATTCTACCACCATTCACCATCCCTCAAGGTGGATCCACTAGCATTCCACTGTTATTTTTTCTCCCCGTTAGCCATGATCCCAATATAACCTCTTTTGGCACATTGAACACTTCCTCCTTGCTTGTCTGACCATTGTGTAGTTTTTGTTAAGCTCTTTCTTGGCTCCTTAAAGAATGAGAAGATTGCCGAGCAAGATTGATTCCTTTCACGCTCATTAAAGTATTTGAAAGGGTGTCTATGTGGTATCATTTATCCCTTTTTCAAACTATGTCCACCAATTAAGGAAAAGGAGCACCCTAGCACCTTCCAACTAGAAACGTTTCCATTTGTATCCTTTTATGTTGTTTTGGACATTGGGACCATACTCTATGAAAAAGCTCACTTATGGGTTGTATTTAAGCTCTTTTCCAAGCCTCTCATAAAGAAAAGATCACCGAAAAAACTTGGTTCCATTCATGCTTGTAAAAGTATTTGAATGATTGTTCAATTAGTATAGGTTTATCTTTTTTCGGCCTATTTGGACTACCTACGAAAAAGAAGTCTCTTTGCCCCTTTCGGCTAGGAGAGTTCTCCTTTTTGGGATTAGGAGACTACTGTATGAAAAAGAGACCCATTGCAGTCTTCTTCATGCTTTCAGACTCTCTAAACATGAAAACACCATTAAGCATTTATCATCTCGGGCTCAACAAAAATCCATTTAATAATAATACTTATTAATATTGAATAATTGTGTCTTTGTATGAGATTTAATTTTTTATATAAAATTTAAAAATTGTATATAAATTTTATTTTTAATCTAATGCATATATAAATTTAATGAAATAAAATTCATTTTCTAATGAAATAAAATTCATTTATAATTTTAGTTTATCCCAATTTAAAATAAAACATTAATTTTTTATTATTATTATTTTTAAATTAAAAACATAAATCAATTAAAAGATAAGGTAGACTCATTATACCACATCCTATAATATAATAAAAAGTGAGGCTAAGTTCTTGTAAAATATAAGTTAGCTCTTGTAAAGGAAGTAAAAAATCAACTAAGATCCCAAAATAATGGATTATAAATTAGTTTATGTTTTTTACTCTTTGTTTTCATTATAATAACACAGAGATGTCTAAAAATTCAAGGATTTGGACTAGATGGCCATTTTTTTTACATGAATTTGACATTTTTTTATTTTGCCAAATCAGAATGTTACTATGTTTTAATTCCAATTTTGATGGTAGAAAAGGATTAAGCACCGTCAAAAACTCCATAGGCACCCAATATTCCAAAAGCTAACCAAGTGTAACCTAGATTTCTCAAAAATTTAGACCACATTTTCAAGTAGTATAATTTTTAGGCTGTTCATAATTTATTAGAAATAAACTTTCCTAATTCTTAGTTTTTTACATGAACTAACAAGAGCCATGAGGTGGCAGTGCCCTTTACGGGGGTTATTTGGATTTTCAAATGAAATAGTTTCCAGCAAAGCACCATGTCTAACAAATTAAAAAAGGCAGTCAAAAATTATTTCCTATTCAACAAAATAAAAAAAAATCATAACTTATTTTATTAAATAAAGTAATGATTATCTAAACTATCATGCTAAAAAAAGCTCTTCTAAATCAAATATAAATAAAAAAAACCTTCTAAATCAAATACAAAACCAAGTTCGAGAATATAAAATGAAGTCATGTAATCACCCTCCACTTAATGGTGTTGCTTATATAAATAGCTATGATTACCCTATCTCTGCTACAACGGTTGGATTTGGGTTTGATGGTTTATTGGATAATGTGTTTGTTTCATAATATAACTAAATTATCAATTAATTAAGAGGAGTTTCGGGTGCCAGTGCATTGCCTGGGGCTTCAGCTTAGTAGAAGGAGTGTTGGAGACATTTACCCACTACGCACACTTAATTTGGTCAATTTTGCTTTGTTAAACCACTATCCTAAGTTTTATTGACTTAATTGGCATCAGAGGACCACTGTATGACATCAGCATGAGCACACCCACGTCTACGTTCAGTCAAGAAGGCCAACTAAGCCTTCTCCTTCATTTGGGGAGGCCAACTGGAGCACTCCGGGAGTGATCTGAGTGTCATAAATGCACCTAATTGTTAACTGATGGTTACAATCAGTTAAGCTGAGTGGTGAAGGTGCCTCCATTCATTATATTTATTATTTTATTAATATTTAATGAACTAGAGTCAATAGGGGCGCCTCCAACCACCTCTGATAGCCAGTTTGACTTTAGTTAACCTCATCGCGGTTCATTGGAGTTAATGATGCGCTACCACTTGTTGATTGGAATGCAGTGACATGTGTCTGAGCTACTTTCAATTAGACTTAATCATTCATTGCACTCCGACTTCAGTTAGGACTCAGTTGAGTCAATCGACACTTGATCAGTTGGTTAACTAGTGTGTTTACTGTGGCTTACAATCAGTTAAGTTACACCCACTCATTCAATTCGAATGACCTCCTTGGGAATTTGAATTTTCTTGGCATTCATGCATCTTGCATGATCATTGTATTGTATTACTCATTCTTTATTGATTATACAGAGCTGCTACTTCCATTGCAGCACCATTTTGCCAATATTATGCTTAATTGTTTAAATTCTTTGTGAGACTGTGTTTTCAGTCCCTAGGCCAATGTGACAAATTAATATGGTATCAGATCTCACGGCGGGACGAAGCTCAGATCTCTCAAAAACAAGGTTTTTGATAGATCTTGCATGAAAAAATGAGCAAAAGCTCAAAATTCCAGCACTGCACCAGAAGCCAAGGCTTACCACTTAATACCCCAAGTAAAGGTATTGTTGATCAAGCTTGCTTGATCAACTATGTTGGGTGTGATGAAAGCCTAAAATGTGCAGGTTGTCTGACCTTACAGTGCCCCTTTTGTTGTGATTTGCAGGTTTTAACAGGTGAAAGCATTCGCTCCAGCAGTTTGAAATGGCTTCTTCAGTAGAACTCTTGACTCCATTCAATTTCCATTCATGGAAAGGAGACATGGAGATCTAGCTCCATGCCAAAGGACTCTATAGGGTCACTATGGACACTAAAGAAGAGCCTACTTCTGTGATAGACAAAGCTAGATTCTTGAACAAGAAAGATGAAGCATTCGGATTCTTGTGCCTCTCTGTTTCCTGGATCTTCTTTTCCATCTCTTAGGATTGAAGATTCCAAAGGAAATTTGGGACAAATTGGAAACCCTGTATGGAAAATGGGATGATTTGAGTGTATACCAACTTGAAAATGAGTTGATGTCTCTCCAACCTTCCAATTTCGAGACCTTAAATGGTTTTTCCACAAAGTTCAAGCACATTGTCTTACTATTGAAGCAATGTAAGGTGGAGAAGGAGGATTATCAGTTCATCCTCGCCATACCCTCCAAACTTGGAGTTGATTATTCGATTTTTGTCTCTACATTCCATGCAGGAAGCTCACAACCCCTAGATGGAAGATGCCTTCACTCAATGCCTTCATTGAGTCCCTAACAAGTGAGCATGATAAGCTTGTCCAGATGGGGATCATCAGATCCTCCTGTGATCAAGCCCTCTATGTATCGGGGCCCAAAGATCTGAAAGGCAAAGGAAAGCAGCAGAAGAACCCAAAAACCAAATTCAAAGCTCCTAAGCCTAAAGTTGAAAACCAGCAGCATGAAGAGCCTTCCGGCTCGAAAAGGAACAAAAGAAAAGGACATCATGGTAAGGAAAAAGTCAAGTGTTCATACTACGGTAAGGGCTTCCACCCTGAACATTCCTGCATGAAAAAGAAACTTGATGAAGCTACTTCTCTTCTTGAGAAAAATCACATCAATCTTCCGGAAAGCTTTCGGAGAAGAGATTAGCAAGATTGGGAACCACAACATGAAAGAGGTCATGCCCTCATGGCAAGCACTTTGAAGTCCAAAGCACTCTTGATAGATTCAGGAGCTTCGAACCACATGATGGCTGAAAGAGACTCATTCTCATCTTTGGAAACCGGCAAATTCATTCCCATCCACATGGGAGATGACTCCACAATCATATTCGAAGGACAAGGTACTGTAGATCTTGAGCATGGTTATTTTTCCAATGTTCTGTATGTACCATCTCCTGCATCAAACCTCCTAAATGTTTATCAAATGACACATACAGGAGTGCCCAAGAGAGTCTCCTTTAGCCTGGATGATGTATAGATCACAAAACTTGCATCCAGAAAACTTGTAGCAAAAGGCCTTGCAAACCATCATGCAAAAGCCTACAAGTTCTCCCATTTTGTGGCGGATGCAAAGCCCACCGCATTGCTGACTCATGGAAATGAATTTAGTAGACTATGGCATGAGAGGTTTGGCCATCTGAACTTCAAATACTTGCAGCAATTACAGAATAATTCTATGGTTGAAGGCCTCCTGATCATCAAAGCTACCATAGGAATTTGAAAGGGTTGGGTTGTTGGAAAGCACCCTAAGCATAAGTTCGATCGAGAGAGGGAAAGTCGAGCATCATGCACCTTGGGACTGATACATTCTGATATCAGTGGTCCCATGCCTATCACATCCATGAATGGATAAAGGTACGTTCGGAATTTCATTGATGACTTTTCTAGATACACATGGGTATATTTTATCAAAAAGAAGTCGAAAGTCTTGGAAAAATTCACTGAATTGAAGGCCTTGATTGAGAATGCATCTAGCCAAAATATCAAGATCTTGAGATATGATAATGGCGGGGATTATTTCAGTAATAAGTTACTACATATATGTTCCCAAAGTGGTATTTAGATCCAGCATTCAGTCCCCTACACTCCCCAGCAGAATGGTGTTGCGGAGAGGAAGAATCGGTCTCTCAAGGAGATGACCACCTGTATGTTGGAATCAAAGAAGTTGGCTGCAAATTTGTGGGCTGAATCCATGTATGCTACATCATATATTCAAAATAGTGTTCCAAACTCATCCATGAAAGGGAAGACCCATTTCAAAGCATACTTCGGACACAAGCCAAATGTGTCGAATCTGCGGGTGTTTGGGTCCACTGCATGGGCCCGAATTCCACTTGATAAAAGGAGGGCTTTGTAACTGCAAAGCATAGAATGTCTATTTATTGGATTTATTGATGAATCAAAATGTTTCAAGCTGCTGGATATCAAAACAAAATATATCATCATTGAAATGAGTGTCAAGTTTGATGAGCCTCTTCAGGAGGCAGAACTAGTGAAGCAGAAAACTGTTAAATTTCCTTCCTATGCTACTGAATATTTGGATGATGTAATTGGGGGTGATGACCCAGATTTGGATCCTCTAATTTCTTATATCAGTGTACAAATAACATCATTTGTTGAATCAGAACCTGAAGTACAAAATCATCTCCCAACTTGGGCTCGACAGACACTCTCCTCCGTTGGAGATAACATTGGAAATCCGGATGATCCAAGGAGAACCCGGTCTGATTTCCAAAGAGCAGGTATTGCGCTCTCTTGTCCCGATTATTTGACATATGAATCTTGTTATTTGATGATAAGTTCAGACCCTAAGTCTTACTACCATGCTCGAAATGATCCGAGATGGCAAGTTGCCATGGATGAAGAGATGAATTCTGTTCAGAAAAACACCACTTGGGAGCTAGTTTCTCTTCCTCCGGGGAGGAAATTGGTTCAATGCAAGTGGGTGTTTCGGACTAAGGTTGTTGCTGATGGTAGCACCTGCAAATATAAGGCAAGGCTGTTAGCAAAATGTTTCTCCCAAGTCCAAGGTGTGGACTACCATGAGACTTTTGCACCGGTTGCAGAAATGGACTCCATTCGCCTAGTTTTGGCAATTTCTTCATCTAAGCACTGGGAAGTGCATCATATGGATGTTAAGACTGCCTTTCTACATTGAGATATTCATGAGGAGATATACATGAAGCAGCCTAAGGGATACATTTATGATCCATCTTTGGTTTGCAATCTAAGGAAGTCACTATACGGTTTAAAACAAGCCCCAAGAGAGTGGTATTCCAAGATGGATGCCTTCCTTCTCTCGCAAAAATTCCAAAGGTGTAAATAAGATCCAAATGTGTATATACATCAGTCTGATGGTCATTTTATTATTATTGTTTTATATGTTGATGAATTACTGATTACAGGTAGCATAGTTACTTCTATTTTAGTCATCAAAACTGCTCTTCACAATGCATTTGAAATGAGCGATTTGGGGCTCTTAAAGCAATTTCTAGGGCTCGAAATTGAGCAAAAGTTTGATGGGATAATGATCACTCAGTACAAATACATATCAGACCTGTTATTCAAGTTTAAAATGGATGAATTTAAGGCCTCTCCATTCCCTTTCCTTTCAAGGATCATCCTTGAAGAAGGAAAAAGCACACCTCCCATGCACTGCACTATTTATCGACAGCTGATAGGTAGCTTGCTCGACTTGACTCATTCTCGACTTAATATTTGTTATGCCATGAATGATGTGTCAAGATACATGTAGCAGCCTCATGATCTTCATTGGAAGGCAGCCAAGAGAATCCTCCAGTATATTCAGGGAATCAGGACCTAAGACATTCACTATGCTGCAGAATCCGAGCTAGAGCTGGTTGGTTACACAGATTTTGATTGGGCGGGTGATTCTATTGATTGAAAGTCTACTTCTAGATATGTATTCATGTTTGGTGGTGGCCCGATTTGCTGGTCTAGCAAAAATCAAGCCGCCATAGCATTGTCTTCAACAGAGGCCGAGTACCGAGGAGTAGTGAATGCTTGCATCCAAGCTGTTTGGTTGCAAGGCATTCTTTCAGAGTTTGATCTTGGTAGTACTTTGTCCACCATCCTCTTTTGTTACAATCAAAGTGCTATTAAGATATCCACAGATCCAGTTACCGGGAAGAGGACCAAGCATGTAGAGATACACATGCACTATATCAGGGAATTAGTGCATGACAAGACCATCATTCTGCAATAATGCCCTATTGATGAGCAGATTGCAGACATTTCACCAAGAGATTTTTAGAAAATAAGTTCACTTACGTCCGTTCACTGTTTGGGGTGAGTTCATCGGGGTGATCAGACTACTTTCAGTGTTCAGCTTGACGGGGGGGAGGTTTCCCATTGGGTTTTCCCTCTTTTCCTCATTTAGATTTATTTTTGAGCATTGTTTGAGTTTCATTATTGTACAGGGTGACCTATGGCCTTAGTTTCCGGGGCCCTAGCATCTCATGCACTTTATGTTTCTACTTCTCCTGAGTATAGCTTAAAGGGGGGTGTTGGAGACATTCACCCACTATGCACACTTAATTTGGTCAATTTGGCTTTGTTAAACCACTATCCTAAGTTTTATTGACTTAATTGGAATCAGAGGAGCACTGTATGACATCAGCATGAGCACACCCATGCCTACCTTCAGTCAAAGAGGCTAACTAATCCTTCTCCTTAATTTGGGGAGGCCAACTGGAGCACTCCGGGAGTGATCTGAGTGTCATTAATGCACCTAATTGATAACTGATGGTTACAATCAGTTAAGTTGAGTGGTGAAGGCGTCTCCATTCAATATATTGATTATTTTATTGATATTTAATGAACTGGAGTCAACAGGGGCGCCTTCAACCACCTCTGATGGCCAGTTTGACTTCAGTTAACCTCATCGGGGTTCATTGGAGTTAATGACGTGCTACCATTTGTTGGTTGGCATGCAGTGACATGTGTCTGAGATACTTTCAGTTACACTCAGTCATTCATTGCACTTCGACTTCAGTTAGGACTCAATTGAGTCAATCGACACTTGATCAATTGGTTAACTAGTGTGTTTACTATGGCTTACAGTCAGTTAAGCTACACCCACTCATTCAATTCGAATGACCTCCTTAGGAATTCGAATTGTCTTGGCATTCATGCATCTTGCATGATCATTGTATTGTATTACTCATTCTTTATTGATTATACATAGTTGCTACTTCCATTGCAACACCATTTTTCCAATTTTATGCTTAATTGTCTGAATTCTTTGTGAGACTGTGTTTTCAGTCCCTAGACCACTGTGACAAATCAATAAGGAGGAAATAAGGTTGTGAAAGAATACTAAATAATACTAATGATAGTTGTCCAATTTCAATAGTTTTTTTTGGTATTTAATAACCAAAAGAAATAACCTTAAAAAATAACACAAGTCATTATAAAAGAAATAATTGTACCATATATACATTAACCATTATAAATGAAATAACCCTACCCTATGTGCAAACATTAACCAACAATAATGATACCCTATGTCGAAACATTAACCAACAACAAGGATATCAATTCGAGATTCTTTGCATTAACCATTATAAATGAAATAACCCTACCCTAACCAGTAGCAAGGATGTCAATTTGAGAATCAAAGAATTGAATCAATACCATTATATCCCCCAAAATCTGAATCAAGATGAGCTTGCAACCGTGTGGTCCCAACCAAATTCCATATATCGAAGTTTGATTTGAAATGTAGGTTCGCTTTGTTGTCTTCTCCCACTATCTGCTTTGATACTCTAAAACATGAATTGTTTCACTGAAATAGTAGAGCTAATGAAGAGGGGAATGGCAGTGGATAATTGTTTTGAAGGGGATTAGCCACAAAAGTTGGAGGTGAAGAGCCGTAGCGCAACCATCTATATAGGAACATCAAAAATTTGGGGAGATGCAACATGTAGCAACATAGATTCACCTCCTTTGATGTGTTCTCTCTTAGGGTTTCAGATTCCCGTGATTTTTTTCTTAATTATCAACTTGGCATTAATTTCATTTGCCCAGATTCGTTCATTTATGTCCAGAATGGATTGCATTAATGGCATGATTATACTTTTCCTACAGTCATGTCATATTGTGAAGCTTGAGATTGAATGCAGAGAGAGCATGTGTTGTTTGAGCAATAAAAAGGGGAAATTGTATTTCCAGGGGGAATCGAATTTTCAAATTGGACTTTAATGACTAAAAGGCTTGGAGAGGAGATGGTGAGCATAAGCGCACCCAATGGTGTTGATACGTTGAACAAGAACCTAATTACTGAGGGTTTATTTCAAAGGATCATAAATTATTGTGCAATCCATAATCAAAAGAAGAGGAGCAGGGTTCTTCAGTTTAGGTATTTATGCTTTAATCCATTTGATGCACTAGAAAACAAGACTTCAATATATCAATTATAATTCATAACTTCTCATTTCTTTTATGACTTGATCATCATCATTTCCTTTCTCTCCTCAAGTGTCTTCAGGTCTTTTTGCTGGATTTTTGGATGCCAAAGACTAGAAGAAGTCTATGATTGGCATATCCCATGAAGCCAATGCAGCTGAGCCCTCAATTGACCCCCATAGGCACTTAATTTTTGCAACTTTGGCATGTGTCAAAGTTTGGTTGCGCAATCTTGTAATTCTTCATCAAACAGGCTAACTTACAACTTCTTCCCATCCCATTCCAGTTCTTGTCTGACAACTAACCTCTAGCTTTTTGAAAATACTACTATTAAAATTGCCTCATACAAAAAACAAATGCATGGTTGTCAAGGGAGTTCCTATCACTAACAATAAATAGTCTTAAGGAAAAAATAGAGATCGCTACCAAAATTTAAGTGTCTTCAGATATTGAGTTCTTTTCTCCCCTCAAGTGTCTTCAGATCTTTTTGCTGGCTTTTTGGATGCCAAAGACTAGAAGAAGTCTTTGGTTGGAATATCCCCTGAATCCAATGCAACTGAGCCCTCAATTGACCTCTGTAGGCACTTAATTTTGGAAACTTTGGCATGTGTCAGAGTTTGGCTGCCCAAGCCTCTAATTATTCATCAAACAGGTTGACTTACAACTTCTGCCCATCCTAAGCATGTAATTTTTTGTATGAGCTCACCATCAAAATGTAAGTGTCTTTAGCCACAGTTACTTCTAGTTTCAGCAAGTAATCAATTTATGTATTACTTATGATCTGATGAATGTATTATTTATCATTTTGGCAATCAAATAAACCTGAATGCCATGATTGATTACAGGTTATCTAGAACGTTAAACAACATTTCCTTCCTTGCATAAAAGTGCACTGCCGAAGAGGATTCCCAATCCATGCATGCACGGGCAAGGGAATCAACTATCTCAAATTGGCATGACCTTTTAATTAGGCATCAACCATTAGATTTCCAACTACATTGTGTAACCATAGCATTTGAACTGTATGAGTTGAAAATTAGGCTATCTAAGGTTTGAAATTAATGAACTAACAATTGGGAGAGATTTAATTTAATAATAACCAAAGCAGAGATCAGTTTTTGGGAAATTTAAATTAATAGGATTGCTAATACATACTTGTTGTGATTATAACTTCCCTAAATCTTGGATAATAGGGGATGTGCTTTAGCTACAAATACTTGCACGTTTTCTTTTGTATGGTGCACTGTGGTCCAATCTAGGTCAATGGAATCATTGATTTTTAGCAATGATTGATACCAATTTGTCAGAATGAAATGAAATGTCACATTTGTACTTTCCCCTCATGAGGGGCTTGTAACAGAGTATCCAACCATTAATATACCTTCTGGATTTTGGCATGGATTTCAGTCCATTGGTTCGGGATAATGACAATTTATTCTTGTTGTTTGTAATTGTTACACCTAAAACCTGCAAGCCATACGTAGGTTGTTCCTTAATCTTTACATTGTCTAACAATCTTAGTATGGCTCTTGGAACTCATAGTTCCAATTTGCAGTGCTCAAGCCAAATGACTAAGGGATCGACATGTTCCATCAATGCCCTTATTTTAAGACGACCATAGCGGCATTCCAAGTTCAGTTGTTACTGCAAACTCTTGTGTTCTCTAAATTGCAATATAGAAGTATGGAACTTCCTTACAAAGGTAGAGGGTCAATCATCATTGGGCATATATTTTATCATTTGTTCTTTATTTTAGGCCACCAACCACATCTGTGTAAAATGATGGCTTACCTCTTTGATCTCATTTAAAAGAGTATGACTGCCACAACATAAACTATTACATTCCACTAGCTTCTTGTGCAATTGAACTTGGAGCTATTACATATTCTACTATAGGTATATGCTATTACAGAAGATAAGGATTTTGTTAATGTTGTATTTATATTCATTTATTGCATGTATATTTATGCACCAAGGGTAGAACATAGCTAAGTCTTTCTCATCTTCCTCTTGTTTCTTATTAACCTACATGCAAGGACACCACCTTAACAAAGATTTGTCCCAATAGTGGCTTATGGCCCGATAGATGGATTATGAGCCCCCCAAATAAAATGTTATGGCCTAAGACCATCTATTTTCACATGAAACCATGGGACATGTATCAAGAACCAACCTTGGTAGTTTAAACCTCAAAATACTAATAATGTCACACTCAAAACCCAAAATTCCTTATGGAGGGAATGTATGTTAGTTTGGGGTCCCATACATGGACCATGAGCTCCTTATGAAAATGTTTAGTGTGAGATTATATATATGGACCTATACTAGGGAATGGGCCTTCAGAACCATCCCTAGTTTGTTAATCATCAAAATGATCACCATATATGACAAGTATGCTAAATATTCCTTATAAAAGCTATATGTGGTGAACTAGTTTGGTGTCGATTTTGCTGACTCCTCCTCGTTGAATTCTGAATTTTGATGTTCTAACTGTAAGAAAAAGGAAGTTGAGAGTGAAAATTATGGTTGGGGAGTTTTGATGTCGACTTCTGAATTCCGACGTCGGAAAGGACAAGTGCCAACATTCGAAAGACGAAAGTTGGCATCACCTTTAAGTGGCTTTTGTTTTCGGGTTCCAAGTCTCAACTCTCGACAACCAGAAGGTGAAAGTTGGGGAGTTGAAGGTCGACATGATATTTTCAGAGTCATTTTAATCAAGTATGAGAGACGATTTAATCCATAGGGCTAGTTGTTTAATATAAATTAAAGGATGTAGAGTATTAATAACTAGGTTTTTAGGCTTGTTTAAAGCATGCTTAAATTGTTTTAAAGTTGGAATGATAATTTTAGGTTATGGAGTTTGTATTTTTAACTCTTTATTAGATAATTGGCCCTACTAATTATGTTTTAAGGTTGTTAATGTATTGTTCAACTTTACAGATCACAACAATGAGTTGATGGATTGTTGCACACAAACTTGGAGTTTCTAGGAGGTGCAACAGGACTCCACTCTAACATGTGATCGTCGTCGTTAGTGTTGGGACCTTAGAGTGTAGAAGGCACTCAACCCAACCATTATATTATTTGCATGGAAGCGATGCAGTAGAAGTGTAATATGCAAAACCTTCTCTGGTCATGCACTCTTCTAATTTTCATGGGCATGAAATATGAGAGCGACGTGTGGCATACCTTGCAGACTTGAGGATCAAGTTGAATAGAGTTACAAATGGAAAATGTGACAATGGTCCCTTTGTGATGTCTGAGGCAAGAAAGTATAAATGCTTCCATGACCAAGACAAAGTGCGTGAACAAATGGGAATAGGAGATGACCAATCGTGTCTTAGCAACATTATTTGGGACTTCTCATCTGTTTTGATTTCATGCTCATATTTCTTTTAGTTCATCTCCATCGACTCACATTTGAGAGTGAGGATTAATACTTAGATGACAATGACCAATTTTAAAAACCTATAAGGTGAATGATATAGTTTATGCTTATAATTGTATCTCCATTTGGATCATCCTTACCTTCCCTTGTATCTTAAAAATTCCAAGGAAACATCATGACCAAAGGTCATAAATCTTACTCCATCAATACCATCATAGGGTCCTTACTCCATCAATACCTTATTTGTTAAAGGTTGATGTGATTTTTTTTGTCCACTTCAATACTAATAAGTCTTGGTATTTATTAGTGGTCAGTTTGTGGTTGTTTTTTATATGATACTTTGTGTTATCTTATTACCGTGGCATATCTTTAATATGGATTTTGTTCCATAGTACTACTCCTAATTTTTTTCCCTTAGGTTGATATATAATAACATCTTGTAACCTTAAACTATAAAATGCCATTATGCTTCTCATTGATTTGTTGTCCACTACCTTGTTTCATTGTTTCTACTTGGCATTAACTTTCAAGGTCTTACAACAATAAAGGATTTTAGTTGATTCTATGCATGCACGAACAACAAGAGATCTCCCATGGTAGAGACTAAGTATATGAAATGATAACGAAGGGATCTTGAAGGAGTATTTATTTGTATTCTAATCATATTTTTAAAATCATATTTGCATTGTTGCGAGTTACTTCTTCTTGTATTCTAATCATATTTTTAAAATCTCTAATAATTTTTTATCAATTGGATTCATGGAGTGAAGTAAATGTTTCATGGTTGATATGATGTTGAATATACACTCAACTATATCAATGTGTTTAGTTGATGATAAAGAATATCTCAATGAACTTGGAGCACCTTTCAAACCTATAAAACTCAAGTTGTTTTCCACACAAATAATAATAATAATAATAATCTAATTTGAAGGTCGCAGACAATAAAAACACCAAATTGGTGTATGAGAATCCATCATTTATGGGATAAGGGACCCCATTGTATGAGACCCCATTGTTTTTAATGTGCTTGACCAGTGTTTAACCATTATTTTGGAATTTTTTTTATGAAAATGCAAATGTCTTTTTCTTTTAAAACTTAAGTGTGAAGCATTAATTATTTATGAAGATGTGGGAAATTGTATCTCTCTATATATCAGGTGGACCATTTGAATTGATCCCATGGTGATGATAACCTTTAATAATCAATGATTTCGCTTCTAGGTAAGTTGATTTGTGGTGTGCAAACATTTTAAAAACAATAGAAACACTTCAATTTCACCAACTTATCTTGTTTTGTTTATTCTGAATAGAACACAGTTTTATAATAATATTTTTGAATACAACAGGAATATAAGAATTGGAAGATAATGTTGTAATAAAAAAGTTATAAGAAAGATAATATATGTGTAATTTTTTTTGTATTTTGTCAATAATAATAATAATATAATTTGAAGGCCACAACCAAGCTAAACACCAAATCGGTACATAAGATCCCTTTGTCTGTGGGATAAGGGAGCCCCTCCATGCAATGATTTTACTAATAAAGTATTCAAAGGTGTACATACCCTTACGCATTCTAGATTTGAACCTGTGACCTCCTAGGATGAAACACATGTTCTTAACCGTTAGGTCCACTCAATTTGTCCTTAGTTTGAAGTAAAATGTTTAATTTTTTTTCTTGAAGTTGGAGATTCATCTTTTACAACTACTTTGGTATTCATCTCCTTGGTCTATTATAAATCACTTGTTGGAAAGAATTTGAGACACTAAGTAATTGTAGAGTAAAATTCATGTGAGTCCTTATCATGCACCATATGTAAGATTAAAGCATTAAATAAATCAAGTGGGTGGATTTGATCTCATGACTGAATTGTAAAGCAACTAGACGAGTCTAGTTTCCATCTCACCTAATGAGTCATCCCTAATGTAAGGTATAACTTTTAAGAACATATTCTTTATATAATTGAAAATATTGAAATACAAAATTCTCAAGGATGTTTTACTTGGGTTTTAAGGGTGTTCAAATGGAAAAGTTTTATGAGTATCTCTATAGCGAGATTAAGTTTAGAGGTTTCCATTTAGATTTATGTCCCAAGAAAAAGGGTGTGAATTCCCTTAAGATTTTAGGCATATTGCTTGGTGTCCGAAAATGTTCAAAGGGAAAGGTTCTATGAGTATCTATGCATCTTGCTTAGTGTTAGGATGTTCAAAGGGAAAGGTTCCATGAGTATCTCTATAGCAAGATTAAGTTTATAGGTTTCCATTTAGGGTTATGTTCTAAAAAAATAATTGTATATTTTCATGACAATTTATGTATGATTTGAGTTATGGCCTCAATATGATACTTACTTAAACTTCACTTTACAATAACAATTTACTTACTTAAGGTTTTATATTAATAAATATAAAATATAAAAAATTAAATCTTCGTAAATATATATATATATATATATATATATATATAATACATAATAACTCAAATAAATAAATTAGATTTTTATTATTGTCAATGTAATGTACGAGTACAACCATGGACAGATTCATGTAGCAAACTATTTGCTACTCTATCATTACGTGGGTCATAGAATAGTAGATTATTTCCTACTCTATCATAACGCAGGTCATAGAAAATATTTAAGCCAAGATTGGAACATGGAAATACTAATTGAAACTTCACCCATGAACTATTGAATGGCATGTTACATATATAAATCATATCAAGAAAATGAAAATTTGAAACTTCCCTCCTCCCTCAACACTGGAATTCACGCTCTTTTTTTCTCCTCATCAAACATTGGAATTCACCCTCGTTTTCTCCCCTCTTCATGTCCAGCCCTAGATCTCGCGTTTGTTTTTTGGAATCACGTGCTCATTGGAATTATTTCACCTAGATATTTTTTCAGGGTTTGATGAAATGATTTTATCCACATTGATGAGGAAAATAGCAAGTCGTTGGAGGGAGGCCGCACGGTTGATTCAGTAAAAGAAGCAATCCCGGGCATGGATTCAAGAACAGATGCATATTCAGTAGATCCAATTCCAGAAAATCCTCTAGTTGAAGAACCAGCTTTCTTTCATTCAGTTACAGGAAAGGAGGGAGAGGCATAACCCATGCATAGAACTCCATTTTTTGTTTTTTATAACACTCTATATAAGCACCAGTTTTAGCACCTGTTTATCCAACTTCACTTGATCCAGCAATAGGGAAAAAAAACACTAGTTTCAGCACCATATGAATCAGCATCACCCGCAGGGAAAAACCAACAAAGGAGATAGAGATTGTACCACCTTAGCCTCTACCTCTATTACAAAGGAGGAGCATAGCAAGGCATTGGATGCAATGTAGAAAATTATTTATAGATAAGCTTAAAATTGTCTTTTTTTATTTGTTGAAAGTGGCTATTGACTCCATGGATGTTTGCATAATTTTGTAGATTTAGTCAATGCATTTGTAGTTTTTGTTATTTGATAAGTTGCAATCTCATCTATCTGCTTTGTTTTTTAATGGAAGAAGGGTGTTAATGTTCCAATGAAAGAACACAATCATCCTAGTGGCCAGAGACGTACATCAATTCTATCTTATATATAGATATAGATCCTTCAAACCAAGGTCTTGAGAGAGTACCTTTTGAGACGCTTTTGTTCCTTGTCTGTAGCGGCTCTCCCTCTCTTCCTGTGGGTAACAACACCAGTGGTAGGTTGGGGATTTTCTAACCTCATAGGCACACATGAAGATGGTCCTACTTGCATTCCTCCCATTTCATGAACCCTCCTGATGTCATCATCACTCTCAATTGCTGCAGCAATTTTCACGTAGCTCAGCTAAAATTCACACAAAAGAAATAATAATTGCAATGAAGAAAGGCTAGGTACTAGGTTGCAGGTTTGTCAAATTTTTGTGTTTATAAGTCAGTGTGAGCATAATTATACATTGAATCTAGATAGTACATTCTGCGTAGTAGGCACTAGCAAAACCCATATATAATATGAACTTCCTCCAGTTTGCAGAGTTATGGAAAGCATATTAGAAGATTACAAATTAGAACACATCAAATATTAAACTTCTTGAGATATTCAACCTTGACCTATTCAAACACTGTAGTATTCCAGAGTTCAGATATGCAACCTTGAGCTTTTACACCTAGATTTCATATCAAAAGCCATGTGCAACTTTAAGCTTTCCAACCCAAAGTTCATATCTTTCTCTATGCTGACTTTTGATACAGTATAACGTCTTTCTCTATGCTAACTTTTCATTTCTTGTAGAATATCCATGTTAGAACTCATTTCCCTTGTCACTGTATTATGTACCAATATTCTAAAAATGTAATGTTAGGTACTGTATGGTTTGCAATTTTGACAGGAAATTGGTGGTGGTTGGTTGCCTGGAGATATTCCTGAAGATATGGCGTGCAAGTTTGTTGACAAGAGCTTACCAGAGATGAAAACATGAAAGCAAGATCTAACTTGCATGGACAAATTTCAACTACAGACTGCAGTGTCAAAACTAGATACAACACTAACTAGGGATTGATAGAGAAAGGATAAGTCAGTGCCACAAGATCAGAATAAGGAAACTGTGCACCTTGCTAAAGTGGTTGGTCAGAGCGTCCTCAACAGTTGACAAGAGATGATGACCAGCAAGTCATAGTCAAGGAAATGTCCCTACATGAGTTAATCTTTCACTTCATTTAGAGAAGAGGAGCGCAGGTAGGTGTAAGGTAAAAGAAAAAATAGACTTTGAGGGGGGCATAATGCTTTTGAAGTAAAAAAAGAAGTGGAGATAATCAAGGACAATCAACAATCAATAGAACTGGATAATGAGCAACCAGATCAGCAACACATGATATCTCAATGCTTTTCCCAGCAACATGGGAAACCTTCTTTTCAATGGAAAAGTGTTGGTCAACTAGGTCGAAAGGGTCAAAAAAGGCATGACCTTTTCCAAAATATAAAATTGGTAAAAAGTTCCAGGGAATTCCAAAAGGCAGAGGTTAGAGGTGCTTTGCAGTCAACACCCTTGTCAAAATCAGGGGAACTATCTCAACCTATCACATTTGCAGCTGTGTCTACTGCTTCTCTTAGACCATCATATAACATGACATCCTCTGCAGTAGTCAGGAAATAGAGGGAGGAATGACTAGGTCTAGCAACTCTTTCTACCTCAGTGACTGGAATCAATTCAAGTAATCTTGGTTTGCAGAATGAACAGGTCCAACCTTTATTGTTGTTTGGCCAGCATAGATCAAACTCTCTTCTTATGGGTCCCATTGCAAGTAGAGTTGCATCAACTGGAAGTATTACAGATTCAGTAATACCTTTGAACATTAACAGTCCTTCCACTGGAATAACACATGCCTAGTTTGGTAGCTAAGGTAGATCAACTTGTTGCAATTGTCAGTCAAAATAAGCATGTCGACCCAATTTCAGAATTGGTGCTTATGTTTCAACATTCATTGAAACTGGATAATGATCTACAACCTGAGTGGCAATACCGGCAACAAATTCCATCTTTGTGCTTTTCCCCACAACAAGATGGGAAACTGCCTTTTCAATGGCACAGTGTTGGTCAAGTAGGTCGAAAGGTTAAAAAAGGGGATGACCCTTTACAAAAGACAAAATTGATACATATTTTGAGGCAACTCTAGAAAACATATGTCAGAGGTGCTTTGCAATCATCATCGTTGTCAAAATCAAGCGAACTTCCACAACCTCTCACATCTGCAGTTGTGCTTACTGGTTCTTTCGGACCATCATATAACAAAATGACAACACATGTAGCAGTTGGGAAACAGAGGGAGGAATCACTAGCACTGGCAACTCTATCCACCTCAGTTACTGGAGTCAATCCAAGTCATCTTGATTCACATAATGAATAGGTCCAACAAGCTTGGAACCTAATGTGCATGTTGCATGTCATGTTTGAAACCTAATGTGCTGAACCCTCAACATTACCTTTTGCTGTGAATTTCAACAAGCTTGGATATATTATAGGGTATCATTTCGATAAGATGAAGAATCACCAGAAATAGCACTTTTTCCATTTCTCAAAGTGTAAGCAATGCATCTCAAAAGTCTTTTCTTATTGAAAGAACCATTATGAACCCCGTCTGGTTTATTACCAAAGCCAACTTAATTCAAATTCTGAGAAGATCCATAAGATAACAACTTCAGCTACCCAAATTCAGAGATCATTTATTTCAAACAACTTTATGTCTTCTCTATATTTGTGTCAGTCCCTATTCAGAGCCACATAAAAACTGTGCTTGGGTCTGTCTTTTGAGATTCCAAAATTCAGAGTTCTTCAACTTTCATTCACATATGATCACCTTGTTTTTATATGTTGTCATTGTCAAATTTATCTTCCTGTCATTTATTTCTTCCTCCTTTTCCTCTGTTTTGCTGCTCTTTCTATCCAATTCCTTCATTTTCTCTTTGTGACAGCTCCTCATGTCACTTTCTCAAGATGCTTGAATCTACCTCATAGATTTGTCAAGTTCTAAACTTCTATGTAATGTATCAACACAACCTCCAAATCTGCTCCATTTAACAACACAACTTCAACTGTTGCAAATGTCATAGGACTATTACTCTTTAGACTCGTCACTATGCCAAATTATTTTCATGACTGTGAGAAAGAATAAACTTGCTCCCCGTTAGCTTGGACTGAATCATCTTTATTACTGCTATTTGTTGCTTCCAATTTCTTGAACTGCTGTAAAATGTCCTCATTGGTTTTCTTCCCTGAACTTTTCAGTCTTTTACTTCTTTTCACTGTCATAAATTCCTCATTACCTCCTGTTGGAAAGATGTACTTCATTCTTGCTACTTCCCCTAGGTTGGAGCTCAGTAATCCTGTTATTCACAGTTTGACTATCAATTGGTCCTCAACTTCTTTCATTCTACACATGTATCATTTTGGCTGCAATGATCTTCTTTTGAGGTGTCAAGGTTTGTCCTTAATTCTGTTCATAATATGTCATAGAGATAACTTAGTTACTACTACAGGTTGTCTGGGACACCAAAAGTTGCTTGTGACGCAGCTAGGGGGGTCCTTTCTCTTCAAATCTCCCACCCAAATATCTCTGCTAAAGTCTGTCTTATTGTTTGTGCATCAAAGCTTTGAACTAAACAAGCTCAACCATACACCTTCAAATACTCATTCATTCGTTGTAGGTTGTAAGAATTATCCAAGGTTGATATGGGTTTTTCAAGACTGTGTCTTCTTCTTCAAGGTCTTCTATTACTTATGAACACAGTATATTCACTTTCAGGTGAGTGAACATTTCAAAGGGAGAATATTTATTAGTCTTCAGTATAGGAGAATGCTTCACTTCAAGGTCAGGGTTTTGTATATTGTAGAGATATAACTCTTCAATAAGATATGATCATTGTTCTTCACTTCCAGGTCAGAGTTTACACAAGGATTCAATTATTCAACTATATACTTCTTAGAATTATCTATTAGTCAAATCGATGCATACTCAACTTAGATTTTCATCATTATTTTGAACCACGATTTTTTTAAATTTTTTTAACACTATGATGCACAGTGTTTTGTCTATTGAGGTTAGTCTTCTTCACGTATTTATCAATTGAAGCATGAAGCTTGCTTCTATCAAAAACTTTGTTCAACACTCCCCTTGTGTTCACGAGGCTCAAGCATAGGACATTGTTGCCTCAACACCGACTAATCATTGACTATCAACCCTAAATTCGACACAGAGCATATTTTCCATGTATTACCCATTGGGCTGCCATTATTCACTTTGCCTTGTCAAGTGTTTGAACAATTTATTCTTCCTTGATGCCATAATCAGTCATATGGATTATTGATCTGTAGTATATCATCAAAATATGCAATTTATTGGCCCATATCACTGCCATTATGTCTTTTCCAGACATTGTTAAATTCTTTCCTAGTCATGTTTGCCACATTTCCTTTATTTACTAGTTTCCCTATTTATTTTTATTGTTTCTTCTTGGATTTCTTCTAAAATGTTTACACTCCATGGTGTTCTTGGATTTTTGAGTAAACTATGAAGCAGTTTTATTGTTAGTGAAACAAAATCTTTTCAACATTCAATGTAATGAGTTCTGAAATGTTTGGTATTCCCATGGTGGGTTTCCACCATTGACCTTATTGCACACTCCTACAACAACTTCGGGCTACGTTTGCATCATCATAGGAATTGTGACATCCAAGGACAACAACCTAGGCACTCTAACAGTGATGAGGAGGGTAATAAAGAGCCGGTCTAGGTGCTACCAGTCACCTACAATAGTATAACAGCAGTAGCCCTAGGGCCTAAACAATGTATTTTGAACACACTCAAGCAAATCTGAGCAGTCGTTTGAGGAAAAACATCAGTAAGCAGCTACCAGTCATTTTTGCAACAGGCCTATGGAGGTTACTTGGAAAATATGAAGGTGTCGATACACCATTTTATCATTATGAACCTCTTCTTTATGTATTGTTTCATCCCTTTGAGCATCAACTTGGATGTGTACAAATTTTAAGTCTACAGTGAATTAGTTGGAGTTGTGTACCTATGGGACAAACATTTTGACAAAAAATCTGAATGGAAGTGATGTGTATGTCAAAATAACAAGGAAGATCTGTTTGACATAATTTTCATTTGTAAAGTTTGAATGGAGATATCTTAATGCCAATAGAGATTTGGTTATTTAGTGAAGTCAACAAAGTGTTAACTGTCCAATGTCCATTTGGATTCCTTCTATATGTGACATGTCATCTTATTTATCTAATTTGGAGTTGTCTAGTTATTATGCATTTTGGATCTATATACATCCAGAATTAATGAAATTATGAAGAAAAAAAATAGTATATTACTAAAATTAATAAAAAATACAATACTTAGACAACTTTATCTAATTTTGCTTAATCAGAATAATGCCACATATAATAAGAGTTATCCTTAAAAAAAAATAAGAAGCCTGCTGCAACAGTTGTCCAGAATAATGCCACACATAATAAGAGTTATCCTTAATGCTGTAACATTTGTCCAAGAAGGATGGCCCTCAAAGCAATATGGATGTCAACGTATGTATTTGACATAATACATGTACCCTTCAAAAAGAGAGCATTGCTGCAACATTTTTCAAAGAAGGATGATCCTAAAGCATTGTAGAAGTGTTGGAATTTGATGAGATCATTATCACTAATAATTAAAAAACTTTTTTTTTTCAAAAACTTCAGATTATACAGTTAACATTGGCATTATGATTTTTTACAGTTGAAATGTTTTCCAAATTCCAACCTTGGACATAAAGGAGAATATCAAAGGTCGTCTTCTATATTGGAGCCATATTAGGCATTCAGCTTTAAATACATCTTCATATTTTTATCATTTTGTTTAGCAATATTTTTGGTACTTTTGCAGGTACTCAACTACTCTAGATATATTATGATAAAATGTTATTCTTAAAGTTGGTCACATCCCTACTCCAGATTTGCTATGATACACTAGAATTTTATCGTTGGAGACATGATGTAATAGACTCATCAGATATTATCTACCAAATATTTTGAATTAACATTGATATAATTTACCAAGTCTTTCAAATTAACATAGTAACTACAACAACTTCTGACCTTATCAGATCATGTGATGTTTAATCATCACATATGGCTATTATATTAAACCTCCACAAGTCTAATAAAAAATCTAGACTTCTGAGTTAGCAATGCTCTGTGGTTCATGTTCATTATACTGATAACCAGATTGTTTGATATAAACTATTGTAAATATAAAGCGTTGTACATATAATTGTATCAATGGCATGACTGTGTATTGCTGGAAAACATAAGCACATAAGCATTAACTTCCTTCATATTGAAATATATGTGCATGATGCTCCTCTTTTCAAATCTATCATATTGAAACATAACTCATGGAAAAATAGCATCTTATTTTCAAGGCAGGTCAACTGCAGTGTTTCTGAATGGCACATTATAGCAATTTATCTTTTAATAAAAAGTCTATTAGGGCTATAACTTTCGAAATGTAAATTCTAAAAGATTAGATGGTTCCTGGCTTGGGTGTCAACACCACATGCCTTATAGTGGCATGAAATCTAGAGAGTGTATGTCAGGACTGGAGGTGGTAGGCGTTGTCACTGCTAGATTAATACAATTCTATGTGGGGTGCAGTTATTTTTAGACTCAGAACTCAAATGATGTTTATCCTTTTGTTTTTTGGTTGAAAGTGTCACCATTTTAAGTTATGTTATTTGTTTTTCTACAATTAGATAGCATAAGCACATTTACCAATTTTAGTTAATCCAACACATCATTAACAACATTAAAGGATAAGAACCAAAAAACACTTATAAAAAGTGAAGAAAAACCTTGTACTTCAATTGCTTCAAAACAGAGAATTGTTCTCATAAACCAAGCATAGGTCATGAGTGAGAGAGCCAACCCTTATATAGGTTATAACCTCTTCTCACTTCACAATTAAAAATTACTATTCTCCTAAACCCTAACCAACCCCCTAACAAATCCTTAAAATAATGATTGTCAAATGATAATATATATTGTCTATATCCTTAATGATATTAGTGAGATCTTCATGACCTTTCCTTGCAAGATTTGATCTCTAGTCTGTTGGAATATTTTCGGGTCTAGTGGCTTCAATGTTGACATCCATGCATCGACCCCTTGTTTGCATTGTCATAACTCTTCTAGGTGATGTCCATTGGAAGCCTAGCTGCAGCAATTGTTTTAGCTGTCACTATTTGGGTACATTCCCATTATTGCTGCCATAAGCTCAATAGTATAAGCAAATGGAAAAGGCATCCCTGGGTCTTTCAAAGTTCAACACCCAGTTCATGATTGTTATCCACACTTGGCATGTATGTAAGTGTGATTTGAAGATTAGCTCCAACAGTTTGGCACTTGGAAAAATCAGACTCTTTCTTGATGTCAAATGGCACTGTTCTTGTGAATGAAAATAATTTGTGAGATTCCAAAAAATAACTATAGAAAAGATGATGGCAATCTTGACATCAAAGGCTCTTGGAATTTTATGTATGGATTCTTGTTGATTTTTTATCAATGGTGGCCAAAAGTCTCTTTAGCACAAATCAAGATTGTAAAGTTGTCCCAATTCACACAACAATTCAAAATGACCCTTTGGAAGAAACTGCGAAGAATGCAAATAATATTCTCAACATCTTTGAAATAAATTCAAGTACCCACCGGTCATTATTCTCCCCTGTGTAATTTCCTTTTCATTATATATGGTCTTCTTTGCTTGGCCTGTTTTCTGGACTCCATAATACTAAGCACCTGCATATAAAAAATCATAAGATGAGCATATAGATCCACGAAAAGATATATTGGAAAAGCATAAACTATTGGATTGCAAAAATAAATTCTAAATATCCGATTTAATGCAATTGAAAAGTACATTATTTTCTCATTGAGTACATCAAAGAAACAACTTATTAAACTCGCTGTTGTTCCACTGAGAGCAGGAGTTAGTAGTCATGAATTCATGTATGGGTGGTCACTTGGATTTTTCCTGAGATTTTCCGCGGATTTATGGGCTTGGTTGGGACATATTGGCATTTTCCTTGTTTCCCTATGTTCCAAGACAATGAAGCATATCTTCTAGGATTGTCAGTTTGCTAAGAGTTGATGGAAGTATATCCAAGATTAGTGTTACATTCTCCTTTAGTTTTACATTGGTTATAATCCTGTTGAATATGATTAACTAGAAATGCATGATACTGTAACAGAAAGATCCGCAATTTTCAAGAAATGCAGGGTTGAGCTCCATTTCGTAAGCACTTCTCAATAAAAAGGAAAGAAGTATATCAAAAGCTTAACTAAGCAGTAGTTAAAAAAGAACAAAAAAAATACATTTGCTAAATAGATCAGCAAGAGAAAAACATCTATACTGAGTTACTTATCGTTGAAGGTGTAAATTTGTGGCTTTGATAAATGAATGAGCAAGAGATAAAAACCCAGTAAGTATTGCCACTCTGGAATTAGACAACCAGAGAAAGCCAGAAATTAAAATCTTAGTGGAATAACAGCATAACAAGATTTTAAGGTGTAAAACAACAAAACTCAAAATATGTTCTAAGAGAAGAATAAATCAATATTGGATCAATAAAATTAGCCGTCAGTCTCAGAATATCACTCCACGGGTTAGAATAGTTTTTGTTCTCTTTCAAGTTTAGTGGAATTCCTTTTAGGCTTTAGCTTAAAATCATAGAACTGGACACTAAACCTCCGATAGTTACTCATTAAATATCCACACTGAAACATAATTGATTGTATTGACCAAGAAACATTACCCGCAGTTTGAACCAATTGAGCATGCCATGTTTATTGTTCTTCTTCTCCTCCTTTGGTGAATCCTCTATGCTGTTCTCGCCCTTTCCTTCTATGGAGAATTCTGAATCATGTCGGTCATCATCCTCAATCATAAAGTCATGTCTTCTATTTGGCAAGTATGCTAACTTCATGGAATTAACCAAACAATCATGTCAAAGAGACGAGAAGAAAATAAAAAATTATCAATCTCCCATCATTGCTTGTGCCTTTGCATTCCTAAAAGATTGTCCTAGATTCCAATTCCATAAATATTGTTGAGTGTATCCCCAAACTTCATTAACATATTTCAAAGTTTTAAGTAAAGAAAATTCAATTAAATACAATACAAGGACCAAGCATTTCCTTAAAGTAGAATTTTGAAGACAGACACCTCTCTTATCTCATAATTTACAATATGATTGATGGAGAAATTTACATGTTCCATGGATTGCTGTCTAAATCACCAAACCGAACTAAACCTTTGACTTGTCCACAAACCACTAACAAAATGCAGCTGATTATCAAGACTAAGGACAATAGAGATACATGAGCCAGTTCTGAAGGTTATAGCAATTGAATGTGCTTGAGATTGCTTTGTCTTTTGTGTTGGAATTTGGTAGGTGTTGTAATCTTGATAGAGCTTGGTGAGTTTCTACCACAACACCCGGCATTTGTATGATACTTGCTTTAGTGCACTGGTAATGATAAACAAGAACCATCATGTTCAACATTTTTCGTCAAATGTTTGATGTGGTGTTCTAATGATGCATTGCTGGTATCTAAATTTGACCTCTAATTCTATGTTGGCGTTTCATGTGACTTGAACTCATGCTCTAGACTTTATTAATTTAATGACTAAATATTTTGTATGAGGTGAATTAGGCAAAAATATGAGAAAAAGAGTCTCAAAGAACCACCTATATTTCCTAAACCGTGATAGCTGTGTGAAAACAGAGAGATATTTTTGTAGATAAGTCCATTATTGACAAAAACCTCTCGTAGTTTTTACAAATTATTCTCCAGATGTTAGGAAAGAGTGGCCAACAATAATGACCAAAACAAAAAATAATTTACTATTTAAATTATGAGAAAAAGGGTCTCAAAGAACCACCTATATTTCCTAAACCGTGATAGCTGTGTGAAAACAGAGAGAGGATTTTGTAGAGTCCATTATTAACAAAAAACTCCACCTATATTTCCTAAACCATGATAGCTGTGTGCAAACGGAGAGAGGATTTTGTAGATAAGCCCACTATTGACAAAAACCTCTTGTAGTTTTTACAAATTATTCTCCATATGTTAGGAAAGAGCGCCCAAAGATAATGACCAAAACATGAAATAATTTACTCTTTAAACCTGTATAAAATAAGCTGTAAAGGTCCCTTCGAATATTTCAAACCATTACACTTGTTGAAAAACTGAAGGAGGTTTTTGTGAATCATCCCGTTCTTAACAAAAACGTTTTTTTTTTCAAATATTCACTTCCATATTCTTGTAATATGTGCCCAAAGACAATGACTAAAACTGGAAAATATAAGTAATTATGTCTGAAGCATACTTGAATCATGACTTGTTGCTAAACATTTCAAGAGGGTTTTACTTTTGATGCACAACGTGTTGGAGACATTTACCCACCATGCACACTTAATTTGGTCAATTTGACTTTGTTAAACTACTATCCTAAGTTTTATTGACTTAATTGGCATCAGATGAGCACACTATGACATCAGCATGAGCATACCCACGCCTACCTTCAGTCAAGGAGGCCAACTAAGCCTTCTCCTTCATTCAGAGAGGCTAACTAGAGCACTCCAGGGGTGATCTGAGTGTCATAAATGCACCTAATTCCTAACTGTTGGTTACAATCAGTTAAGTTGAAAGGTGAAGGCGCCTCCATTCATTATATTGATTATTTTATTAATATTTAATGAATTGGAGTCAACAAGGGCGCCTCCAACCACCTTTGATGGCCAGTTTGACTTCTGTTAACCTCATCGGGGTTCATTGTATTTAATGATGGGATACCACATGCTGGTTGGCATGTAGTGACATGTGTCTGAGCTACTTTCAGTTAGACTCAGTCATTCATTGCACTCCGACTTCAGTTAGGACTCAGTTGGTTAACTAGTGTGTTTACTGTGGCTTACAGTCAGTTAAGCTACACCCATTCATTCAATTTGAATGACCTCATTGGTAATTCAAATTGTCTTGGCATTCATGTATTTTGCATGATCATTATATTGTAATATTCATTATTCATTGATTATACAGAGCTGCAACATTCTATTGCAGCACGATTTTGCCAATTTTATGCATATTTGTCTATATTCTTTGTGAGACCGTGTTTTCAGTTCCTAGGCCACTGTGACAAATTAATATGGTATCAGATCTCATGGTGGGACGAAGCTCAGATCTCTCAAAAACAAGGTTTTTGATAGATCTTGCATGAAAAATTGAACAAAGCTCAAAATTCCAGCATTGCACCAAAAGCCAAGGCTTACCACCTAATACCCCAAGTTAAGGAATTGTTGGTCAAGCTTACTTGATCAACTATGTTGGTTGTGATGAAAGCCTAAAATGTGCAAGCTGTTCGACCTTACGGTGCCCCTTTTGTTGTGATTTGCAGGTTTTAACAGGTGAAAGCATTCGCTCCAACAGTTTGAAATGCCTTCTTCCATAGAACTCTTGACTTCGTTCAATTTCCATTCATGGAAAGGAGATATGGAGATCCAACTACATGCCAGACGACTCTATAGGGTCACTATGGACACTGAAGAAGAGCCTACTCATGTGATAGACAAAGCTATATTCTTGAACAAGAAAGATGAAGCATTCGGATTCTTGTGCCTCTCTATTTCCCGAGATCTTATTTTCCATCTCTCCAGATTGAAGACTCCAAAGGAAATTTGGGACAAATTGGAAACCCTATATGGAAAACGTGATGATTTGAGAGTATACCATCTTGAAAATGAGTTGATGTCTCTCCAACCTTCCAATTTCGAGACCTTGAATGATATTTTCACAAAGTTCAAGCATATTGTCTTACTGTTGAAGCAGTGTAAGGTGGAGAAGGAGGATGATCAGCTCATTCTCGCCATTCTCTCCAAACTTGGAGCTGATTATTCAGTGTTTGTCTCTACATTCTGTGCGTGGAAGTTCACAACCCCTGGATGGAAGATGCCTTCATTGAGTCCCTAACAAGTGAACATGATAATCTTGTCCAAATGGGGATCATCAGATCCTCCCGTGATCAAGCCCTCTATGTCTCGGGGCCCAAAGATCTGAAGGGTAAAGGAAAGCAGCAGAAGAACCTAAAAAACAAATTTGAAGCTCCTAATACTAAAGTTGAAAACCAGCAGCATGAAGAGCCTTCCATCTCAAAGAAGAATAAAGGCAAAGGGCATCATGCGAAGGAAAAATTCAAGTGTTCATACTGTGGGAAGGGCTTCCACCCTGAACATGCCTGCATGGAGAAGAAAATTGATGAAGCTACTTCTCTTCTTGAGAAAAATCACAAAAATATTTTGGAAAGCTTTCGGAGGAGAGATCAACAAGATCGGGAACCACAAAATGAAAGAGGTCATGCACTCATGGAAAGCACTTCGAAGTCCAAAGCATTCTTGATAGATTCTGGAGCTTCAAACCACATGATGGTTGAAAGAGAATCCTTCTCATCTTTGGAGACCGACAAATCCATTCCCATTCACATGGGAGATGACTCCACAATCATATCCGAAGGACAAGGTACTATAGATCTTGAGCATGGCTATTTTTCCAATGTTCTATATGTACCATCTCTTGCATCAAAACTCCTAAGTGTTTATTAAATGACACATACGGGAGTTCCCAAGAGAGTCTCCTTTATCCCTGATGATGTAGAGATCATAGAACTTGCATCCGAAAAACTTGTAGCATAATGCCTTACAAACCATCATGCAAAATCCTATGAGTTCTCCCATTTTGTGGCGGATGCAAATCCCACCGCATTGCTGACTCATGGAAATGAAGTTAGTAGAATGTGGCATGAGAGGTTTGGCCACCTGAACTTCAAATACTTGCAGCAATTACAAAAGAATTCTATGGTTGAAGGCCTCTCGGTCATCAAAGCTACCACCAGAATTTGCAAGGGTTGTGTCGTTGGAAAGCACCCTGAGCATAAGTTCGATCGAGGGAAGGAAAGGCGAGCATCATGCATCTTGGGACTGATACATTCTGATATCAGTGGTCCCATGCCTATCACATCCATGAATGGATCAAGGTACGTTCTTAATTTCATTGATGACTTTTTCAGATACACATGGGTCTTTTTTATTAAAAAGAAGTCGGAAGTCTTGGAAAAATTCACTGAATTGAAGGCCTTGATTAAGAATGCATCTGGAAAAAATATCAAGATTTTGAGATCTGATAACAGTGGGGATCATTTCAGTAATGATTTACTGAATATATGTTCCCAAAGTGGTATTCAGATCTAGCATTCAGTCATAGCGGAGAGGAAGAATCGGTCTCTCAAGGAGATGACCACCTATATGTTGGAATCAAAGAAGTTGGCTGCAAATTTGTGGGTTGAAGCCATGCATGCTGCAGCATATATTCAGAACAGAGTGCCACACTCATCCGTGAAAGGGAAGACCCCTTTCAAAGCATATTTCAGGCACAAGCCGGATGTGTCAAATCTGAGGGTGTTTGGGTCCACTGCATGGGCCCGAATTCCGCTTGATGAAAGGAGGGATTTGCAACCGCAAAGCATAGAATGTCTGTTTATTGGATATCCTAATGAATCTAAAGGTTTCAAGCTGCTGGATATCAAAACAAAACAGATCATCATTGAAAGAAGTGTCAAGTTCGATGAGCCTCTTCAGCAGGTAGAACTAGTGAAGGAGAAAACTGTTGAATTTTCTTCCTATTCTACTGAATATCTGGATTATATAATTGGGGGTGATGACCCTGATTTGGATCCTATGATTTATGATATTATTGAAAAGCAAACATTATATGTTGAATCAAAACCTGAAGTACAAAATCATCTCCCAACTTGGGCCCGACAGACACTCTCCTCCGCAGGTGATAGCATTGGAAATCTGGATGATCCAAGGAGAACTCGATCTGATTTCCAAAGAGCAGGTATTGCGCTCTCTTGTCCTGATTATTTGCTGTCTGAATCTTGTTATTTGATGAAAAATTTTAGACCCTAAGTCTTACTATCATGCTCGGAAGGATCTGAGATGGCAAGTTGCCATGGATGAAGAGATGAATTCTCTTCAAAAAAACACCACTTGGGAGCTAGCTTCTCTTCCTCCGGGGACGAAATTGGTTCAATGCAAGTGGGTGTTTCGGACTAAGGTTGTTGTTGATGGTAGCACCTACAAATATAAGGCAAGGCTGGTATAAAAAGGTTTCTCCCAGGTCCAAGGTGTGGACTATCATGAGACTTTTGCATCGGTTGCAAAAATGGACTCCATCCGCCTAGTTTTGGCAATTTCTGCATCTAAGCACTAGGAAGTGCATCATATGGATGTTAAGTTTGCCTTTCTGCATGGATATCTTCATGAGGAGATATACTTGAAGCATCCCGAGGGCTACATTTCTGATCCATATTTGGTTTGCAAGCTAAAGAAGTCACTATACAGGTTAAAACAGGCCCCCAGAGAGTGGTATTCCAATATGGATGCCTTCCTTCTCTCGCAAAACTTCCAAAGGTGTAAATCAGATCCAAATGTGTATATACAATAGTCTAATGGTCATTTTATTATTATTGTGTTGCAGCTGCAAATTTTCTCCCAAATTTTTTGAAATTTTGGACCCTCCTTTTTTATTTTATCTTGCCTAGGAATGTGTGGATTCATGAACTCTGTTTTATTCTTCCCTCTGCTACAGTTTGGTTTGAAGTGATGTCAATTGCCTTCATGCTTTTCGGAAAACCGCTTCCTGTCGGCAAACGCATTAACAGTGGAGTTTTGAAAACGAAGTCTTTTTGGTCTGAATGATTTCCCTCATCGCTATCGGAAGTCTGTTTACGTTCAAGTCGGAGCTTGTTTCTCTTTGTTGTCACTGTTTCGGGGGTTAAACGAACTATTTTCATCACTCCCCGGCCTAAATATTTTGAACACTTAATACTTTGTTTCTTGATAATTTTTCGTTGTCGAAAGTTTTTGGACAGTTAAGCAGAAGCCATAGTTCTTTTGTCTTCCACAACGGCGGCTCTGGAATGGACTAACCATCTGACTTATAGAGTTGCCGACTGTCGATGTTTATTTTGTCGCGGAGCCCGTAGTCGTCCCATGTTCTGCCATTGCGGCTACGCAATACACTAATCATCCGATGCCGTAGTCTTTCTGATGTCCGATGCTGCAGTGTTTAGTGTTTTTTTCGCCAACGTTTTCTAATATTGTGGAAGCCATAGTAAATTGTTCTCCCGTCGTTGTGGCTGCACAGTGCACCATCTCTCCGACGATTGGTTGGTTTATGTGGTGACGAATGTGGTTTAGTCTTCCGATCCTCCGACTAGCGATATGTTGTTTTGCCACAGAGCCCATAGTCTATCCACCTCCTGCCGTTGTGGCTCCTTGACGAACTAATTGTCTGATCCGTAGTTCTCCGCCCGTCGAGGTGAGTTCGTTTTTTTGCCTGATGCTTAGTATTTTCCCGCCTTTCTTGTGTGCTTCCACTCTATTTTTCTATGGTGGTTACTGTGTCATTTTTGGGGTTTTCTTTGGAGGATGTCGAATAATCCATATGCGACCTCGCTTGAGTTAAAGAATCTATCTTTTGGGCTTGTGATTTTAGGATATGAACTCACAGGATTTTTCTTCGCGTCATCATGCATTAAAATTCATTTTTACTGGATGTATGTTTTGACACATTTTGTGTACTCTGTCTACGATAAATGGTCTAAGAACAGTTTGTGTTTATGACAGGATGATTACTATGAGTAAGATGTGTTTAAAATACAAAGTAGAAGGGAGGTAGCAAGGAAGGAAATGGTTGAGTAACGAAGAAGCAGAAGCAGAGAAAAGAAGAAGAAAGTCAGGTTTAAGCTCTACGGGATCCAATAAGGGACCGACAGATTACTGAGCATAATCAATAGAAGTAGAATCTCAGGCTTGGGAAAGTTCGACAGTTACCAAGCTGGTCCCTTTTTCATAAAATTGTCTTTTAAATCTGAAATGTAACGTTTGTATGAATCATGAACACTCACAAAAGGACAAAATTGTGAGATTAAACGGTTGGGGGAGCCCAAAGGTCACGGAGGGGCAGCCCAAGAGTTTTTCTTGTTGTATAAGTATAGGAGAATTAGAGGGAATAAGGGACTTTTTCCCAGTTATATTTGTGAAGACATATTATAAGAAGAACTATTTCCTTTTGCAATAGATAATTACAATTTTCCTGTTGGAGAAAGCTTGGTGGAATGTTCAAATGATGTGTTATGGATTTGTTGAAGAGGAACTATTTCGTTTTCAGCTTTGTGTCCATTAACTGTGAGATCGTTCTAACTATTTGAACCTATGTTCTTGTATGAATGTTCTCTAGTTTATTTTTTGAAAATTTCCACTATGAGTAATGAATGTTGTTCATAAACAATTGGCTATCTGGTTGTTCAAATATCTTTAAACGTTCATGTGTTTTGAAAGAAGTATCAGCTATCTGTGATTTTTCATAATGCATGTACAAAATACATTACTCATTAATGAATGATAATTTTGCTCCCTAGGGATAGGTTAGGTAGTTAGTTGTAATTTATTGTTGTGTGTGATTTAGATGCGAGAGAGTTTAAGACGAGAGGTAAGAACCTGCGCATCACATTGTGACCGCTCCTCGTATTCTACATCAATCTGCATGTTAAATAGGCACTTGCATATCATACTTTAAGTCAAAAAATACAAAAATATATACGGTGGACCGGGCCGCAACCGGTAAAACCTTTTATTTTTGTTACTTGACCTACAGTAGCCAGACCGCAAACCAGACGGATTCCCTACACCAAATAGTCATGGGCTAGTTGGGAACGTTGACTGGGGAGAATCCCTTACTGTTGTTTCCTGCGAATTTCCAGGCCTCAACAGTTTATGGCGCTAGAAGGAGGGCCACCAGTGCATGTCTAGCCGTGGAAACATATTTTCCCAAGATTACCCCACCAGCAGATATTTGGAAGCTGTTGGCTTAACCCAGGTACTTACAGGTTTTGGTTCTACCCTTTAAAGCAAGTAAGCCCAGTTTCATCTTATGGTGTTTCTTACTCAGACTCTTGTTCTTTCACGTTCGCTCATGGATGGTATAAATGTGAATCATCCCAACCCACCGCCGGCTTGGAAAGCTAGATCACCTTTGAACCTAACACCCCCTTTGCATGACTTACCTCAGGATTTTGAGAAAATGCTGCCCAAATTTGAACCAAGTGAAAAGGCTTTAGTAGATGATCACTTGCAAAGCTTTTACTTGGCCATAGAAGGATTAAGAGCTGGAGAACACGAAGATGTAGTCTGCAGACTTTTTCCACATACCCTTAAAGGAGCAGCAGCCTCATGGTATTTTGATCTGCCTGCAAACTCAATCCCAGACTGGGATACTTTTGAAAGAATATTCAGAAATAAATATGCAGCCCAGAAAACCCATGCAGCACTGATGAAAGGTTTATGCGCTTTGAAGAAAGAAAGAAAAGAAAAAGTGCATAGTTTTACACAAAGGTTTGCTGCTTATCTTAAGAATTTTTCTGTAGCTGATAAGCCTTCTGATAAAGTTTTGATTGAATATTATACTTCGGCTTTAGGGCCTGATTTGGCCATGTTCTCCAAAATTAAAGCCAAGGCTACATTGTCAGAAACTTATGAAGAAGCTGAAAGGGTAGAAGCTGAAAAAGAGAGCATAGAAGATTATTCTAAGCCTGAGGAGCAGTCACGTGACCTTGAAGGAATGTTGAGAATGATGCAGAAACTATCTAACAGGGTGATAGATTTGGAAAAAGAGAAGGAAGCTCAGAAAGCATATAATCCTTACTATGAAAGGAGAGGAGACAACAATCAATCTAAACCTCCTCCACATAGTCCTGCATCAATGTACTTAACGGAGGTAGGTATGGATAACTTCTACACCTTTCACCAGCAGCCCCATTCTGAAAAAAATTGTCCTCAATGGATAAATTCAATGATACTAGTAATGAATAAATTGTTGGACTCTAAATTGACTGAGGACAGTGATGAAGAGGAAAAGGGTAATCAGACCATAGAAAAACAAGAAAATGATACCATGTTTTTATGGGATTGTGTCTCGTTGTTTGATACCAAAGAGGAAAGTGATCTGAAACATGAGGATATATTGGAAACAACTGTGACAACAAGAAGCCAGGACTTGGTGAATAAAGAAAATTCAATACTCCCAAAGATCAAGAAATTGCAAGAGAATGTAAAGAAACCACAGAAGAACAACATAGATGATAAAATTCCTAAACCTACTATTAGCAGTCAAGATTCGAAACAAGTCAACATGCCTGCTAAGCCTATTGAAGACAAAGCGGGTAATGTCAAGGAAAATATCAAAGCAGCTGAAGTACTAGAGGAAGAACTTCCCACCAACAACCGACCTGTAGAAGAGATTGTTGAAGCAAGTGTGGGAGGTGAGACTAGGTTTAAAACCCCACCATTCCTTCTGACTTTGGAGATTTTAAACCATAATGTGCACAATTGTTTGGTAGATTCTGGATCATCGGTAAATGTTATTCCACTTGCAGACTACGAAAAGATTAATGGACAGCCTAAACCTACTACCTGGGAGGTGACGCAATTAGACAGGACCAATGTGAAAGTAGTCGAGGAAATGGAAGATGTCCTGATTCGATTATCTGCAAATGAAAAGATATGTCAATATATTGATATTGTGGTGGCAGACATACCTAATGTTTATGGACTTATTTTGAATCGATATTGGTCAGCGAGGTTGAAGGGGTGTTTTGCTTCAGATTGGTCACATTTGTGGCTGCCTCATAAAGGAGTCCCATATCAGATCAAAATTTTAAGGGAACCCTACATGAAACACAATGTCACTCAGTTGGAGGGTAAGAATGAGTCAGTGAATTATGTATTGGGAAATTATCTAATTGAACTTGAACCGGGAAACTTTGCATCAGAAGAAGCCAGCAACATATCTGACACCCAGCCCGATCTCCTTCGGTTTTTACGGGCTGATGAGATTAATTGTAAAATAGTAGTTTCATTTTCAGATATAGTGTTTTCAAGACCAGTAGATGTAATTTTTGATAATGGTTAGGTCTTTTTATTTTGTAGTCAAGCCTAGCCCCTTAACTTACAGATTGTCAGATTTACAGGGGTGGGCAGAGGACTAACCACTTAGTGGTTTAGTTCTCAAATTTTTTTATTTTTTGGCTTGATGACCTTGTACATAAATAAACCGATTTGATTGTTTATTTTTGGTTTACTTTATTTAAGTTTGCTTTAGTCTAGATTTTGATTGATTTCAATAAAAAGAAGCAAGCTTTTGGTTGCATGGAGAGCATTAGAATTCTGGACTAACTAAAATCCTTGATTATAAGACTGTGTATTATGGTTTTATCTGATAGAATTTCTTCTATTTCAGCAGTTTTCCTAAATGGCTATGAACGCATTGAAGTCCTGCTTAATCCCTGTAAAATAACTCAAGATTAAAAGGTCTGGAATACTATTTTGAGGGTCCATCCATCTCACACTTAAAAATGTCCTAGGGGGTGACAACAAAAGACCCATGGAAAGGAAGCAAGGTAAACAGTATATTATATATAAATGATCCCATGCCAAGAATTTGAAGCCAAAAGCCAAATAAGAGTCGAAAACTCCTAAGAAAGCAATATGTATCAAAACAAAGTATTGAATCATATGAGTATAAAATTGCCAAAAGTTCTTCTCCATCTGTGAGCTGAAAATTAAATACATCTCTCACACAAAAGGACACTATGGATAGAGGAGTCTGAATCAAAAATTCAGAAAGAAAGGCATGAGGAGGACTCAGAAGGACAAAAGTCCAAAAACACAAAAAAGGTGCAAAATGGCATGGGAATGAGGAACAAATGAATATTTCTATTTGCCATATGTTACAATCTTGTGGTGTCCAAGCTGGAAGCTACCCAAAGACAGAGGTAAAAAATGAAACTCATATTCTTGGCCTCAAAAGAGTTATCATGACGTTGAAATCTTGGGTTCCATTTTCCTAAATTGGACCATCATCAATGATTAAAAGTACATATATTTTCCATTTGGGAAATCCAGACATCTAGAAGAATTAAACATGTTGGTTTCTTATTAAACAGTCTGTTACTTAAGGAAGAAATTGTCCAGGGATCTAGGTTCACCAGGTAGTCGCCAATTGTTGCAGCTGCAACTTTTCTCCCAAATTGTTTGAAATTTTGGACCCTCCTTTTTTATTTTATCTTGCCTAGGAGTGTGTGGATTCATGAACTCTGTTTTATTCTTCCCTCTGCTACAGTTTGGTTTGAAGTGATGTCAATTGCCTTCATGCTTTTTGGAAAACCGCTTCCTGTCAACAAACGCATTAACAGTGGAGTTTTGAAAACGATGTATTTTTGGTCTGAATGATTTCCCTCATCGCTATCGAAAGTCTGTTTACGTTCAAGTCGGAGCTTGTTTCTCTTTGCTGTCACTGTTTCAGGGGTTAAATGAACTATTTTCCTCGCTCCCCAGCGTAAATATTTTGAACACTTAATACTTTGTTTCTTGATAATTTTTCGCTGTCGGAAGTTTTTGGACAGTTAAGTGGAAGCCATAGTTCTTTTGTCTTCCGCAACGACGGCTCTGGAACGGACTAACCATCCGACTTATAGAGTTGCCGACTGCCGATGTTTATTTTGCCGTGGAGCCCGTAGTCGTCCCATCTTCTGCCATTGCGGCTGCGCAATACACTAATCATCCGATGCCGTAGTCTTTCCGATGTCCGATGCTGCAGTGTTTAGTGTTTTTTCACCAACGTTTTCTAATATTGTAGAAGCCATAGTAAATTGTTCTCCCGCCATTGCGGCTGCACACTGCACCATCTCTCCGACGGTTGGTTGGTTTATGTGCTGACGAATGTGGTTTAGTATTCCGAGCCTCCGACTAGCGATATGTTGTTTTGCCACAGAGCCCATAGTCTATCCATCTCCCGCCATTGCGGATCCTTGATGAACTAATCGTCCGATCCGTAGTTCTTCGCTCGCCGAGGTGAGTTCGTGTTTTCGCCTGATGCTTAGTATTTTCCCGCCTTTCTTGTGTGCTTCCACTCTATTTTTCTATGGTGGTTACTGTGTCATTTTTGGTGTTTTCTTCGGAGGAAGTCGAATAATCCATATGCGACCTCGCTTGAGTTAAAGAATCTATCTTTTGGGCTTGTGATTTTAGGATATGAACTCGCAGGATTTTTCTTCACGTTATCATGCATTAAAATTCATTTTTACTGGATGTATGTTTTGACACATTTTGTGTACTCTGTCTACGATAAATGGTCTAAGAACAGTTTGTGTTTATGACAGGACGATTACTGCGAGTAAGATGTGTTTAAAATACAAAGTAGAAGGGAGGTAGCAAGGAAGGAAATGGTTGAGGAACAAAGAAGCAGAAGCAGAGAAAAGAAGAAGAAAGTCAGGTTTAAGCTCTACAGGATCCAGTAAGGGACCAACGGATTACTGAGCATAATCAATAGAAGTAGAAGCCCGGGCTTGGGAAAGTTCGACAGTTACCAAGCTGGTCCCTTTTTCATAAAATTGTCTTTTAAATCTGAAATGCAACATTTGTATGAATCATGAACACTCACAAAAGGACAAAATTGTGAGATTAAATGGTTGGGGGAGCTCAAGAGTTTTGTTTGTTGTATAAGTATAGGAGAATTAGAGGGAATAAGGGACTTTTTCCCAGTTAGATTTGTGAAGACATATTGTAAGAATAACTATTTCCTTTTGCAATAGATAATTACAATTTTCCTGTTGGAGAAAGCTTGGTGGAATGTTCAAATGATGTGTTATGGATTTGTTGAAGAGGAACTATTTCGTTTTCAGCTTTGTGTCCATTAACTATGAGATCGTTCTAACTCTTTGAACCTATGTTCTTGTATGAATGTTCTCTGGTTTATTTTCTGAAAATTTCCACTATGAGTAATGAATGTTGGTCATAAACAATTGGCTATCTGGTTGTTCAAATATCTTTAAATGTTCATGTGTTTTGAAAGAAGTATCAGCTATCTGTGATTTTTCATAATGCATGTACAAAATACATTACTCATTAATGAATGATAATTTTGCTCCCTAGGGATAGGCTAGGTAGTTAGTTGTAATTTCTTGTTGTGTGTGATTTAGATGCGAGAGAGTTTAAGACGAGAGGTAAGAACCTGCACATCACATTGTGACCGCTCCTCGTATTCTACATCAATCTACATGTTAAATAGGCACTTGCATATCATATTTTAAGTCAAAAAATACAAAAATATATACGGTGGACCGAGCCGCAACCGGTAAAACCTTTTATTTTTGTTACTTGACCTATGGTAGCCGGACCACAAATCGGACGGATTCCCTACACCAAACAGTCACGGGCTAGTTGGGAACGTTGACTGGGGAGAATCCCTTGTTGTTGTTGCCTGTGAATTTCCAGGCCTCAACATATTGTTTTATATGTTGATGACTTATTGATTAAAAGTAGCACAGTTACTTCTATTTCAGTCATCAAAACTGCTCTCCACAATGCATTTGGAATGAGCAATTTGGGGCTCTTGAAGCAATTTTTGGCGCTCGAAATTGAGGAAAATTCTGATGGGATAATGGTCACTTAGTCCAAATAAATATCAGACCTGTTAGTCAAGTTTAACATGGCTGAATGTAGGGCTGCTCCATTTCCTTTCCTTTCAGGGATCATCCTTGAAGAAGGAAAAAGCACACCTCCCATGGACTGCACTATTTATCGACAGTTGATAGGTAGCTTGCTCTACTTGACTCATTCTTGGCTTGATATCTGTTATGACGTGAATGTTGTTTCAAGATACATGCAGCAACCTCATGATCTTCATTGGAAGGAAGCCAAGAGGATCCTCCGGTATATTCAGGGAACCAGGACCTACGACATTCACTATGCTGCAGACTCCGAGCTAGAGCTGGTTGGTTACATAGATTCCGATTGGGCGGGTGATTCTATTGATCGGAAGTCTACTTTTGGATATGTCTTCATGTTTGGTGGTGGCCCCATTTTATGGTCTAGAAAAAAGCAGGTCGCCATAGCATTGTCTTCAGTAGAGGCCAAGTAACGAGGAGCGATGAATGCTTGCATCCAAGCTGTTTGGTTGCAAGGTATTCTTTCAGAGTTTGATCTTGGTAGTACTTTGTCCACTGTCCTCTTTTGTGACAATCAAAGTGCTATTAAGATATCCACAGATCCAGTTACCAGGTAGAGGACCAAGCATGTAGAGATACACATGCACTATACTGAGGGAATTAGTGCATGACAAGACCATCATTCTGCAATACTACCCGACTGATGAGAAGCCTTGCAGACATCTTCACCAAGAGATTTTTAGAAAAGAATTTCACTTACCTTCGTTCACTGTTGGGGGTGAGTTCATCAGGGTGATCAAACTACTTTCAGTGTTCAGCTTGAGGGGGGTGTTTCCCACTGGGTTTTCCCTCTTTTCCTCACTTAGATTTATTTTTTAGCATTGTTTGAGTTTCATTATTGCACAGGGTGACCTATGGCCTTAGTTGTCAGGGCCCTAGCATTTCATGCACTTTATGTTTCTACTCCTCTGAGTATAGCTTAAGGGGGGGTGTTGGAGACCCTTATCCACCATGCACACTTAATTTGGTCAATTTGACTTTGTTAAACCATTATCCTAAGTTTTATTGACTTAATCGGCATCAGATGAGCACACTATGACATCAGCATGAGCACACCCACGCCTACCTTCAGTCAAGGAGGCCAACTAAGCCTTCTTCTTCATTCGGAGAGGCTACCTGGAGCACTCCAGGGGTGATCTGAGTGTCATAAATGCACCTAATTTCTAACTGATGGTTACAATCAGTTAAGCTGAGTGGTGAAGGAACCTCCATTCATTATATTGATTATTTTATTAATATTTAATGAACTGGAGTCAACAGGGGCGCCTCCAACCACCTCTGATGGTCAGTTTGACTTCAGTTAGCCTCATCGGGGTTCATTGGAGTTAATGATGTGCTACCACTTGTTGGTTGGCATGCAGTGACATGTGTCTGAGCTACTTTCAGTTAGACTCAGTTAGGACTTAGTTGAGTCAACAGCACTTGATCAGTTGGTTAACTAGTGTGTTTACTGTGGCTTACAGTCAGTTAAGCTACACTTATTCATTGAATTCAAATGACCTCCTTGGGAATTCGAATTGTCTTGGCATTCATGCATATTGAATGATCATTGTATTGTATTATTCATTATTCATTGATTATACAGAGCTGCAACATTCTATTGCAGCACCATTTTGCCAATTTTATGCATATTTGTCTGTATTCTTTGTGAGACTGTGTTTTCAGTTCCTAGACCACTGTGACAAATTAATACAATGGTCATTTTCAGATGCCCCAATTTGCAAGACAATTTCATTTTTTTGAGAAACATTATGTTATATTTTATGTTAAAGTTTGTAGTTAATGACCAAGTGGGGTTAAGGACAATTTAATGTATTTCAGAATATTTTATTAATAAATAAATGAAAGATGAGACAACAGCTTAGGGGAGATGTTAGATGAGTGTTTACTGGTCACTTGGTGGAGGAGACTAGGTTGAGAGCAGATTGACAAGTGGAAGCATCCTCAAACTAATTCTAGCTGTTGTAGGTGGCAACTTCCCTATTTTTGTGGTCATGATTCCCCAAGAAAGTGGAACATGAGTAGGTGGCTCATTAAGTAAAAACTAACCCAAAAGACCTAGGCATGCTAATAAAACTTCCCATTGAAGACAGTTGAGGCTGCTCATTCTGGATTGGTTATCATTCTGAGTGAATGAAGTGCACATGTGAATTCGATGGAGGGGACTAGCTGAAGTAAGTTTGAGGGGATAAGTGCTACATACCTGAACGAGTGCAACTATTCTAAGCTGAAGTTCTTACTGCTATAAGCATAACTGAGTTACTATTGAACACTCAGTGGAGTTGCAAAGGATCTCAAAACTACATCTCTCACCCAATACTCTACCAGGAGGACCAGGAGACATGCTTGGGGGTCCTGAGAATTTCAGTCCAGCTCTTCTCCAGGAGTTGGTTGGGAGGACTAGCCTCCTTAAGCTATTGTCACCTCATCTATATTACAGGTTCTACTTGTTTAAGTTCAGTTATTTTATTTATTCACTGCATCTGGAAAGTTTAAGAGTTTTCATTAATATAGTTTATTGTTGTTTTATTTCTGTTAAGGGATAAATAGGAAAAATTATATATGCTGTGAAATTTAGTAATTAACTAGATTAGGGTAAATCGGTAAAGAAGTTTTTGAGCAATTTGATAGATAGGAAAAATTACCTAAACGGTATTTTTCCACGCCTTTTGCAAGGCAGTACTCTAGTACATAAGGTATATTTATTTCAAATAGGTAAATTCAATAAAACTTGAATGCAGATGCAAATGATTTGTGTAAATTATTTATAGAACTTTAGGTGTATTTGTATTATCTATTGAAAATATTTAAATTAACTAATTAAAGGTATAAGAACAAATTTAAATATTATACACTAGTATGTATATTATTTTATATAGTAAAACTAGTAAAGTTACAAATTATAAACCTAGTAAGTAGACCTAAATAAATATTATAGGAACAATAGAATATTTAAACTAGGTTTAGCTTAGTGAAATAGTAATATAGTTTAAATAGTTACTTAGTTAGTTCATTTATGGAAAATGTAAACTAGGTTTACTGAAAACAATAATACTAGTCTTTAAAGCATTAAAAAGATTTAGGGTTACAAAAGATTTGTTCTTCATAACAAAATAAATTCAAAATTTATAATACCAAAAACCTAACAGTTTATTTCAGAAAGTTCCAGAAAAGAAATACAATACTATTTTCTAGAATTTATGGCAGTACTATTAATTTTACTGCTATCAAAATAATTCTTAACCAAAGATTATCATTTCACAGTCTTTTTAATAAGAAACAAAATCTCTTACTGATCAAATTAACCTTAACTATCGAAAACTAAATAACAATAAAAATAGCTAATACACAAATTATACATATATTTAAACCAAACAAAGATACTGCAAATTTCAGCTTTAAGCTGTGAAAATTCCTTACGTATTAAAAACAAACTAAAAAGACATAGTGAGGCCTGCGGCCTTTTACATTAACTGTCAAGGATTAAAATCCTGATCAAAAACTATTCTTAATTCTAACAGAGTACACAAAATTTAAAAACAACCATCTGTTTTCGGCTACGAAAGCCCTTCACCAAATCGAGAGTTACTTTAACCACGACCATCAAATCTTCTTTTAAAAACCCAACATTTTCGCATCTAACAACCCATTGGCCCGACAGTAAGAGTCATGGCTTAAAGCCAGTTACAACTTTACTCTTATAAGTTCATCGTGACTGGAAAAAGGCCTGATTTTACTTCTTTAAGTCTCGGCTGAAAGAGCCGGAGTCACCCATTACAAACAACCGCTAGGGTTTTTAAAAACTAAAATTAAAAAGAACAAACAGAGCAACTAAAGACAGGTCGAACCAACAACCACAAGCACATGGTAGTGCCATAAAAATCCACCTCACAACTGTGCGGGAGAAAAACCCCAGGTGAAACTAAGGCTTACGGTTTCAAAGCCTTTGCGGAAGCTCTGTTGGTGAATTTAACAATACTTCGAGCCACCATGATGAGCCTGCACAAACAAGACCAAAAGAAGATGTGGGTTAATACTGAAATCCATAAATAAAATAAAATTTATTCAAGCAATAAAACCTGTCGAAATTCTTACCTAAAGCACGGTGCAGCTGCTGGATGTAGCAGTCTTACCCTGTTTTCCTCATCAGCATTACAAACTGAAGTGGAACCCTGCCAACATAAACATGCAAGTGTGCAGTATTCAAGATGGAGTCTCTAGTCGCAGCAAGATAAAAACCAAAAACCTCGTGGAGGAACGAACAGTCCATAAGAACTCAGTCCACACAGTGAACAAACCCCATTGCACTCTTCACTAATTTAGAGTTCCAACTCCCACAGTAACGCGAAAGAGAAAACAAACCCATAGTACTCTCAACTCAGTTAAAAACCACCTCACGATGGCAGCAAGACTGCCTACTCACCCTTTTACACCAGCTCGTAAGGCTATCAAAGGTCTATGTTCTTTTCAATGGAGGATCGATATCAAGCATGGCGGCCACGAGCTCTCGGCTCGACTACTCCACAACCCAGACAAAACAAAGTGCATTTTTAGGGTTGAGGCCAGTTATATGGTGTTCCAAGTCAACGAAAATCCCTAAGCTCTAATCATCAACCACGTGTCCACCAATAATTTACAAATTATGGGTATCAAGCTATAGTGGAAAGTCTCGATTGTAAACCTGCACAAATCATTTGGGAGTTAAGTCAAAACCTTATCACATTATTGCATAGTAATAATATTTTCCCTTGTTTCTATTTCTTTGGTTATAACCATAAGGTTTTAAAAATTGAAAAGTGCTCATTTTTCTAGAGACCTTGGAATATCAATTTTCTATCTATATTCTTCTTAATAATAAATAATGTTTTTATTTGATAGTAATAAGACCCCAACGATGGAGATAAATTTACCTTCCATAAAAGTACATAACCATAGATCTTGTAATTTGGAAGGTGTTCATTTACAATAGGGTTTTGTGCATAGTTTAACCATAACCTTAGCATGTATAAGATTTCCTCTATTTTTATTTTAACACCTACTATTGATAACGATATTATCCAAATCAAGGAAAATAAACCAATTACATGAATATAGCTATTCATTAAAAAAATCCTGAAGCTGGAGTTAGTATAAAAATACTTTTGGAAATTACAATATATCCATTGCAATCAGAAGCTCATATAAAACAAGGCTTATATACTAAGAGAACTAGGTAAGAATATTTGACTTAGAAGAATTCACGGGGACTTCACTTAGTGAACATCTCACATAGCATGTGCGATCGTGGGATATTAAAGAATACCCTTAATTTCTAGAGATATTGACCCAAACTCTTTTTGTTGAAACCCCCTCCCAATACTTAAAACCTCCTCCCCACCCCTTTTTATACCTTAATCCTAATAAACCACCCTACCCACGCCCACCTTAAACCCCTCATCCCCCCCAATACCTGCAATATATTGGTTCAATTTTTAATAATTTTAAAACCCACAATATGAACTAACGTGATAGGATATTGGTCAACAAGTGAAGCCCCCATGGAAGAATTACTAACATAGAGTATTTTAAAGTTTTAAAAAGAACTCAAATAGATAAGAATAGTACCATATTCCAATCTCTAAATGACAAAGGTGTAGTTATGGATGCAAGTATGTATATCATATTTTATCATTTATGATTTTATTTAGGCCACTAAACTCTTTTGGAAGGAGTAGAACTGTTCTTAATCTATAACATCCCAAAATGAAATATAAGCATATAATTGAAAATACAAGAAGGGAGATTATTTGGATCAAATACTATAGTGAAAAACTTGACTGCACATAACCCATCCTTTCACAGTATTGTTTATACCATCATATATGCAGTTTGATAACATTAGAAATACCAACAATACCTTCTTCAGGGTCAAGCTGCAAACAAACATTTTTACTAGCATTTATCCTACGCTAGTTGAATATTATACTCGATCTGGATATTTTACTGGTAACAACACTGATTACCTGTAAAAGAAGCATTATTCCACTACGTTAGCTGTAAGCTAAGTAAGCCCCAATCTCATCTAAGATTCTTTCCTACTTGACAAAAGAAAGTAATAACACATTTAGTATCAGAGTAAGATGTAGTTTCCTTTCTGACTTTCTAAAAACATAAACTGTTGTGTTTAACATCCCTAACATAGCATTTCAAGATAAATTAATAAATTATATAGAGCTTTAGAAATATAATGCTCTTTGTTAATTATCATTGTTTGAGTATCCGCTAACAGTTATTAGTTCATTGGCAATGACAACCTTGACATTTTATGTTACATGAAATTTTTTATATTTTTACGAATATTTGGGTTATTACAATTATCGTTGACCTTTTCGAAGGCAGTAGCCTTGGGCAATGGTCTTGTAGCCATCATGGCTAGGTTGTTTTCCAATACTCAAACAACGTTGTACAACACTTTGGGTAGTAAACCAACATTTTTGGGTGAAATTCAGACCTCAAGAGGTAGCAATCAACAATGAATTCCACTTCTGGGTTATTTCAGACCATAAAAGATAGCAACAATCCTTAATTTGGATAGTCAAGTGCATTTGGGCCAACAGTTTCAATTTGTTGGGCATGTTTAGTGGGAAGCTTTTGGATAGATGTATGCACTTCTATATTGATATGGGCATGAAACAACAAGTAAAATTTATCATCTTTAATTTTTGACACTCCCTATGCATCCAACAGTTATATTTCTAGGTTTGTTCTTATACATGTGTAGTGGTACCTTTTGGAGGAGCTGCAGCCATTGAAACAATCCTACAAAAAGTTTTGATCAGTTTATAACTGAACGGAAGATATGTTTCGCTAGTTTCTTTTCAAACCTCTCTCCAGTTTCCCTTCACCACATAACCAAGAAAAACAAACTACGAATAACGCATCATAGACCTGCCAATAAAATAAAAATCCACTACAATTGCTACAGAAAACTGGATGACATAACAAAGATCACTCTTGTCAAAACTATCTCGACATATAAAACTATTTGGATTAACAAATGCAAATGGCCAATGGCTTACAGAGGTTCAAAACCCATACAATTTCTGCTACTTGATTATCTTTCGGTATTGTTGTTAGCCTAGATTTGTTATTTTCTAGGAGATGCACTAGGCACTCCTTATTTTGCTACTTGTAGTTACCATACTCTTGAGTCCCACTAAACTTTCCTTGGTCATCAATGGGCATTAATATAATTTCCTTCTTTCTTTCCATCTTACAAATGGATGCAAGAAAGTACCACTCGAATTTCTTCATCAAGGATCTGCTTGATTACAGTGCTGTATGATTCATATTCCATTACTTATTCTGCTACATTGATTGGTGCGGGTGAAATGGCTATTGTTTTCTCGGTTTCCTTTGATAACTAGGATTTACACAGCAGCATCAGTAGCATAGACATAGGTAGCAAGAGTCAAAGCATATAAGTCAGTCCAATAGTTTGTTTTATCCCTCGTAGCATATTCAGTACCGGATACAGATCCATCTCGAGCAGATTAAGTGTATGTCGGAGATTCACATCCAATTGAGGATTTAGTAGTTTCAGTTGAACTACCGCCACCCATACCCATAGCAGTAGCAATCAAATTCTCTTCTCTCGTAGTTGTTCCATCACACTAGCCGTGTTAAACTAACTAAATGCAATTCTTCAAAAAGAAAAAGCAACTTTGGATTTTAAGTTGGGTTCTAATATAATTTCAGGTAAAAAATATTGTTAAAGATCTATTGCTTCATCGACTGGTTCAACCTGATAAATTTATGTTTTTACTGATGATTTTACTAAATATGCTCTAGATTCTTAGCAAGGGATTTACTTAATAACTTGGATACTCTTGGAGGTATTCTTGAAATCAAAGCAAACACCAACAATTGGGACAGAACACCCACCGATGGTTGATTTTGCACAGCAAGCCTATACCTAGGATGCTTATGAAATAATTAGTGAAAATGCAACCTATGGATAGAGTAATAAAAAGTATAGAATCCAGTTTCACCACCACCCACAAACCAATAGAGGAGGTAGCAGAGGTTGCAACAACAACGGTTTCAGCCAATGGAGTTTCTTCAGTACAAAGAAGCGGCTGTAGTTTCAATTCAAGATTTGTATTGAGTGTAATTTCCAGGTGATGCAGAACCAGTAAATGTGCTAGCAAAGGAAAAAGTGGAAGCAGTTACTATAGAGTCTCCAGCGTCTCACCCATTTCCATATCCATACGCAGTGTATTCAGTTGACTCAACACCACTAGTATCCCACCTTTTTCCAGGTGAGGCTCGCTTTTTCTGATTTTTTACAGGCAAAGATAACATATAGAATGGAGTCAATTTATATGCTTAAACCTAGACGACAATGAAAGGAGTTGTCCTGTATACCTGAAAAGAGATGTTAAAGTTGACCCAATAGTTGATCCCCTGCCATCAGTCGGGGTAGCAGGAAAGGTTGTCCGAGGGAAGTTTAGATGGCATAGGGGGGTCATAGGTTCTGCAAATGATAAATGTTCACCTCATGTCATTTTGAATGAAATTTTTATCCCTTATTATGCAAGAGATAAGTTTTGCATAATAAAAAATGGAGAGGTTCATTATGGAGGTTTGAGGCCTAATGCCATGCTAACTTGGCAAATGGGCAAAACCAAAACAATTGTTTCGGGATTTCATCTTTGTAACAAAGGGGCATTTGTGTTGAGTCTCACCAAGATACTTCAAGTGCTAGCCAAAGCAGAGGGCTTCCCAAAATCAAGAGCTAAGCAAAAAAAATGCTTTCTTTGATTTGACGTATGACTTCCAAACAATTTGGAGCCAAAGCAACGAAGTTGCTCGCTTAGAAGGGATCGTCCACATTTATTTAGTTGAACATTTAGAGCCGAATCAAAACTCAACTAGAAATATACATCAGTTCATTGCTCTTCTAAACATTTTTAAAACCTTTAAAACAATTCCACCTCCAATACTGCTATCAAGCATTTGGGATTAAAAAAATACTTTCAGATCTTTAAAAACAATTCCACCTCCAATCTTGCAACCCAGCCAAGCATTGGGATGGGCAAATACATATTTAAAAAAGAGTCTTTATGTTGATGGCAAACAAATATTCATGAAAAGCCAGTGATTCATGCAAAATCCCGTAAATTTATTGCAAATTCCAAAGGTGTCTTAATATATTGAAAAGTTCATACAATTTTTGTAATATCGGTTTTGAGTGCCTCAAAAGAAAGCTTCACCAACTCAAAGGAGATTAAGGGAGACATTGACGGTATACTAAATCATGATTCATGGGATCATTAATAAATTTGGGTAACAGGTTTGGGCATTTAGCAAAAGACTGCTATTTATCTTTAAAAGAAACAAAATGGGATGAAATCACTATTTATATGTTGAAATAGGAAGAAGAACCTATGTCAACCGAAATGGCTCTTTCTACAAAGTTCCCCTTTCAATAGGGTTCTGCTATTTGAACCAGGCTCCTCCATGTAGGTAAAAGTCTCTATACTAGCATCATATTTTAATCTAAGTGAAATTGCAATATCATAAGTAAAATGAGTAGAAAAGTTAATTCATTACAAGTGTGAAATGTTTTCTACAAATGAATTCTCTTAGCCCGACTGCTCTGGCATTAAGGCACATGGCCTTAGTAGTGGATAAACAACATCAACTATACAAAACTTATATGGCACTTACTTTGACTGGGTTCACCCACCCAACTTCTTCATGCCAGTTCAATATGTTAGATTGCTTTCCTAGGGCTTCTCTTTTATTAAACAATGCTCATCAATCAACGGGGCTCCCCCATTAGGGATCCTCCTTAAACAGGGTTGTTTACCAAGGCAGCATACTCACTGGAAGGAGATTCTGTTCTATTGCATCTAGATTCGATTCAGAACTCCCTTCCTCCCAACTAAGGGCTAGATTCTAGATTCTTATCCTCTGAACTGAACCTGGGTGGAAGAGGATTCGTATCTGTGAAGCTGGCGGCAATTGATGGCAATGAAATGAGAGACACTTAACATTTTGTTTAAAAAAAAATTAATTCCCCCTCTAAAACGATTTTTTTTTAATTCTTTATATACGTTATTTTGGGATCTTATCTCGGTACTGGCAATTGATGGCAATGAAATGAGAGACACTTATCATTTTGTTTAAAAACAAATTAATTTCCCCCTCTAAAATGAATTTTTTTTAAATTCTTTATATACGTTATTTTATTTTGGGATCTTATCTCGGTACCTATTTTATAAGGTTGAGAATCAAAACTAGTGATCCTATATGGATGTGTATTTACTCCTGTTCATATAAGCATGTGCTAGGTCATTGATCATTGGGTTATAACATAAGCTGGTTGTTGTTCAAATAAGCCTTGTTCCGACATCTGCATCCATCATGGAATCATTCTCTTAGACAAAGCATGGTTATCATCATATACAGAATTGAAAGAAGCTGAGCATAAATCATTTAGACCATTCACTATACTGAACATGATATTAAAATCACTAAATACCATATGTTTTCCCTATTTTCTTTCTAGCAGGAGGGAATGATAATTTGCTTTAAGTTTAAGACAGATTATTTTTAATATACATTTTTAATTTTAATTTTAATAAATTTTTTTTAATCTAGGTGATATTATAATGATTATAATTAATTATTTCAAGCATGATATTATGTTTTTCTCAATAAAATATTTTACTACTTAAGAAAGTTGAGAGATATTATTTTTAATATACATTTTAAATTTTAATTTTACTAATTTTTTTATTTTAATATATGTGATATTCTAATGATTACAACTAATCATTTCAAGCATGATATTTTTTTTCTGAATAAAATATTTTACTACTTAACAGAGTTGATTTAGATATTGATAAAATATATTGTAATTGTGATGATAAATATAATTACATGATTCATGCATTATAATAATAATAACAATGAAACACGTATACAAGCAACCAACTTTGGGCATATTCAATCCTGAAGTTACATACATGTACATATATTCTATACTTTATAATTTTTAAAATTTGAATTAATAATTAATAATTTGAGTTTTTTTAGCTTTTAATTAATTAATTGTAATATAATTGTGTAAAATATTGTATTTTAATATAATTATGTAAGTTATTTTTAAAACTTTAATATTAATATTTTGTATAAGGTAAAGTTTTGAGGTTTGTAATTAATTGTAATATAATTTGATAAAGTATTACATTTTAATATAATGTTTTGTTGTTTAGAAATTAGTTGTTTGAAAGTTAATTTTTAAATTGGATTTTTATGAATATATTATTTTGTATTGTTTTTTATTGTAAATTTTTTATACAAATCTAATAATAGCATATTTTAAAAGTATTAAAAAACATAATAATATTTTTTGAAAATAATAAAATAAAATAAAGTTCAACTAAAAATATATAATTATATGATATTTTTGAGATTAAGAAAAATGGATGAATATATTATATATTCATAAGTAAAAATGTGTAAATAAAATATGTTTTTAACATTAAAAAAAATGGATAAATATAACATATATTGAAAATTGTGTAAAGACATGCATATTAAGTGAAAAGACATATATTGTCATTTTCAAAATATATGAAGGGAGAATAATATATTTTATTGAAAAAATGTGAAAAGACATTAGTACTTTACTCTAAGGTAAAAGTACTTGTAGACTACCATGGTTAACCAAGATTTTCATCAACCATTTAGAATATAACAAATAAGCAACCTTAACTCAAGTAATGCCAACTCAACTATTATAGATGATGTCATTCTCTAGATTGTGATTGGTTCTTAAAAAGTTGATTTTAATAGTACTTTTTTAGTTTGGAAACCCATTTTTTACCTCAAAATTCTCCTAATGTCTGTATCTTGGTTTCATACAACTCATTAATGAGTCCCTTGGACCACTTCAAAGGAGTCCTTAGTGCCTTTTAGGTTGGTTGTGTCTCACGTGCTCAACTTCAGCCACATTATCGCACCATTGAGATTTGTACAGGGTATTGGTTCCTTCATTATTTGGTCGAAGACCCCAGTTGTCGCGTGACTCTAGTACATTGGTGAGTCTCTTTGGGACCCATACAGTTTCATGTCATTTTTGGTATCCGTGATGTGTTGGCGACAGTGTTCGGAAGCCCCTCAGTATAATGCTTCTATATATCTACGTCATCATATGTCATTTATTGTACCTCAGAGATTCCAACTCTATGTCGTTGAGTCCATGCAGTCGTGTACACCCTCATATTCAAAAGGGCATCATTTATTGTGGTATTGCATTCCAAGAGAATGTCATTGTTTCTATGTACCAGTTCTTCATATCAGTACTTGTATTCAACCTCCTATTGGGGCCACTATTATGTACTATCGGTTATATGTATTGATCAGCTCCCATTGTTTGAGCCTTGATCCCCATTTTATATTGAGACATTAATACGAGCATCGGTATGCCCGCCGCATTCATATATATGTATGAGATTATATGTACCTCATCCATTTTGAGAACAATACAAACCAAAATCCACCGCAGTTCGAATGAGGAGACTCCAACTCTCTACAGTTCTATCTGGTTTCTCCATCATTGTCACCATTTCTCCCTTGATCCTATGATGTTTGTCGGCCATATGATGAGCTCTTACCCTCACACATCAGGGGGAAATCTGTTAACACAAAAAATGTCCACGTATCTCTCTATGGTCAACACCATAATTATACTTCATAATCCCATCATTATTCCCTCCATATAACCTTCACAATTAAATTCCCTCCAAAATGGTCCATATAAGCATTGTTCCTTCCCTCATAAATACAGGGAAGATGTGCATTTATTGCAACAAAACCCCCATTTTCTCAAAAAGGACCAAAACAAACTAATATAAGAATGGGTCATAAACCATGGACCAATACCATGCACTACGTAAAACCATAGACCAATACCATGGGAAACAAAATCTTGGATCATCCTAGAAATACATTGTGAAGGTTTCCCCAAAAACACACTTTTAGTCACAATTTTTGTCCGTCATACTTTTGCCACATATTTCTACATCACATTGTATGTTGAGTTTACTCCATACAATCGTTGATTCCATTCCCCTTAACAACCCTAGTTGGAGAAAATCAGA
>LPNX011161157.1:932282-962533 GCA_001517045.1 Pseudotsuga menziesii | reverse complement strand
TATATATATAGTTTGTTTATTGTTTGTTAAGTAAGTCAAGGTTGAATGCTTTTTCTTGCACCATGAACTCTACCTCTAGATCCATCTGATCTAAGGTTCGTGCTTTTGCACGTATCTAGAGATAAATTTCCACTACAATGGGGGTTTTGGCCCATTAGTCGAGGATTGTATCATACGAACATAATATATCTCTTAATGCCCCCATTTAGAAGGAGGAATTATTACATGCCATCAAATCTATGCACCCAGACTCCTTAGTGGATGATCGATTGAGTTTTACTCTGGTATGTTTGATGTTATTGATAATGATTTGCATAGGGTCGTTGAGGAGTCCAAGTCAAAGGGTCGATTTATGGCTTCCTATAACACTAATTTTTAACTATGATTCCTGAAAGTGATAAAGTTAATTGTATGGATGATCTTAGGCCTATCTCTCTATGTAATGTTATCTATAAGCTTATAGCCAAAGTAATTGTTGTCTTGTTGAAGGCTATATTGTTTAAAGGAATCTCTTCAAAGCATTTTTCCTTTCTTAAAGGCCGCTATATCCATGATTCCATAGGTATTGCTTAACAGGTTATCCACTCGGCCAAGGTGCATAAATCACCAACTGTTATCATCAAAGATGATCTTACCAAATCCTACGATATGGTAAATATGGCATTCCTCATATTCGCTCTTTTACAGATGGGTGTTTATCTCCCCATGGTCAATTGGATTCTTGCATGCACTCAATTAGTGTCTTTCGCTATCCTGATCAATGGATTTGCATCGTCCTTTTTCAAACCTGGTAGGGGTCTTTGTAAGGGTTGTCCTCTTGCCCCATTTTTTTTGTTTTTAATGGACTCAACCAAATTATCATTACAACTAGATCGAATGGGCGATTGAAGGGCTTCAACTTCATAAATTCCATCTATATCATACACCTATTGTTTGTTGATGATGTACTCTTGTTCTTAGATGGTTCTAGAAAGGAGATGCAGAATATACTGGAGATTCTCAATATTTTTTCGTCTTCTACAAGTATGTCATGTAACTCAAGAAACTCCTCTATATCTTTCATCCAAATTGATAAGCAATTATCTGAATGGTTTACTGAGCTTTATAATTTTGAGAATTGTGATGTGTCCAATGGGATTAATTGTATTTGGGCTTCACCATTAAACCCAATGACTACTCTAAAGCTGAGTGGCAGTGGTTGATCAAAATAATAGAATGAAAGATTAAATTATGGTGTAATTCCTTTCAGTCTAGAGCAAGTTGTTTCACTTTACTAAAATATATATTGGATGGACTTATTTTTTATTGGGTTACTCTGGCACATATACCTTCATACATTCTCACCCAAATCCGTAAAATTGGTTTTAACCTTTTATGGAGGAATACTTATGATGATAGACCCTTTCATTGGATATCCTGGCAAAACCTTACCCTTCCTAAATCCATGTGTGTCTGGGGGCTCATGCATCACCATTGTTTTTCTAAGGCTCTGGCATGCAAACATATATGGATGATACTTACCTACAATGGCCTATGGGTTAAATTCATTCACTAGAAATACATTTATCCTTTGTCCATAGAAGATTGGATCAGATCAGAACACATGGAAATCATCATTCTCATGCCTCCATATTTTGGAAATGTATATTTGCATCTTGTGATCTAATTGTCGTCTGGATCTCGTGGAGTATCGAGAGTGGAAAAATATTATGTCTAGGATATAATAAATGGATTGGATCGAGGATTGACTGTCGTTTGTTGGATCACATGATTGATCATCTCACATATATGGGTATCATTTTCTTACACCATATTGTTGACTATAGGAATTCTACACCTTTCCACTAGGTTTGGCTCTCGTTTGACTACATGGGATTTATTAATGTTGACAAATTTAAATGGGACTACTATATATAGGATCTTGCAAGATGTCACATTCACATCTCAGACACAAAGGATACTGTGAAATGGATTAGGAATCCGAATGGGGGTTCCTTTATTCCTAAGTTGGGCTACCTCATGTTGCATGAAGATGAGGGTCATACTCCCCCAGATTGGTGGATGGCACAAATATGGAAGTTACATTTCCCACTCAAATATAAATTATTCATGTTGCTCGCTATGGCTAGTAAGATACCTATCTAGGATCATCTATCCAAGCTTTATACGAGTGGACCAAGCAGATGCCCTTTATGTTGTATTCATAGTGAGGATCCATCACAAATTTTCATTGACTGTTCTTGAATGGATGATATGTGGAGATATGTATCAGAGATCACACACATTCCTTTCAAGTGGGAAGTCTCCAACATATTGATGCCTTTTGGAGATGCATGAATACTTCATCATTTCAGTATTTTAGAGAACTTCCTACTCTTTTCATATCGGCTACTTGTAGGGCCCGAAACTATGCCATTTTTCATGATACATTTACCCCACCTTTATTTTATGTCGTCAAGTGCCTCACCATTCTGGAACAATATCCTGAACTAGCTATTGGTTGTGGATCATCATTATTGAACAGATTGAAAAGTCATATGCACAGTGTTACTTTGATGGGAAACAACAGGTGATCCATGTATGTCAGGCTCAAGTGGCATTATATATACATCAGATACTTTATGGCATCAATTTTTTGCAAAAATTGGGCCTAAATCTAACAATAGCGCTAAATTATTTGTTATTCTTCTATCTTTGAATCTTGTCATTCACCTGAAGATATGTAGTCTACATGTACACAGGGACTCCAAACTTGTGATTGATTAGCTTAAACAAAAGTATTTATCAAGGAACATATACTTGGCACCTATTATGGCTGAGATAAAAAGACTATTGCCACTCTTCCATTGTATCTCCTTTCATCATATTTATAAAGAAAGGAATCTATAGGTTGATCTTCTTTCCAAGCAGAGAGTTGCATTAATTGAGGACACATCTCAGCTATGGATTTGCGACAAGAACTCCGTTGAAAGTAGTTGGAACCTGGACCACTATCTGAGCTTATTTTCCCATAACTAGGTTGTTACTAAATATGTTATGTTTTCTTTATGAATCATTTCTGCAAAGTGTTTAAGCAGTAAAGCATATACTTATGGACCAGTAGGAGTTTCTTGCATTTTGTCAATGAACAGTTAGAATGTCTTTTTTGTACTACATGATTGCCTTATGAACAATATGGCTCATGATTTTATTTAATAGAATTATGGATTGTGATCTTTTAACCCAAGAAAAAAAAGCTAAGTCACAAACAATTTTCTCCAATATTCTCATCATCATAATTGACATTCAAGCAAGATCTTTATCACTCTTCCATGCATGTTCCTTTATTATTACTTTTCATTATATAGATTAAAGGTTTTTGTTTTTTTTTGAAAGGTTTAGCTTTATAATTTAGTTTCAAGTTCAATGCAAGAAAATATATTGTCAATTTATGGATTATTATAGATATATTGTCCATTTATGGATTAACGTATTCTGCAATGATAGTATTTTTGTTTTTATTAAAATTATTTCAATTTTGTTACTTAGGTTTTAAAATAAATTTATATCTCTATATAATTAAAAAAAACATAAATATTTTATCTTAATAAAATAAACCTAAATATATTATGATATAATTTTTAAAAAATAGATTCTAACTTTAAAAAACATAAAACAATATTTAAAATGACAAATAAAACTTTAGCAAATTAATTGTTATATATTATATACAAATATTATTGTAACAATTAATATGGATAGATATCTATTCCCCATGAGATGATGGGGAGGTCCCATTGACCTTGTGGCCATTTCCTGGGCCTCCAGAGTTGAGTTTCCTTAATTAAAAAAAAATAACATATCCAAAATGAGAGTGAAACTTTTATTTTTATTTTTTTTTAAGTTTTTACATTATTTTTAAAAATAAAAAAGTTGATATGCAATTACATTTCATGTGTTTTTAGAAAAAAAAAAAAAAAAATATATATATATATATATATATATATATATATATATATAATGTAAATCTCTAATATTTTATGTCCTTTAAGTTCAAGCAATGTTTATTCTGATATCTTATATTCATATTTTATATCTAATTTTATGGAAAAATAAAATTAGTTTATTTTATAATGTTTTTTTCTCGAAATAAAATCTTATTTTTTATAAGTTTAAATGAAAAATATATTGTTCATAAATACTTGGCATTGTTTCATAAATTTATAATTCTTTTACTACATAAACAAAATACTAAGTGAACATACTTTATGTCTACCTACAATTATTTAAACTCCTTAATTACAATTGTGCTCAGTAACATGCACTATATAACCAAGGAATTCTACCTACAATCATTTAAACTCTTTAATTACAATTGTGCTCACTAACATGCACTATAAAACCAAGGATCTAAATTACAATCTTTCTCACTAATATGCACTACATAACCATAATACATCCACCAATGTTTTTAGATTTTTCTACTGTTAAGCTCATTCTACATATACAAAACAAACAATTAAAACTTTAAAAGCTTAGAAATGTATCCAAAATATGAATCCAAAATGGTGTTCCTAAATCTGATATTGACCCAATTTTAAAATTTTGCAATTGTTTATTCAATTGAATCTCCATTTATTTCCTCCGAAAAAAAGTTTGGATGACTTCACTTCAATCTTGGATAGACGATCTACCTAAAGATTTAATTCTCTATAAATGTGAAATCTGCTCAAAAAGACTGATAGCATTTTTAATTCCATTGCCAGATTTTGCACATTTCAAGTCTCGGTTAACATCTATTCATTCACACATGTGCACAAAGAAGCTTAAAAAAAAACTTAAAAGGACCATAATTCCCCTAAACTACTCAATCCCTTGAGCTTTTTCCAACCATGCATATCAATGGGAAAACATATTAGTGAAATCGAAGACATAATCTTCTTAAATTAAGATAGCAAAATATTATGACTCTACAAGCAAAATAATCTTCTTAATCTTTTTAAAATAAATATTAGAAAAAAAACAATAACATAGAAAAATAAATGACTCTCTAAGCCATTATGAGGATGACTCACCAAAGAAGAATAACCATGCTTCATATTTATAAAGATTCCCAAATGGTAGTCAAATGGATTAACCAACCTCAAAATATTGGAGAGATACACTTACAAAATCTTTTCGGGTGAGTGATAAAGATTTTATTAGGATGAGTAGATTATGTAGCATTTAATTTGTCATTTATATTGAAAATGCATGGTATATAAGCAATAAGGTGGGAATATAAGTAATATAAAAAAATATGTGAGAAGTCATGTTTAACCTACTTTTCAAAATAATGTTTTTCAATTAGAAATATGTCAACACTTATTATTCGGAAGAATCAAGGTATATCCAGAATTATATGTTTCGTCAAACCATTGCTTGGGGCTCAACAAGAGCATCATGCCACTTTAAAAATAAACATGAATAATGAAAACAACAATCATTCCTCCCAATCACTCAAACTACATCCAATAAACAATTTTCAAAATAATATTAAAAATACATATATATTTGATTTAAATATCTTTTAACATATTAATCTTACATTTGATTTAAATATTTTTAACATATTAGTCTTACTTTTCCACACTACAATAACATATTCTCAAATTGATGGATAACCTTTCACATAGTATTATATTTACACACGACAACGACAACAAATTGATCTTAAATGGGTTTCTTTTTATATATAGTTTGACGTAAGATATAAGATGCACGCCTTGCGTATAGCTTTAACTTAGAAAAACAAAAACAGTGATGAGGTTAAATTAATTTTAATCTCGAAAGCGTAGTTCATTTTAAATTCTTATGGAATCTAAGATAAATAAACGAACTTTGGATAAAAATAAAAATAAAACTTATATCTTCCCTCCAACATCGAATGTGACCCGCAATTTTTAAATTCTTTATTGACTTTAAGATAAGCAAGATTCATACATTATATAGCCTTAGCTCGTCCCTCTAACATCACATGGGATCCAACAAAGTCTTTGTGGTTAGGAATTAGAGTGAGATCACATGGGATCCACCAAAGGCTGTGCTATTAGGAATTAGAGTGTAATTATTCTTCATTTTAATACCTATGTCAACCAATTGTGTTAATGTATTTAGTTATTAATTATTTTAATTGATTAAAATAATTTGCTAAATGTCCTCGATGATGTATTTATAACTTGGAGATGAATGTATATGACCAATTAAAATAATGTAACCTTCAAATATATAAAGCAATGTCTTATAATAATGTAAAGTTGAAAGAATAACATAATAACGAAAGTGGCAATCCGCACAAAATCAAACATGGAATCCCTTACAAGTTAATACAAAATAAAGAAGTCTTATAATGAAAACCTGACCCGGTTTTATCTGTAAGGTGACATCTTAGTTGGTCCATGGGACGTTCATCAAGTTTCAATTATTATTTTATTCGAAGTTGACTTTGTAATTAAGATATCAGATAATATATATAGACGTCTCATTCAAAGCACTAGAATCATTTAGGAAGTCTTGGATTCCAAGTTTATAATTCAAGTAAACATGTATGTTTCACATCATGTATAAGATGGCTTATTATCATTATTCACACTATGTGTTCTCTACTTTAATATTTAAAATTGACCTCCATTAGAATCCCAAAGAATCGGACCGCAAAAGTCTCCAAAAAAACTAACCATTAAGCAGAAAATAAAACCACCACATTTTTTCTATGAGGCAAGGCTAGTTACAATGATTCCATTAATATAAAATATACTTCCAATTATGTATTATGATATTCAGTGCCTTCATTTCCATCTTCCAAGGAGGATTGATTTAATCTGCATTGGCTTATTGTGTATTAAAATCGAGTTGTGTAAAGAGGGGACTTTTTGATGTGTCTTTTATGTTGGTGTTTATCAGTTTTTTGCCATAAATCTTTATGGAATTTTCAAAACGTTTAAAAATACTGCTAGATCTTATAAAATGTGGATGTTTTGGGGTTTTTTGTCACCTAGTTTCATTTTTGAGCTTCAAATTGCCCAACAAATAACAGAAATTACAGATTCTGTAGATTAAATTCTCCGAATTCTGGCAGAAAATCAGCCTGAAAATCAAAAGGTCCCCTAGTTAGACAACTACTGTTAAAATTACAATGGGTTATCTTGCTCTATCCTAGTTAGTAACAATAAATGCCATGACAATGTTTACTAATGATGATATACTATAAATAGGTTTAAAGCACTATTGCATAGAGTTAAGATTGAGAAATGCAACATATGCAACAAAGTATTTTATAGTTTCCATAAGAAAAAGAAGGCATGCCAAAGCAAGTTGCAAAATTGCTAACAATTCTTAGTTGAGAGCATAAGAGAGAGCTAGTCTATCTTGTAAAATACAAAGAACATAAAATCATTTCAAAAGTGGAGTTATCTATCAAAAGCATGGACGATGTATGAGCATAGACTATATACTACTGGATAGAACTAAGATTGAAAAATACAACATATGCAACCAACTATTTATCACAGTCTTTGTAACCATATCCATAACAAAAACAAGGCATGCTAAAGCAAATTGCATAATTGTATCAGAGGTTAGCAAGGCTGCATACGACGAATAACACATTAAAGTCATACAATGGAGGAAATCTTTGAAGTCCCTACCATTGCATTGGACAAAACCACGGTTAATATTTAATTTGCTCAAGGATTTGAATGGACCGTTGACACCAATGCTTCTGTATAATGATAATTTGTAGTATCTTTTGGAAAAGTTCCTTTGTGTATGCCACATTCAATTGTCACATCGCATCACTTAAATTTGTTTAAATTAACAAGAGGACATGTATACATGCTCAACTTTAAAAAATAAAAAAAGAAAGTCTTTTAAAGCACATGCTACTCTCTCTGTATTTATGTGGTGCTCTCTTTTTACTTTAAAATATAGATGGCTAACATTTTAATATTAGCATATTCACTTTGGTTTTAAAAAAAAAATATAATAATAACATTTTATATTTATTATTTTCTTATTAAGTTTTGTGGTATTTTTATTAATATATAACCAAAAGAGGAATATAATTTTATTATTATTACTAACTTATTATTATTAATTATAATTTATAATGCTAATTCATGAAGATTAGGATATATATCATAATTAATTACTATACTCTATAATACCTAGTAATAATACTAGTATAATTTATATTAACCCGATATTTTATCTCTTATAATTAATATCATTAACTAATATTATATTAATAATTATAAATAAGATAATGTTAATATAAATATGAATTATGAATTAAGCTTTATAAAGATATCTCCATTTACTAATTCCGCTTTTGATAATATACCTACTTATTAATATAAGATATATTGATTATTAATTCATTAGAAAATTATAATTATAATTGTTTGTCTTATAAATTAATTATAATAATTAATTATACAATAATTATATATCATTAATAATTAATTTAAGAGACATTAATTATCAATTTATATGAATCATTAATGATGATATTGAAAATTCAATATAAATTTTCAGTTTATTAATATTAAGCACATATTTCATTTGTCCATTCACCATAACCAAGTAATTATTGCATTTGTTTTTTGGTTAAAGATCGTCTGTTGTACTGGCCATGCACTGCACGCCACTTGTATGGAAAAAAACACGAACCTTCGTCACTTTCTTTTATTATTTTAGTCACCAGCATATTATCCATCTTAAAAGGGGATTTACCAAGCGCCAAGAGGGATCAAATCTCTCGAGCTGCAAAACGCCTTTATAGAGTATAAAAGTTGAGGTGTAACCCACCTAGAACAAAAAAAAACATTTTCATTTATTTGAGAAAACATTATGTTAAAATTATTGTAAAGTTTTTATGACCAAGTTGATCAAGGGTGACTGTAATTGAATATTATTTATTTAAATAATTAAATAGAAGAGACACTTATCCAAAGGAGACTATTGAAAGAGTGTTCACTGACCCACTAAATGGAATGCGCATCTGTAGAAGGCTAATTGACAAGTGGCATCACTAGCATTTCACTTTCTAGCTATTGTGGGAAGCAAAATCCCTAGAAAATAGGTCATGTTCCTTGAGAAGAGGAACTGAGCAAGTGGCTCATTTAATTTCAAAACTAACCCAAAGACCCAGGCAATCTTATAAATACATCGAATTGAGCAGGAGGCTCACTACATTCTTTTTCCAAGTAAATGAACCTTATGATTGCTCCAAACTGAAAAGTCAAGCACACAAGGAATTCGATGAGGGGATAGCTAAAATGAAATTACTAAGTTAAGTTTGCTATTGAGTGGTAAGTTTCAAAAAGTTCTGTGTGTACTGTTACACAGTCTCTTCGTCCTAGTGGTTCAAAGAATAGGCTCAGGGGTCCTAAGCAAGTAATCTTGGATGCTTTAGGAGACAATTGGGTGGAACGGTCTCCTTTGGGTGTGTGTCTCCCTTCTGCACTTTATCCAGGTTCTAAAACTGTTTTGTTTATTATCTAGGATTTTATTCTAAATGTCTATCAGAAAGTATAGGAATGTTGATGGATTTCTAAGTTAGAATAAAATTAAAAAAGGATCCTAGTATTGTATTATTGTTCATGAAGTATGCTTTGGTTTTACATAAATTAATATTTTAAATTGGTTATCGGAAGATATTTCCTTTGAAGTTAATCTGAGTTCATTATTCTCTTTGTTTTAATTCCAATCCTCATTTGGGATAATCTTTGTAAATAATGCATTCCATTAATTCATTTGTTCACTAAATAGCATTTTGTTTATTTTTTTTATCTGTCTATCTAGTTCTCTGTCTAGAGAAGATCAGAGTAAGGAAAATTACATTGCAGCTGAAAGGCTAGATCATAAATTGAAGTTATAACTAGGGTTTAAAAAGAAACATTTAAACCTTGCATAGAGATCGACTTCAATCCCCTTAAGTTAGCTAATAAAAAACCCCAGATTCCATATCCTTTTTATTAATCAAAATACTTGTATTCTAGGTTATATATATATCAGTTCATTATATTTTATATCAGTTTATTATATTTTATTTTATATTTTATATATAACATAGTCGAAATACTTATTTTAAAATAACTATAACTCGAATTTAACTAAACAAGGTTCACATTATCCATTTAGGTTAGGGTTTTAATTAATTCTGTAAGTAAACCCTGCCACATTAATTTCTTTTAGTAACCTTTAGGTCACGAGATCAAAACCGGTCAAATCCATTACAGCCACGATAAAAATCTAAAACCACTTAGAGTTAAAGGTCGTAAAATAAACTATTCCTAAATTCCTTCACATCAATATGGAAAATGCTTAATAACCATTAGAAGAAATTTCAACTCAAAATGAGTCTCCTAAAAAAATTAATAAAATAATAGTTAAAATAATAGAATAATATTTATTAATTTTGGAGAAAAAAAAGAAAAAAACTATTTTTTTTTTGCATTTTCAACATATCTCTCCGTGTTTTTACTCAAATTTTGATCGAGAGAGCTCATTGGATGCGCAATTAAATTCCGTATCCAACGAGTACCCGCTCGGCATACTTTTGACAGACCCCGCTACCCCAAAAACAAAAAATACCTGAAAAAACATGATAATGACATCATCATCGATTCGTAGAGGATAAATAAGGAAGATGTAAGAGTATCATTCATTGAGAAACAAACTTAGACTATTGTAGAAAAACTTCACCCAATGGTTTATGGTTGGATCACAATTTACATGAAAAAATTCTATAATAATAGAATTATTTCGATAAATTTGCATATTTTCCATAATAACAGCTTTGCAACGCTATATTATCCTTGTAAACTTAGAAATTTCCATTGTGTAAAACTCATTAAAATTTGAACCTAATCCGAGAGATTTTTGGAGGCTATTTTGTCACTCAACTCAAAAAAAATGTCCAATCAATTATATAGAATGGTTAAGAAAAAACAAACAAACAAACTATAATTGAATGTCCCAAAATCCAAGGGATCGTGAAAAAACAAAAAAACTCCATCAAATACTAAAACCCAAAAATTCAAAATAAAAATTAAAAGCATGGATACATTTAAATTCAAAATATAGAGTAAAGACATGCATGCATTTCTTATTGTAAAAATAATAAATTCTCTCTCATTCTCAAGCTAAATTTGCTATAAGACTTTCAATTAACATATACAAAAATGCATTGTTTGTCGATAGGCGACTTCAATTAAAATCGCACCCCTTTGCGATCTCAGCCTTTAAATCCTGGATTAAGGATTGGCGACAGGGATACATAGATTTGGTATATGCTTTGAAGAAGATTCGTCGAACACACTGATCTAAGGGTGAAGATTTACTGTGAGCGGACATCCAACTGAAACGTCGATTGCTAATTTACTGTTTCAATTGCTAATCCACAAAAAATGTGGTGGCTGCTCGTCTTTTACAAGTAAGGGAATTGTTAAAATGTGGTTGTTAATGGGTTTTATAATAATAATAATAATAATTTATTTTTAAGGTCACCGCCATGCGAGACACCAATTTGGTGTATGAGATCCCCTTGTTTGTGGGACAAGCGACCCCCTCTATGCAGTGATTTAAATGCTAAAATCTTATCAAATCAACAAATAACTCACATTTGCATCCACTTGCAGATGAAAAGACTGATAATAATAAGAAAGAAAGAATAGACAAATCAAACTTTTCTCTTTCATATCCTTATCGACATTTTCATCTACAAATGGATGCATTGTTCTACAAGATAACAATTTTTTGTTTTTTGTTTTTTTGTTTTCTTGGGTCTAACCCAATGATGATGTTAAATCTTATTTGATGCCATCTCGTATTAAAATTATATTCTTCTTTGTAAACTCTCTCCAATGGCGTTTAATTTGTGGAGTGACAATTTGGGGAATTCTTGTTTTTATTTTTATAAATATATGTTATGACAAATATATAAATGTAGGTATTTATTTACTAGTATATATTTATTTTAAATTTACTTTTATTAAGTATTAAGAAAGATTCAAAAAAATTTAAGTGTAAATTTTTTTTATTTTTAATTTTTACACATAAAAAAAATCACACCCTTTAATATGGTTGATTGATTGTGTTTTGACTAACTCTAGCTATGTTTTGATAAATATCACTACCTCACACTGATATTAAGGCTGATTTATTAAGAATGGTTAAATCCTTCCAACAAAAGGCCAAAGCGGGTGGAAGCACCAATTCCACCTTTCTTGCCTCAATTCCCAAAGAAGTTAATCCGGCTACCTTTGATAGATTTAGACATATTTCTTTATGCAATGCGTCCTACAAAATCCTTTCGAAACTCCTTGCAAACAGAATAAAACCTCTGTTAGACAAGCTTATTTCTCCCAGTCAAGGCGGTTTCATCAAAGGGAGACATATTTTGGACAATGTAATTCTTGTACAGGAAGCCATGCATTCTAGTTTCCAGAGGAAGGATAAAGGGATGCTCATCAAACTGGACATGTCAAATGCTTTTAACTGAGTTAAACTCTCTTATTTTTATAAAGTTTTACTTTCTTTTGGGTTCAATCCAGCATTTGTTAATTTGATGAAATCTTGTACTGATAAACCTTGGATAGCCCCGCTTGTAAATGGGAGACCTGCCTCTTATTTTCAAGCTTCTAGGGGGATAAGGCAAGGTTATCCGCTATCGTCTTTCCTATATATTCTGCTGGTAGACTTGAGTAGGAAATTGATCGCTGAAAGAAATGTGGGGGTAATCCCAGGCATCCGATCGACAAATGGAATTGATCCAATCAATCATGCTTTGTTTTGATGATGACTCCCTACTTCTGGGAGGAGCTTCTTTGAGAATTACTAGGGCCTTTCACGAGATTCTTCGGAGCTTTTGCAGTATCTCAAGAGCGTTGATTAACAAAATAAAAAGTGTTGTATAGGGATAGAACACTAATGAACAGACCATCCTTCGAATTAATCGATTTTTGGGATTTTCTGGATTTGCTACTTGGGATAAAATCAGCTATCTTGGATTACCATTATCTTTGGGGTCCAACATATTTTCGCTCTGGAATGAAGTTATAAATAAGATCAAAGCTAAGATAGCAATATGGGGAGGGAATTGGTTGAACAATGCTGGCAAGTTAATACTCATCAAATCAGTACTCTCTTCATTTCCTATTTACAAGACTTCTTTCCNGGAAAAGGAAAACAAAAAAAAAAAAAAAAAAAAAAATCATTTAGTAAAATGGGATATCATGAAAAGACCAATGCTAGAAGGTGGAATTAACATTCAAGAACCAGGTATGGTCAATTTTTTTTAGGTGGTAAGATTCTCTGGAAGCTATATTCTAACAGCTCTCATCTGGTAAGCTAGATTCTTTGGAAAAAGTATCTTAATGGTTCTTCATTGTGAAATATTCAGCTTGATAGCATTCCTAAAGGAACTCTGATTTGGAATCTATGTAGGAAAGGCTTTGATTTTTTCCAAAGTCAGCTAAGTCGTGTTCCTGGGAATGGAAACAAAACTCTGCTATGGTTTGATAAAATTATCAGCAATCAACCTCTTGCAAACAGATCTGAATCAATTCCTATTCGCAAGTGGTCCATGCACCAAGGTTTTCTTCCGTTGTCTGATATCTCCTCTTTGGATATCAATGGGGATTGGACAGCGTGGGTCTTCCTATTGCTCCCATTTCATCTCCTTCACCAAAAACAATTGCTTATGGACGCGTTGAAGGGGATGGCCCCGGTTAATCTTCAGGTTAATAATCGATGGAGCTGGAGGAGGACTCGGTTTTACTCCTCGGCATCTGGACTTGCTGCTTTATAGCTGACACACACCCATTTTCTGAACCATTCAATTTGGAAGCAGGTTTGGTTTTCTCATGGGCTACCCAAGGTAAATTTCTTCACATGGGTGCTCCTTCAGAAAAGAGTGTTGACAGGTGAAAATTTAATCAAACGTGGCATTTTAGGTCCCCACAGGTGTGTCATGTGCCGTGTATCTTATGAAAAATCGGATCATTTGTTCATGGACTGTGTTTTTTCCCAATCAATCTAGGCGTTAGTGCTTCAGGGACTAAATTCAATTGCTCCTACTCATAGATCTGTAATTACTCTTTTCTCTACTTGGAAAACAAGATATCCAAGGATCCTGAACAACCATAGTCTATGGAATTAGGTATGGCTTTCCATTCCCAAATTTCTTTGCTGGAAGTTGTGGCAGGAAAGAAATGATTTGATATTCAACAATGTCAAGCATTCTCCTTTGTCTGTAGTTTCCAAAGCCAAGGTTCTTTTAATTCAAGCATTGGGAAATCACTCAAAATCGAACACCCCACTTTTAGTAGAAGAAAGACGCAGGTTGGGATCATTGCAGATACGGGACATGAAGAAGAAGTAAGCTCGACCAATTTATAACCCTGCTTGGAAAATATGAAAGATCGAAGCAAATTTCCAAGTATGGTGGAGAAAACAAGGAAAGTATCGGTTTTCTTTGATGGTGCCTCAAAAGGAAATCCAGGCATCTCAGGTGCAAGCGGGGTGATCTATTCTCAAGATGGATTAAATAAAGAATACAAATAATTAGGAAGAGATTCTTGGGTTGTACAAAGGATGTCATATTGCACAGAATCACGGAACCACGACCCTCCAAGTCTTTGGTGATTCAGAAATTTTAATAAATATCCTAAATTCTGAGGATTGTTTTTTCAATCCGACACTCAATAATTCTCTCCGTCGATTGAGGGGGTTATTGCATACCTTCTCTTCTACTGCATTTTTTAATATTCTTTATAGTTTGTATAAGGAAGCTGATGTAAAAGCTAAATTCTCTAAATTCTCAAAAGCTGAAAAATCCGCTAAATTCTCAACAACTTTCCGCACTCTCCAAATTTTTTTAGACTTGTTATCAGCAGCATGCTTAAAATTTCTTTTAAAAGTAAGAAAACACTGAGAAATCACATGCCTATAACAATGACATATATTGCAACGAAAGGGTACCCCCAAATAATCCAACAGTTGGCTAAAGACATAATCCCCTTTTTTAATCACTAAATCTTTTGTTAAACCCTTACGAAGGTCAAGAAGAACTAAAACTTTCCCCAAACACCACACGCCGATCTAAAAAAAGGATAAATCCACCTCCACAAAGATCCCCAGAGTATTACCCACCAATTTGAAAAAATCTAGAGATCATAATTCAAAAGGAAGATTGGGTAATTTCACCCATATCAACATAGTATCATACCTTTCAATACGTGGATCAAAAAGATGCGTCCACCGCTTCAACAACAATCCTGCAGCACCCCATCTCCAGGAACCCACAAGAACAGAGGAAATATTCCATTCAGAGTGAAATTTAAAAGCTATCCAACCACGCGAAAACACAAAAACTTCGGGACAAATTAAGACAGACTCCTTCCAGGTATCACAGACCCATTGCTTAACACCAACCTCACTAAATTCCCTTCTGCCGAAGCGTCCCACCAAAGTAAGGGCATTAGTCAATACGATGTCATTCATCGCCATATCTGCGCCAACTACCATCAACAATGGTTTATCAATCTTACGTATTACCTGTTTCGACCTCTTCGGACACACACTAGAACCAGAGGAAACCTACACCCGCGGAAGATGATGAGCTAGCGGTGAAACCACGTCAGTTTCCACCCCGTACTCAAAAGCCAAATTAAAAATCCTTTTATGGAGGCCAAGGCCACTCACAAAAACATATCATAAGATAAGAATTATTTAAATTTTATTGTTTTATTTTTAATTTTCCCCTACTAACTATATAGTTGGCTTAGTGTTAATTTTACATTTTAAAATTTATAATATATATTTTGTTTTATACTTAGTTATAAATAATATTAGATTATTTTTTATATTATGTTTATTTTATAATATAAATATAAAGTGTAGTAAGGAAGTTAATATTTTTAGAATATGTTATTAGAAATTGGTTTATTGTTTTATAATTTGTTATTGATATTTTAATTATTTAATATTTTTATAATTAAATTTATAAATATATTATTAGATTTAAATGTTTAAAAAATTATATTCTTAAATTGCTTTTAATGGAAATTGAATGTTACGTACAAGCAAGATAGGAATTTGGAAAAATTATCCTTGCGAGATTAATGTTTTCTTTGTTTTTTTGTTTTCATGAAAAGTATAAAATATAGACTCTATTTAACCCTCCAAATGGTCTATCATAAGTATAGACCATTTTGTCTATCAAATTCCAACACTGCATACAAATATTGAATAATTTATATATATTTTAAAATTTTCTACAATTTAAAAAATACATTTTAAATCTATAAATAACTATGATATCCGTACATAATTGTATTCAAATCCGTGCTCCTACTCCAATTATGCTACGATACTGTTGTCTCATACCGTACTATACTGTTATCTCATACGTGGACAAAAATTATTCTATTTTTAATAAAAATAATTACTATATTTTAATAAAATAACTTTTTTTAATCGACTTACCTGTAAAAGAAAACTATAAAAAGCATATTCATATAATCCGTGAAGCCTGAAAAGCAGAGAGTAATAAAATATTAAAAAGCTGATACGCTATTCAACATAGCAAATGCACCGCCACAGTGAGATGGCCAAACTTGTGAGAATACATCTAAATAATATAAACTTTGTATTTTATATATTCGTAAGTCTTTTTCTCCTGTGATGCTGCTCGATTTCATTTCGGCGTGATATGGCAGTGGGACTGAGAAAGATTAACATTGCCTTTCTAAACCGCTGAATTTCTATCGGGCGAAATTTTGACAGACTCTCTTCCCTAATTTTCAGATCAGAAACGATATTCTACCACGTAAGTCGTGGCAGTAATGGTAGTGACAACTGACAATGATAGTGAACGAAGAGTCCGGGTGACTCCTGCCAACTGTGAACATCTCCTCTGCAATCAATATATAGATACAAGCCTGCGAAAATTATGAAATTCTGCTGCATAGTTTTCCAACAGATTTACAGAATGAAAATTCTCTATGTTGCATATTCCTTATCTTGTCTGCATAAAATTGAAGCAACCTTAATGACCTTCTTGAAGCGTTGATTACAACAAGAAACCGCCAGTTTCTAAAGTCCATGTCGCAGAAAACTCACCTTCAAAAAACATGTCTTGGCTTACAAAATCTCTGTTCATATAATCCTGCAATTGGCTCGCTTCAGTACAGCCATCTTCATTAAAACAAATCTGTTGATTCTTTTCAAAGTCGTCCTCAAAGGGCCAGATTTCATCAAGGGATTTAAGATCTTGGTTCTCCAACAAACCCTCACACGTTTCCTTGGGAGATTGCTGGACTTCGTCCTTCAATTCCAGAACGGGGCTCAGGGGAATGCCGAGCTCGTCATCTGAAGCCTCCAGTAAACAAAACAGATCAATATCCGAGTCCGAAGTTAGGGTTTCCCCTTCTTGGCCGCTAGAAATATCAGAGGACGCCGAATTCTCCCACAGATAATCAGAAGTGAAACAAGTCGCGCCAATCTCTTCCTCCAGGCTTCGCATGATTCCATTAACGACCTCCTCACTGGGAGCACATGCCTCTTCTTCTTGTGCTACGGTTTTGTCTAATTGCAGCAGATGATAAAACCGGTCCGTTTCTTCGCCGTGGATGCGTTTCGCCTCTCGGACGTCAGTGGAGGCCGGCAGGGCTTCCGGCTCTCGGCCGCGTTTTCTGAGCGTCTGAGACATGATTCAAATACAGCCTAGAGATTCGAACACGGAACACAGAGGTTGTGCAGGAAGCAGAAGAGAACAATAGTTCGGCTGCAGGGAAGAATGGCTCGAACTGCTATGAAATCCTGATACTATAGGAGCTGATAAGAGGTTTGGCTATATAGAGATATGGAAAGTTATATGCAAAAGCTTTGTCTGAGTTTGCTTAAGTTGGACAGTCTGGCATGTGAATGCAACTTGAAAAATTACAGAGGGCAAGTTTGGATATAAAATTACAGAGGGTAAGAGTGCAACTTGACAAATTATAGAGGGCATGTGAAGAGAAGTCTGGATATAAAATTATATATTTTACTTTTTGTTTACTAGATAGTTATTTCTAAAAAAGTTAAGTGATTAATTTTATTTATAATCATTTATTTGACTACTTTATTTGTAATTATGCTAACAAAAAATGTATAAAATTGTTTTAAGGCGAAAGTTTAACACACTTTAAAAAAATTTGTTTTGAAAGTAATTATAAAATTAAAAATATGTAAGAAAATATTATAATTTCTTTTATAATTACTTTTTAACAAAATGAAACCTTGAAAGGAACCCAAGAACAAAATATTGTAAGCTTTTTCGTACTAAAAAAGTTTGCTCGACCTTTTAAATAAATAATTTCGAAAGCTTGGGATCTTTGCAGACGGTCAGGCATTTTGATCCTAGATCAACACAAAAGACGTGGACATTACTCGCTGGCTACGGGCACTTCATTATTACTTGTACAGCATCTGAAATGTTCCGGAATCAATGTAGGTGGGCCACCGTCTACCATGGCCCGTGACCAAGTACCCGAGAGATAACGCCGCCTAACCGTATAAACTCGATGGCACAGCTAACACCACTCCGGCGTGGGGCCGGTCACATGGGATAAGCGGTGACCGACGGCGAGGATTGTCCCTAACAAAAATTCGGATCCGGATTTACAATGTTGGATAGGAAGGAATTGATAAAGTATTTTAGTGAATCTGGCGTTATGCTCTAATGGATGCCGGTGAAAGTGAGACGTATACACGACGTACGACCAGCAAGGTATCAATGAGAACATGCAGTGCCGTGTCATATAATTCGTTTACGTACGGTGGGCTAACTAGATTGGTAACAAGGATGCCGTCGGAGCTTTTTTTATTTTAAGTTTTATGTTTTTTTCTATCCCAACCATTGTTTGCTAAAATAATTTAACATGACATGCCGAGTTTCTTATTGCGAATCGCTTTTTCTAAAGATGTCAGAACTGAATTTCGTATAATTCAGTGACGAGAGGATCAAATCTGAAGGGGAATAATATTCAACATGTAGTAGAGTAATAAATTGTACTGGCAATATTGTGGGTTGTTGGATCTCTACTTGTTTGAGATTTAAAGGCTTATAGTGATGCTTCCTCAGCATTTATTACTCTGCTACATGTAAAATATTTTTTGCCAAATTTGAAGGTCTGGTCTTAATTTATATTTGAAGGGCATATGTTTAACTAACCCTTCAACAATGAAAGAAGGGTTATATACATAATTGTACTTCTGAATATAAGATAGAATGATGGAGGTGCAAGATAGAATGGCATTATGTAGGTTTGAGAGGGAATTTGCAAATGTAAATGTGTTTAAAGTTTTTGTTTCGAATCTAGCTATCTAGATATCAATGGATTGTGATTATGAATACAATGTTATGAAAATCATAAGATCTCCTTTCACTTGAAAAGTTCTAAATAATTTCAAGCCAATTTAGAAGCTCTAAACAGAGCATTCTGCAATTCCATGGATGTTAATGTCATCATGTACATGAAGCGATTTGATCATGTCCCTATTGAAAGTCAGGTGTCTTTTTGTTATCGGGCCATAAATGATTGAGTCAGACGCGGCAACGAACATGCTTCTCTCTTCTAACTTTGAAAACCACCTACCTAATTCATGCTCTTAAAATAAGAAATCTCCACTAAATCACCATCGTAGCATTACCATCTGTCTTGATTAAGAAATCTCTTGTACCAACAGTTTTGGCAATGAACTGAATTATCTAGAAAAACCCATGACAAATAATTAGAGTTTTACTATGCTTTCAGATGGATTAATAAATGTTTGATCGACAGTGTCGCACCTCGCACTTCTAATGAAATTTTAAAATAAACATTGTACTTCTTGAAAACCCGTCGAAATTTAAAATTATCTTTTCTTTTGACGGGCAATATTTTAACTACACTTCTGGGACAGGCTAAGAGGCCTTTGAAGGGCTGTGACGGGTTCAATTTTGATCCCTGGTGACGAGGTGCTCATTAGAATTAGATTGCGGTTTTATTAATAATTGTTTTTTAATTAATTTAGTTAATGTGTTTTGAATATTTTGTAATATTTAAAATCTTGATTTTGTATATAGAGCTAAATAGTGATAGCCATGAGGTGTAGATCAATTGGCCTTTGTGGGATTTGGTCCTCATGAGGTTTCATGTTCAAACCTCATGGTGAGGGGTATGATAGATGGAACAACGTGGAGGTCTGATGGTCACCCTAATAGGCGACATGAAAAGTATTTCATGGTTGAAAAAAAAAACCTAAGTAGTGGTAAATATTTTTACATAATTTGAATCGTTTCAATTGTCTAAGAGTTCTCGAACCGATTCCTGAACTATGCTTACTCTCAAATATTGCTAAGCATATGAATATAGGTTGCAAACATAACCCAAATTTGAATATTTTATTGATGACATATCAATACCATCACATCAATAGTGTTTAAAGTTTGATTAAAGCTTTAGGGAGAGTAAGATTTCTAAAGATTTTTATAGCCTTTAGGGTTATAAAATAAAACTTAAAATCAATTTTTTTCTTTTAAATTGCAAATTTATCATTTCAAATGATATATATATTATTTTGAATCTTATTTTTTAAAGAAAATTTTGACATTTCTTTATGGATTTTGAACTTATAAAAAAAACCATAACGGATTGCCCATGAACTTATAATTTCATATCATCTCTCACTATCCGGTTACTGAAGCCACAATTAAAAAAAATTACATTATATGTTGAGATAACAAACCGTCCAATGCAAACGAATCCCATAAAGATTAAAGTATTCCATTTAAAATGTCGACTCTCCATTTAAAATGTCGACTCTCTTTTGAAACTCAACTCTAAATGTTAAAATAAAAACCTTTATAGTGTGAATAACCGATCATCTTTTTCTGACATTTTTTACCTTTTTCTAGAAGAAAAATAATTGTTCCTTGATATTCAAATTGAATCAAAGGTAACTTGTTACAGCACAATGATTTCAAGATATCATAATTAAGCAAAACCATAAGACAATGCAAGTAATACAAGGATCACTGAAGACACCAGCCGGCTTTAACAAGAGAGATCATTCATACGTGTCATAATAGGAGACATAAAGAGCCCAGTTCAGTTTATCCAATGAGGTGCTCAAGGAAGTGTACTAATATCAATACCCTCAGAGGTGAACAGTGTCAACCTCAAGCATCCAAAATGATACTCTAAAAACTTAACCATCCATACTTGAAAAATAATAACCAAAAGGTTGAAGAGTAGGAGGCACAAGCTCTACTCTAGAAGAGTTGTAGCTTATCTTCCCCAATAGTTATTTCATCATAATATTCAATGAAGGAAAGTAGGCCAGAAGCCATGGGGAGTGCTTCCTTGGATAAAGTGTCTGCCCTCTTATTGTATTCTCTAAAGACATGATGAAAGCCTAACACGAGAAAGCATGCTTTTAATCCCTCAATGTTGTCACACCAACCATCCAGATCGAGGGCAGAGATAGTTTCCTTATCATTTGCCCAATTTATAATGACATATGAGTCCCCCATACATAGGGAGAGTGGGGATGCCAATCTCTTTAGCAAAGTGCAGTAAATCCCACAGTGCCAATAATTCCGCTTTGGTGTTGGTTCTATGACCACGGCCCATCTTGATGCAAAAAAAGTGAGACTGACTGATCAACAAAAAGATACCAACTCCTCCAATCTTATTTGCTGCAGCCCCATTGAAAAAACCTGAAGGATATGTTAAATCTGGAGAAATACCAACGATCATGTACCTAGTTTTCCTTTTACAGTCCACAGGATAGGAGTTAACCTGATCCATAATTTTGTAGCACAGAGGGATCAAATCAGGTGGCTGAGTCTTCAAATAAGTAGTGGTTTTGGGAGATCCACAAGTTCCAGATGAAGAATAATTCCAAGTTTGAACCAGTTTTCTAAGTTCACTAGGAAGGATGAATCATTCCAAACTAGAGAGTAGTTGAATTTTTTGTGTAAAATGTTGATGATTGCCCGAGTAAAGGAGCATCCAACAAAGAGATGATTCATAGATTCTTCATTAGTTCTACATAGGCAACATCTGCTAGGCCCAGCCCATCCTTTTTTCGTTAGATTATCCCAAGTATTTATGTGATTTTCAATACAAAGCCACAAAAAACATTTAACTTTTAAAGGCACTTTACAGGACCATAAACGAGAATAAGATCTAACAGGAGATAGAGGAAGCAAGGTTGAGACAATGAGATCATAGGCCATACTAGCAAAGACAAATCCAGTTACTGTGTTGTGCATCCATAATAAGGAGTCCTCAACTTCCTTTAATCTGATACCTCCATGAGTCAGACCTTTAACAAAATATGTCCATTGATCCGGGCCATCTACCTCCCAATTCCAAATCTGTTGCAAATAACCAGTAAGACTGCAAGTTTGATCCTCCTTCCAAATTTCGAGCGTGATTGAGTGTTGTAATTCCATAATTGTAAAGATAATCTCTAAGGCCCTTGGATAGCATATAAGAGGAGTTCAAACCTGCTATAGGGTCAACTCCCAACCTAATTCTTTTACCATCACCAACCTTCCACCCCAATTCCCTGGTGATCCAGGAAAGTGTTCTTATAAAGCCATTCCATAAGTAAGAGGAACCTTGTACAGGAAAGCACAGTTTATGAAGCCAGTCATCGACATATAAGTTTTTAAGATATTTATGGCCAATGATATGGCTCCAGGTTCCATTACCGTTTAATACCATCCATAAACTTTTCATTCTAAGAGACATACCGAACTGGAGTCCAAGTTTTTGATGTTCCATCCACCATATTCATGGGGCTCGGAGATAGTGTGCCAATCAACCTTAAAAACCACAAAAGAAGTATTGGAGATAGTATGACATTTCTTACCTTAAAAGAAGTATTGGATACCAAGTTTTGTTGTATTTCTTTTGGTTTTGCTTAACCATGTGATATTTCCTTTATTATTTTTTAATATGCAGATGTATCGATTAAAGTAACTTTATAAGATGTTGGGTATAATATTATATTTTATTAGTTCTTTTATATTATTTAGTGATATGATATAGAATTTCAAGGGGTATTTTAGTTGGAGTTTAAATCAAAATATCCTTGATATTGAGATTGGAGATTCAATTCTCATGAATCCAACTTTGGGTCAGCCCCTAAAATTATTATTTTGGGTCTCTATTTTGAAGATTATAAACCACATAAAATATAAAAAAATATGATATAAAATTATTATTATTATTATTTTGTATTTTAAATATAAAAAAATTTAAATATTTTTATTATTTAAATTATACAATTTCAATACATATATATAATTTTATTAAAAATTTTAAATTTATAAAAAAAAATCCAAATATATAACTTTAAAATATCAAATCATAACCTAACGTGTTTTAACATTACCATTATCAATACCACCCTCCACTATCTTCGTCATAGTCTCTTCATATTAAATTTTAGAAAGGATAAATATTTATTTCTCTTATTGCCTTATTATTTTATTCCATGAGTTGTCGTCAAACACAAACAAATAGACATTACCCCTACTTGGTTGCTAATTTGGAGGTGGAGGGATCAAAGAGAAATGATAGAAGGGATTTTGAAAGGATGTAATTATTTTCTAATCGTAAGAAATAGAAATAGATAATCAAAGGAGGTTGGGTTGGATGGGTTAGTTTATTTATAAAAATATATATATATTAAATGAAATATAATATTATCATTTTTTTATTAAAGGCTTTTTATTTATTTTGAAAATGGCAAATTAAACATCAACATCATTTGCACCACCTACTATTTAAGAGGGTCTACTCAATGTTAAAAAAACATTAAGATTTCATAATGAATCATTATTTAAGAAATTAAAATTGACTTTATTTTTTATTATGAACTTTATATATTTGGATGAGACATTTTAGGCTCCTTAGGCGACGAACATCATGTCCATGTTCTTTATTCATTCTTAAAGTAAATGTTTTCTATTCATCCATAAACCTATCAGGCTCCTTAGGCGACGAACATCATGTCCATGTTCTTTATTCATTCTTAAAGTAAATGTTTTCTATTCATCCATAAAGATAGGTTTTTTATTAGGTTGCGTGGTTAGGCCATTAAGTTTAGCAGTCCATACCGAAATTCAAAACTCATGACTAAATATACATAACACCTACAAAAGTATCAAAATTTTCAGTTAATAAAAAAAACATTATTTCTTATTTATATAATACCCTATAAAACATTTAACAAAATAAAATATATACAAAAAAATCATACATTATCACTATTAAAATAATAATAAAATAATCTATATCCCAAAAACATTTATCATACGCATAGTAAAAATATATATATCATACTATGTTTAAAAATATTTAGAACCCCTAAATATCTATAAACACATATTTTGACTTGAATTATTCGAAAAAGTGCAAAATTAACACCTACTAAATCCACTATTCAAAGAGTGACCTGATAAATAATAATTACATAATTATGACAATTAATATAATGAAATGCTCCATATTCCAAAGACAAAAACACACAACACAAGCATGGTATGAATGTAAATGCCATAGTAATGCATTACAATATCTGCAACCCATAACATAAATATCTTTAAAGATAAAATATGGAATATGACTTGGGAGGTCTACAAACATAACACCTATTGAATCCATTACTCAAAGGGCAAGGAATTGATATGAACTCATGTTAGAGGAAGGGCCATGGCATGAACATAGGTTAAACGAACGCACTATAAGATATTTTTAGATCTATGGTGGCATTTCTAAGTTTGTGATATTGCCATTTAGAATATTATGGTGCCTTTTGTTACTTTATTTTGATATATTAGGAATAATATCAAGGGGTTATTCCATGTTAGAGTAGATGTTATAAATTTGTTACTTTTCTTCTTAAACAAAACTACTAGAGGTATGAAATAACCATGTTAGAGTAGATCTCATAAAATTGTTACTTTTCTTCTCAAACAAAACAGAGTAACCTTTCTACCCGACCATTTGCACCGATCGGACGACCTGGATCGCGTGAGCTATCACATCACGCGTTGTTGGTCGTCCGATGAGTGCAAATGGTTGGGTAGAAAGTTTACTCCAAACAAAACTACTCCAAATGTGAAACCTCATATCTAACTTCATTTTAAAATTCATATTTCAAATCGCTTTTTAAGACTCCCATTTATAAAACTTCATCCCAAATCTCGAATATATCTTTCTCATTTTTTTGGAAATCCCTCGAGCATTATACATAAGTATGTGTTCATATTCAAACATAGCTTGTGATAAATGTAATTATACTATGCCCTTAAGTTAGTATGGGTTACTTATATTGGGGCTATTTTCCTAAGTTGAGACACTCATGAGATAGCGAGGTATAAGATTGGCCTAACATCACACCTAATGTCTTGTTGGGAAATCCTAATATCTTGTTGGGAAATGGTCATGTGGGTGTATGCATATTTACTTTCTTACATGATATCTTGTCATAAAATAACCGTGTGACTCCATACATCTCTACATTTTTACTTGTTAGATATATTCTTTAAGAAGGGAAAATGCATTTATAACTTTACAGAGTTTCCATTTAGGTGTTGATTTGATTGTTATGCTAGAGTTGGGAGGCGTGTGACTCCATACATCTCTACATTTTTACTTGTTAGATATATTCTTTAAGAAGGGAAAATGCATTTATAACTTTACAGAGTTTCCATTTAGGTGTTGATTTGATTGTTATGCTAGAGTTGGGAGGCTATCTGAATACTTTATACTTGAAATTCAAGAGAGTTAAATTTATCCAATTGGTGGAGCCTCTAATAAGTGTTGGTTCAATATTTATGATAAAATTTGGACTAATCATGAAAAAAAAATAGCTAGATAAAATTTCTATAAGAAAACACAAGCAAAATTGAAGAGGCTTAGAGGAAAGAATATCTTGAACAACATTGGATTGAGGCATTGTAATGCACCCTATGTTACACTAGACTTAAAACACGTTAACAATTTTTTTTTCTAAAATGTTACATGCATGATGGTTATATGCATTCTTATAACAAATGTAATTGCATGCATAGCAAATGTATAACCGATATAAGCATTTAGCGAAGGCTTAAAATATTTCAAGAAACCCATATTCACATACATACATACATATATACATAATTGTATGCATACTTGCGGAAGAATAAGTATTTCCATGTGTCACACATTTAACACACATGAATTTGCACCATTTTTATTCACAAAGTAGATTTTCTACTAATATACAATATACCAGATCAAATTAGAACTAAGGCTTGGAAGGAAACACTTCCACCCTTTCCTTATAAATCATTTCCTAAGAACAACGCAATAAACATTGTCTTAGGAACTATGCAGTAAACACTATCCTGAGAACTTTGTAGTAAACACTATCTTGGGAACTGGGTGGTAAACATTATCCTGGGATAAACATTATACTGGGAACTGCGCAGTAACCACCATCCTAGGAACTATGCAGTAAGGGAATTGTGTAGTAATTGTTGTCCTAGGAACTGCGCAATAAGGGAAATGTGCAGCAAGCACTGTCCTAGGAAGCATGCAGTAAGCATTGTCCTAGGAACTATGCAATAAGAATTGTTCTATTTTCAAAAGCAAAATACCATTCAATGCAAGGCACAACAAACAAATATTAGCACATGGTAATTGTAAATAAAACAAGCAAATTCAGCCTATGGTTTTATAGATGCCAAATACCATTTGTAACGTCCCCTTGAACCGATCCGGCCATCAAGAGAGGACATTATGTTGATTCATGGTCTCCAATTTCACCCCAAATCTAGATTACGAATTCACAACAAATAAAATGCATGTGCATAACATAAAAAAACATGCATAATTGAAAATAAATCGATCCACACACAATGAAGATGGATATGCAAGCATAAACATTAAAGACATTATTTAAATTCATTTCACATTCCAATATATTACAATAATACTTATTTATAAACAATGTAGATCCAAGCAACTGATTGTGTAAGATCGATTTTCAACCCAACCATATGCACTCTTCTCACCGATATTCTTTCATCTTCAAAGGTCACCCCAAAGCGGGGCTATGAGACCATCGGGACAAAGGAAACACCTACAAACTTCTCTCTCTCAGTTGAAAACCCGATATTTTCTCTATGCTTAGCCAAATTCTCATACAAATATCTACAAGGATCTCACTAAGCTCTCACAGCCTTGGCTTCCACAATACCTACCCCACACAACACCCTTCCTGGCTCAGGAATCCCCTTCACCAATACATGACTCCCTTGGGCGATCCATCTTGTCGAGTGCTTCTAGTGTGTGCATAGAAGAAGACCAAGTTGTTAATGTTGTTGGAGAACCACCTGCAGCCTCAATTCATGGCTTCTCAAGCATTTATGAGCAACATAAAACAATGGGAAAGGGTCCCTAACTCGACCAACCTCTTAGATCACCTACAACCATCGATTTTCCCTTCCAAATTTGCAGCTTCGTCCCTAAATTCGAATTTGCTAGGTTATACAAGTCATGAACATCAATACAAAGCTATGGCAGTGTAGATCTACATGCAAGAATGTGAGAATGAGGGTTGACTTCAAGGTACATGAGAAAATGGTGAAAAGAAAATCGACATAACTTCTGACAGTAGACTAAAGGACTCCTAGAAGCTACAAACTGGATTTTGGTAGCTGACGGAACTTTCACAAAAGTGCAGTTAGTCCCATGCTTCAATAACTGCATGAGGTGACTTTTCCTACCAACCTCACACATGCATTCAATGATTGGAAAATAGTCAAAAAATGAGTTAATTGGCTTATTCAAGGCACATGACAGAATTTGGGTGAGTTCTAAGGTTGACATGTGGCGAGAAAGGATTAGTTTATCTTAGGCCCCCTTTCCTCTCCCCCTCTGGTGGAATCATAGCCCCTTTGCTTCTCTTTACACATCCATCCTTGGTCCCTTTTATTATTTATGCACCTAATATTTACATATATTTCGAGTTAGCATGACAAGCCAACCATACTGTCCAAATAACAATATTTACATCACATATGACTATCCATTTACTAGTAGGGTCTTGGCCTTAAGCTCTGCATTAGGAATCCAAACTAGCATATTTACATCATTTACATAATTTAATTGAATACATTACAAGGGTCAAATCGAGGGTATTGCATCACTCAATGCAAAGAATAACAATAAGCATTTGCCCACGTGGTGTTTGTAAATAAGCAATTTCAGCCTAGTAATTATGCCCTCATCAACCAATGAAAAGCATACCATGTAATTACATGTGCACATGATGCACAAGGTAAATATTTGCATTTAGCTATTAAGCGTAAATGGGTCAGTCCCATCTTCGACATTAGCATTTAAACTTCTTTGAATAATTATTACAACATTTCGGTTAACTTTTTAAGAATTATTTTCTTTCAATTATATGGAAAAATAAGAGTTTTAACTCTTTGAAATATTTTAAGCTTCAAATACTTATGCTTCCACTAAAATGCTTATATTTTCTATGCATTTGTTATAAGAATTTATATAACCGTTATGGGTGTAACATTTTTGAAGAAAATGCTTTAAGTCTTATGTAACGCAGGGTTCATTACAGGCATTATCATGAATAAGAGGCCCTACAATTCTAGAAATATGACACCATGAAGTGTAACAAACATGAAGAATAAAAAGAATGTTTAGTATTCTCATTGAGAGTTCGGTGATAGTGTTTGGGTATGAAGCAAGAAATAGTGACACCCATATATGTTCGTAACCAATGCCAATATATTTTGTATCTCTCACAATGAGGATAGGATTTTGGAAATAGTCAATGCACATATAAATACAATATTATTCCCTACTCAATGAAATAGTCGTAATCCTGATATCCAACCCTACCTTGACACATAAAAATATAGGAAAAATAAAGGAGAGATTAGGGGTAAATGGATTGACCAACATTACAATATGGATAACAGACATGCCTTATCATAACATTGATTCAAGATCAATACATTTTATATTGAGAGATAGCTCATTCTCATCATGATATTACCATGGACCATCCATGTCTTTTGCACACACCATTGCAAAATAGACACTTTACTATCAACTATTTATGAGAGATGAATAATGGTCTAAATCAAATGCTTTAGGTGTTCTCAAATTCATTTAACATGCATCAAATCTAACAAATTGCATTATAGTATTTATTTCAACATGGCGTGTATCCACAATTTTGCTACAATATCAACTTATTGGATGGAAATAATCTCAAAGAACACATTTGCATCATCATGTCATTCCTTGTTCGATGCATGAGACAAGATCCTATGTACATATTTGCATAAAAGATTAGTAAAGTTTCATCTTAACCCCCATGTTTTTTTATCCATGGGTCTTAGAGTGACTATGGAATCCCTTGGACATATTGATCAATATTATATTTATGTCATTGCGCAAGATAATAATGGTTCAATTATCTAATAAGATTACCATAATTTCCCTTCTTGCATCAACACATTTTACAAACTCATATGTTATTCTACATTCCAAGATAGAAATTCTCTATACGGATTAAAACCACTACTCACTAACCCTTCAACTTAGTAAACATGCTCGATTTTGCTTAGCTTCCCCACCAATGCATCCATTCTACATTGCAGCAATTTGGTTATTCATATAGTAATGTTGCTTGTACATTTTTACCATTTTCAATCATGGAAAATAAAGTTAAGCAATCAATTATAATGTTGAATTTCCATCACAAAAAAATGTGTCCATCTTTTTTTTTAACAACCAAAATGCTTCTCTCGGTAATTTACGAGTAGACATTAAAACATTTGTAAATAGAAATTGAAACATTTATAGCAAGCGATCAATAATTATATCTCCACATATGACCACAAACATTGTACCATGTAAAACTATTGTGAGAAGGATATTTCCTAATAGTTAAACATGAGTTGCAAAATCAAACACATTTGTGGGAGTGGTTTAAATTTAAACATAACATACATGGTTTAAATTTAAAGATAATAATTGTGAACACAAAAATTGTATTGGATGTAAAACTATTGTGGGAAGGATATTTCCTAATAGTTAAATATGAGTTGCAAAGTCAAACACATTTGTGGGAGTGGTTTAAATTTAAACATAACATACAGGATT
>LPNX011161157.1:867668-932208 GCA_001517045.1 Pseudotsuga menziesii | reverse complement strand
TACAATGTTTGCCATCCACTATTCATTGCCTTTTTATTTGCAATGGGGTTGATTTAAGGAAGTGAATGAAACATTGGAGGAATCATCAACGTTAAAAGTGGGAAGTGGGGAAATATAAGATGTGTAAATGTATGAAGTAATAATTATATCTCCACATATGACCACAAACATTGTACCATGTAAAACTATTGTGAGAAGGATGTTTCCTAATAGTTAAACATGAGTTGCAAAGTCAAACACATTTGTGGGAGTGGTTTAAATTTAAAGATAATAATTGTGAACACAAAAATTGTATTGGATGTAAAACTATTGTGGGAAGGATATTTCCTAATAGTTAAACATGAGTTGCAAAGTCAAACACATTTGTGGGAGTGGTTTAAATTTAAAGATAATAATTGTGAACACAAAAATTGTATTGGATGTAAAACTATTGTGGGAAGGATATTTCCTAATAGTTAAACATGAGTTGCAAAGTCAAACACATTTGTGGGAGTGGTTTAAATTTAAAGATAATAATTGTGTACAATGTTTGCCATCCACTATTCATTGCCTTTTTATTTGCAATGGGGTTGATTTAAGGAAGTGAATGAAACATTGGAGGAATCATCAACGTTAAAAGTGGGCCTTTTTATTTGCAATGGGGTTGATTTAAGGAAGTGAATGAAACATTGGAGGAATCATTAACGTTAAAAGTGGGAAGTAGGGAAATATAAGATGTGTAAATGTATGAAGTTTAGAGAAGGAAATTTTAGTAATTATGTTTAATATAAAATTGTAACAATGTAAAGGTTATTTTATGTATGGAGTTATATTTTGGTGAATATTTGATATTGCATAATTTTCGTTTGATCTTGATAATGATGGAGAATAGGGAATATTGGGTATGTTAGGATAATAAAATGAGGTTGAAATTGTTTTTTTGGTCCTAGAGTAAAACTTAAAATTGCTTTTAATTGTATAAGAGCTCATCTTGAAAACAAGTTAACAACCCAAAATCCAGAAACATCTAATACTAGTGAAAATCTATTATTCCTACAAACTACCAACAAGTTGTTTTAAATGACATGATTTGTCTTGAATAATGATGATAAATCAACTTACATTTGTAAATGATGACTATCATGACTATCAATATAACAACTAAATTATAATAATTTTACTATCTTTTGAAAACACTAGCCACCAATAATACATAATCCTTTATTAACCTCATACACAACCCATCTTACTTGTAATGATTTATATATACACATCTTACTCGTAATAATTTTTTATAACTAATGAGAGCGATATCTATATAAAAGCACAACTCACTTTGTGAATGATGATATATAAACGTAAAGGTGTACATTCCATTGATATAACATAAGGTGTGGATTCCAGTAAATGTTGATATACGACACGACACGGTGATGGTGATTCGATTAAACGACACGGTGATTGATTATGACACGTTGCATTTATAGTAGTGGATTATGACACGTTGCATTATAATGTGGTTGTTATGAGTTTGTGTCTCTAGTCTTGGTAAACATCTCTACCATGCTTGATTTTTCATGATCTTTACATACAATTTGATTATCCAAAAGGGCCACTTGGACTTGGGCATCTGCATCCAACATGGGATAATGATGACCCATTATACCCAAAGTGAAATTATTAATTCTGCAACAATATGGAAAATGTCTATATATGTGCATTGAATTAGCAAGGCAACCGTCTCTTGGGCCACCAAGGATTGGGTTGGATTGCGTGTAACAAAGGACTTCCTGGCAACTTTTTTTTAAATCAAAATATTTTTAAATCTTTTATATGGGAACATGTCATTGAGGTAGCGGATATTTTTAAAATCAAAATATTTATAAATCATTCATACGGAGAATAAGTCTTTTACTTAGCGGAAATTGATAAATTGAACGACTAATCCTCACGTGCGTCTAAAGTTCACCGTTTATTATTATGAAGTTGTATTTTACTTTTATTTTAGTTTAAAAAGTATGGGATTCCATGTTTGATTCGGTGAGGACGAGCGATTTCCATAAATACCAATACATTCTTATTCAGCTTGATAGATATTGCTTAAAGCGATGTTTTATATACAAGTACACGTTAAATTTAGCCCCAAGGGTTAGCTCAATTGGTAAGACGTGTGTACACTTTCTCGGTTCGGGGGGAGGTCACGGGTTCGAGCCTTGGGTCCTCTGGGGTTAGGCCTTCTGCTAGGATGGCCGATGGTTTACCACCTCTACCATCCACGAATGTGGGGAAGTATTGCTGGGTTTCCCGTGGATCTTTCCATCTGAAAAAAAGTACACGTTAATTTCTCATTCCCATTAATAAAATCATGCATCATAGAGGATAATTCATTTTCCAATTAAGACTTTATTGATAAGGAATCAAGTACAAAAAGACGATCGAAAACATAATGCTTTATTTATTCCTAATTTTTTCATATACCAAGCCACTTTATTAATATACGGGCATTCTATTAAAAAGGAAACGGTTCATTTTTAAGTGTATTCTTCTTTATTAGTCGTTATCCTCGGGGTAGCAGGGACTTTATGAATTGGCTTGCCGTCGATTCTATTAATTGACACAAAAACCAAAACAATTATTTAACTTTTATCTTAACTTTTTTGTGCTAGATGTTTACAACATGGGTTTTTGGAGCAAATAGAAAACTATTGCATGGTTTTTTACCTATAGAAAACTTTGAAGCCTTATTTGGCCTCATATGGAGGCCATTTTCATTTTTGCCTATTTCAATATAGGTTTAAAACAACATTGAAATATATAACAGCCTTATCATTTACATTAATGCTATGTAGAAGATAACATTAGTTTCTAAACATAAAATGTTAGCAACCCTTCGTGTAGCTCCTTGCATGTGGTTCTTGATTCTTGTAGTTGGCTTCCTACATGTTTGCCATGCGTTCATCGTCACCCCGTAGTTTGTTTTCTGCATGTTTGCCATTTGTTCAAAATCATGCGTTCACCATCATCCCTTAGTTTGCTTTCTGTATGTTTGCCATTTGTTCAAGATCATCTACAAGAGTTGTAACTCCACTACTCATGTCTACCCTGAAGATGGGGAGATCAACCCGTTGTGAGAAGGACCTTACCACCTCATTGCTCACATTCAAGTCCATGGAGAAGGTGCCTAGCGTTATGTTTCCAAGGCCGTAGGTCTCTTGCAGGGATGGGTTGTTGAGAGGTCGAAAAAATTGTGTCCCGAAACCTTCACAGTAGAAGAAGACAAACTGATCATCGAACTCCACTCAGTTGTAAGCAAATAGGTATATAACTTATAAATTCAAATATGTATATAGCTTCATCACTTATGTTGCTTCTATGGAGTACATTATTGATACATACATATTAAACTTGAAACTGTCATGAAAATGTGGATTCAAGAGTTTCGACTATAGACTAAACTGTGTAAGCGATCTCTTATTGCAAGGAGATTACCTGGGAGAACGGATAACAGATTGCAGGTGGTCCATCTATTTGCACATTTTCCCATGGACAAGAACATCTGAAGTAGATAAATTTTCATGTAGAAGAAACAAGAATGAACATGTGCTTAGCAAACACAACCATGTGTTAAAGTCCTTTTTCTAACATGCATACAAATAAAAATTCAAGTGTTTGATCAGGCAAAATTTTTTGCCTATCTTAAAAAGTTATAGAGACATTAATATTGAAAACTAGATACAGTACTTGATAAACAAAATCTGGCATAATTAGTCCTTTCTCTTTTAATTGTAACCTCGTCTATGCTTCAACAAGGATCTGTACTTATGGTTGATCTATCCATATCTCGGTTTCCTGGAGTCGAAACATGGCTTTCTATCTGGTTTTTCTAGGTGTAGCACAAGGCTACATTAAATGTTCCATTCAGTGTTTAACTCGACCATCATGTTCTAGGAGTGTTCTAGGAGCCGATAATTATCATCAGTATTCTTCACCTCCTTTGAGACCTAATTTGGTGTGTAGGATCTATTCTCCCAGAATTGGAAAACAAATGTAATAAAATAGTAGATGGACTCCTTATACCTGAGCCGAGCCTTCGGTTTTTCATTCCATGTCAGTTAGTAGACTTGCATCTATTATTGAGAATTCATTGTCTACCAATATTGTACCAATATTGTATTGAAAGCCCTGTTTAGCCAGGGAATCCATTGTCTGGCAATTGAAACCTTCGATTGACAATTACCTAGTTTACTGAAGGAACTACCTGCAAATTATTTGAAGCAACCACAGTTGCATTCAAGACACTCTGATTCGAACCGAGATTGACCACTTGAATGAGGGGCTTCTTAATACCAATTAGAGGACGTCGTTGCGGTTGGTGCCTTATATATGAAGGGCCCATTTTTGCGACTTCGGGGAGGAATATTATCACCCGTTCTCCTAGTGCCAAACAAAGCACCTCGCAACTAACTAATAAGAGATAAAATCTGATCCAAAGCTTACAAACAGATTGGTTACACTGGTGACAACAATAGCAGCTTACAAACGGACTGGTGACAACAATAGCGTAAAAAACTGCTCGATTCAGATTGTATTAAGGATCCAAACTTACCTAACTTACGGTCTTTCTGAAGGCTTCTCGCGTTTCGTATTAAGGAAATATGAGCAAGTTATTCCTATTTGGCAAGGAGCCCATATCAACAGTAGAACATTCAGGTACAACGAACCCATAGAATCTAAGAACCAGCTAATGAGATGAATTCCCCAAAAGGAATGGTCAGACTTGTCATGCATGCCTGTGAGCAGGCCCCTCTAGATTTTGGCAATCGTACAGACCACAGTGAAGGCGGAGGATGCATGAGCCTTCCACGTTCTATGCATGCACTGAGATGATTGCAAATTGTGCTTGGGAAATGTCTGTGTTAGGCTTTTACAAAATTTTAATGAATATAAAGAGTGGGGAAATGAATACACTGGTAACAGATGGATACACGGACTTTGAAAATGTAAATATATTTATAATATTTTATTTTCAACAGACTTAAGGCCTCTTTTCAAAGCGTTGGCGTTTTCTTAAGATATGCTTAATCATTAATTTCCAACCTGTGGCACTATATAAAAAATTATCCCTTAGCATATTACGTTCTTGATCAACTTCATTCACTTGGATTTGGGGTAAACTGTAATGCATGCAAGTTCTTCACATTTAAATCCCTTTTGTTTCTTGTCGATCCGGTGTATGATATCTTCTGCTAGTTGAGTCAACGTTCTTGCGCATAAATTCATGTTAGGGTTCCTTAATTTGTCTCCCGCTGGAATAGTAGCTCAAATATGGTGTTGACACTAGTAACAACTTGAATTTTGTGGATTTGGTAATGTAAAGGACTCTTACAAGCGCCGATCTTTATTGCAATCTCTTGACGTTGCAACAATTGAAGGAATCTTCTTAGTCAAAGTCTTCTATACACCATAAAATTTTAACTGTGGGAGATTTATGAAACGTATTTTTTTAGCGATATAGTTTGTGGATCGCAATACTCTGTTGATCACTTCCAGAGTACCATTGTGAGCTTTTGTACTTCTCTCCTCTGTCTTTTAGTAGTAGCATAAAAACAATCACCAAATGTATACATATCCACACAAGTGGCGAACATAAATGAATGTGTAAAGAGATGGATCTACCACCAGCCTCCTTCGAAATGCTAACCTATGCCTGTGACATTGTAGACAACACTCACATCAGCCCCGAGATGCGAGATTACATACAGTAATCGTTGCATGCATTGAGGTGCTTACTAAGTTACATGGCCAAGTGGCTCAATACGACAAACATTTGGGATTATAGATTAATGTGAAAGCTTGACATCTAATCAAAGGGTTTGCTACAAGTATGTAGTCGCACGTAGCACACCCAGGAAAATATAAATTGCATGTAGCACACCCAAGAGACACACTCGACATACAAGTTAATGTGAAAGCTCCACGTTTTGAGCAAAAATACTTAAGTTTTTTTTTATATTATTCTCTATCTTTCATAAAAATCAAATTGCATAACCTAATATTAGTTTTTAATAAAACTAAGTGTACAATTTTCTTCATTGAGCAATCAATAACAATGTGGGAATATCGGAAGGTTGAGGCTCTATAATATAAAATCAAATTTTTTGTTGGCTTCCATTATAAACATTTATTTTCATTGGACTTGGATTTGGAAAATTATAATTTGTCAAAAAATTCTTGTGCAGATATGCACTCACAAAGTCGTTTTGACAAATTCACTTTTGAGATAATAAAAAAATGGATAATGCAACTACCAAATTTCAGAAAGTTATTTGGACTTCAATTCATGTTGTGTGTAGCTATATTGCTAACACTTGTGGCATTGATCTCTCATTCCAATATTTTAACAAATAGGTGCCTTTTGTTTCAAATAATTTAACAAATTCTGAGTACACTTCAAATTCGAATTCTACTTTCCATTACTTGCAATTAAACTACAACTAAGTTATTTGACTTCTACTATCAATTAAACTACTTGATAGTATTAGCAATCCTTTAATTGCAACTAAGTTATTCGATTTCAAGTTGCAATTAAACTGCTTGGTACTATTAACTTCAAGTTGCAATTGAACTGCTTGGTACTATTAGCAATCCCTTATGCAGGGACTTAGTTGCTTTGCAACTTTTCATTGTTTATTTTATTACTATATGGGCATTCTATTGAAAAAGGAAATCGTTCATTTGTAAGTGTCTTCCTCTTTATTGTAATAAATTGCCTATTTATTTTATTAGTTATTCATCACTATTTCACATATTATTTTCCATTTTTTTTACTATTTCTTCTCTACCTTAAGTAGCAAGTGTCTCTACTTGCAAAACCAAGTGTGAAAAACTAGTTTCAAAAACCACTTAGCTTGTGTGGGAAGTTTTTCTTTGTTATAATGATATATGTCTTAAGTTGCAAGTGCCTTTACTTGCAAAACCAAATGTGAAAAACTAGTTTCAAAACCACTTGGCTTGTGTGGGAAATTTTCATTTGCTATAATGATATATGTGACGATAGTGCCACAACGAGTGCTTTGTGTGTGAACAATAATCAAAGTACTTCGGTTTAATGGTGGGTGGAAATCAAACATATTGTCCATAGTATGAGAAATTGGTAGCTCGTCTTTTATCTAGGATGGCTCATGCTTTTTGAGTTCGAAAACATGAATGACTAAACGAACGCCAAATTGTGGTCACGACTCAAGCTTGAAAGCATTTTCTTTCAATAGTTCTAAAATTTTCTAAGGACCATATTTGAGCTAATGAAGCTTGTGATGTTTGGGTCCTTGAAAATGTTGCTTCTAACGATATAACTAGATATGAGCACCAACCTTAAATGGTTCTAGACATTGATGGTGGTCATGGAGGGCCTACATGCTCTTGATTCTATTGTAGATCAACATGAACTTGCAAATGCATATGTTCATGTGTGCTAGAAAAAGTATTGGCCTATAGTTGAGCTATGAGTTGTTGTTGAGACGTAGGTTGTGGCAAGGCTATTGGAAATTCAAAAAATGGTTGTTGGTTGGAAGTTATAAGACACTTAAAAAGAAGAATAACTAGTGATGGAATGAACGCATTTGTTGTAACAACAATGAACAATATGTAGTGCTTTATCCTAGTAGCGATTCTTAGCATACATAATATGAAGTAACTAGACCAAGGTACGGTTTACAACTTCAGTTTTCCCATCGATTTAGGGGTGAAACAAAATAAAGAGTTACAATTTGCACTTCAAGAGCTACCAGAGTGCTTTCCAAAAGTGGCTAATCGTGTAAGGAATCCCAAAGTAGGTCCACACATGACAAAACAAAATTTGTGCATTCTACCGGGCTATAATGTGTTTATCTTCATGAATAAATAAAGTCATTTTTGAGAAGTTGTAGCCCATAACAAACATGTATTCATGCACCAACATAGTCACACCATATTAGGATTGATAAAGAAGCTCATTGATCTAATTATTTGTATCTCTTCATAAATATATTCTTCTCGGGCACATTAAGACCCTGGTGTAATAATGCCTTAGTTTGCTAGTGTTTTTGATGGGGAGCAAGTGGATACTTGGATTAGGGTGTTCTCCTCTTATATTAAACACAAGAAGTAGCTCCTAGAGAGTGATAATATTTTATTAACAACCTATTATCGCCCATCGTTGGAAATTTAATGGTGGGAAATGGTCAATCATTGCTAGAACAAGGATGCATCTCTATGTGTAGAACTCAATCAGACAAGGTTTCCATTCACACAACTAATTATGCAATTACTAGTTGGGGTGACCTATGTACAACTCTATGTGAGCATTTTTATCCTATGGGGTATAATGACGATTTATGGACACAATGGATTTAGTTGAGACATTTTCCCAACCAAACAATACATTAATATATTGAGGCCTTTTGCAAACTCCAAGTACAATTCTCTATTTTTTATCCAAAGTAAGTATTAATTATCAAATTTAATTATGGTTTATTCCCCAAGTTGTGTAATGAAGTGGCTCTACTCTCTAGTGCATCTTTCTTTCAATATTTCAAAGCATTCTTGTAGTAGATCAGAAATTAGGCAAATGTTCATTTACTCCTTAACTCCTTTCCACCCAACCACATCCCCCACATTGACCTCTATCCATTTTGTATCTCCACACACAACTTGACTCTAATACTAAATGATGAATAATATAACATAAAATAAACAACTCAAAACATAATGTTGTATTCTTTTATAAGAAAAAACTAAACTTCTATATACAAAATCTCCTCGTTCATATAGGGGATCCATACAACAGGGAATGGTTCACTTGGACTATGTATTTCATGTATTATAATCTATTATCTAACTACCTTATTAATTATTCATCACTAATTTCTAATAGCTATTTCAATTAATATGCTCCACTCTCTAGCAACTATTTGGATTATTATGCTCCACTTCAACTTCCTTGAATCTTGAAGGATTAAAACGCTCACATAGAGTTATGCATAAGTCATCCCGATTGGTAATTGCATTAGAATTGTAATTGTAGATGATAGCCTTGGCATTGAGTTCTACGTATAAAGATGTGTCCTTGGCCCATCAATGCTATACTATTTCCCACCATTGAGCTACCAACCCTTGGAGTTGAAAAGATGCTAATGAGATCTTATCACACTCTAGGAATTCATTGTATTTAAAACATGAGAACACTTCAATCCTAGTATCCACTTGCTCTTTATCAAATGCGCTAGCAAATTGAGGTAGTATTACTTGAGTGTTCCAATGCGTTCTAGAAGAAGATGTAGTGAAGAGCTACGAACAATTATAACAACAAGCTTCTCAATCCTAAGTTGACTTGAATTTGCAATTGCATGACTTGTATATGTTGTTGGAAGATTTTTTTGTTGTTTCTACAAGCTCAAAATCTATAAATTGGTATGTGAAATCTCCTCATAATGGGTTGGTTAAAAAATGGCATGAATTTAAAAAAAAAAAAACTAAAAAAGTTATTGCAATGCACTTCTTTAAGAGAGATGGTCTCTTGATAAAATCTTAGCTAAAAATGTGAAATATAAAGAACGTTGTTCCCTCTGCTTGCCTGGGCTACAGAAACCATGGTCACAAGCTTTGATACCAATAGATATAATGTTTTATTCATTAAAAAAAAAAACTTCCACATACCAAATCACCTCATTCATATAGAAACGTTCCATATAAAAAGAGAACGACTAACTTTGACCACCTCTTTATTATAATATATTATATAATTACCTTATTAATTATAGTTTCTTACAATTATTTGAATTTGCCTTTCCACACCATTTACAAAAAAAAACTTTATAAATATCATCTCCATCATGTATAATTTCATAATTAAAATATAATATACATTTTTATACATAATCTATAATGTAAAAAATATTTATAACCTTTTATATCATCCTTATGACCCCATTCAAAGTTGCACCCCAATGGAAGAAAATACAAAATACAACCATATAGAAAGGCATCAGCATCGATTCGTAGAGGGTAAATAGGGAAGATACTTAATCTATAATGTAAAAAATATTTATAACCTTTTATATCATCCTTATGACCCCATTCAAAGTTGCACCCCAATGGAAGAAAATACAAAATACAACCATATAGAAAGGCATAAGCATCGATTCGTAGAGGGTAAATAGGGAAGATGTAAGAGTATCATTCATTGAGAAACGAACTTAGACTATTGTAGAAAAACTTCAACGGGTGGTTTATCGTTGGATCACAATTTACACTAGCGTAGATCCAAATCCTAAGTTTTATCAAGCGCCTAGAGGGATCAAATCTCTTCGTAGGTAACTATTGATTTGATTCAAACCAAAAAACACATCTTTTTATTTAAGGTCCACATATAATATTTTATTATTAATATTTAATATTATTTATGGCCCACATATAATATTTTATTATTAATATTTAATATTATTTATGGCCCACATATAATATTTATTATTATTTTTTATTTTGTTATGAACTAACATTACAGTATTTCCCCATACATGGTTTTAAAACCATATGCAAAACCCTCCTACAACCATTGGTTATTTAGGAGGCCTTGCACATGGTCTTAAAACCATTTGCAAGGCCCTCCTAAACCATGTACAATAAAACTATGGGTTGTTTAGGAGGCGCCCTCCTAAACCATGTACAATAAAACGATGGGTTGTTTAGAAGGCCTTGCACATGGTTTTAAAACCATGTGCATAAAAACCATGTCCACATGGTTTTAAAACCATGTGCAAGGCCAACATTTTTTATTATTTTGTTAAGTAAAAACATTACAACATCTCCCCCATATTGTGTTTTTTTCTTCACCCATATTTTTTTACGGATAATTAAATTTTTACTTTTTTATTGTTTTGTTAGGTAGGAAGATTAGAACATCTCCCCCATATTAGGTTTTTTTTTTTTTTTCTGGCCGACATTTATTTTGGCCTATAATTAAAAAAATTATTTTTTATTAATAAAAATAACATTATGTAACGTTACATAACGTTACGTAACGTTACAAGATCTCCCCCATACTGGGCTGTAGAGCGCCTCTCGGCGCAATAATAGAATTATTTCGATAAATTTGTCTATTTTCCATATTAATAGCTTTGCAACCCTATATTATCGTGGTAAACTTAGTAACGAAACTTAGTAATTTCCATGGTGTAAAAATCATTAAAATTTGAACATAATACGAGAGATTTCAAGAGACTATTTTGTCCCTCTACCCAAAAAAATAAAATATCCAATCATATATATATATATATAATTTAAAGGTTTCCATGGTGTAAGAATCATTAAAAATTGAATCTAATATGATAGATAGAATGAGTTCTTCGTATACCACATCCATGAGTGATGGTGATGGTTAACTAGCCTTTTCATTTCAAGGTGAATATAATGTTGTAAGTTAAATGATCAATGATTTTCACTCACTTTTTAGTGTTTTTTCTAGTTAAAATCGAGTTGAAATGGTTGAAATTGTCGTTTTAGATAGTTGGAATTGCATAATCGGGATGTCTAAAGGGTAATTAAGGACTTTGAATCCATTTCTGCAATCAAAATTGCAATTTGAACAATGAAAATCATGATTTCAGCAAAAATCGTGATGTTAGATTCTGACAAAAATCACCAAAAAGGTGCAAATTATTTACCGTTTAGCTCACTCCAAGTACATTTGATTGGTTCCCCAAAAATGGTGAGACGGTGAAAGGTTATTTACCTTAAGTGGGTCGATATATATTTCAATTGAATTAGGTGGATTGACCTTTGTTTTCAACAGACTTGGGTTGCATTCATCTACATCAAAAAGTTTTAATGACATGGGATTGTATGCAACTCACAAATATATATTAAAATCATATATGTAAATAGATTAGTCGTCATTTAGTTTCATAGATACTTACCCCAAGAGAAATGAATTTCTCCATAATCCTTGGTTTCAAAGTCTCCAAGCTCTTGCTAAGTAATTTTGGTTTCTTCTAGTTCCCAACATTCAAAAGATACTTTTATTAGAGTCCCATAATCGACATGACTTGCTATCCTCATATGGGATTACGCCACCAACCTCAAAGGTTCCCAAAGACTCTAATCCAAGTTTAGTGAACCCCCTTAGGATAACCAAAACAATCAAAAGGTTCCTTTATAGTAGAACAAATTTTCTTCCACATAGTATTTCTAAGTCTTATGTTTGTAATTTTGGTTTAGCAAATTCCAACCTTGTAGTAGAACAAATTTTCTTCCACATAGTATTTCTAAGTCTATGTTTGTAATTTTGGTTTAGCAAATACCAATAGGTCACTTACACTTGACATAGGGATTTGTGTTATAGTCTTTCATGTTTTCTTCCACATAGTATTTCTAAGTCTTATGTTTGTAATTTTGGCTTAGCCAATTCCAATAGGTCACTTAGACACTTGACATAGGGATTTGTGCTATAGTCTTTCATGTTAGTAGTCTAATTATTTTTCTCGTCAACCATAGTATGACTTTATCAAATGATTTAGGAGTGGGGTTAAGCACGAATGACATTACCTTATTACAAAATTTGAGTTAGCTCATAAAAAAAGGTTGGTAGGAATTTGTCTTTACTTTCCAAAATTTGAGTTAGCTCATAAAAAAAGGTTGGTAGGAATTTGTCTTTACTTTCCTTTTAGGCTTAGTGTACACAAGTAATTTCTCTCAAGAAGTATGCATAAAACAAATAATTTGGCTTTCTTTTTTGTGGAAGAGAAAAAGAATCACGTGGTCAATCTATTTGGCCATAGGTTACAAGAACATGTTATTGGCTTATTGGAACGCGGTTTAGGTTTTGTAATCGTACTAGTGAAAATTCCATTTAATGACACTATATGTAGCATTGAGGAGAGAATAAGCACCTTCCCAATGAAGTTACAAAAAAATTAATCAAGATTGCTATGTTGTATTAAGATGTTCAAATAGATACTGAGAAAACAGAAGCAAACGTGAGTATAAAACTATGAGCAAGTTGAATGATAACCCTGATATAGTTATCCTCAAAGTCGATAAATACAACACAATCGCTGTTATGAATCATTTTGATTATGGTAAAAACTGTGCATAAAAGAAAGTTCTATAAGACCCTTAACAAATATCCCTTGAAAGATATTTGGAAGAATATATCATAGGACATCAAAGGTTCTTCCATTAATGAGAATATTTGGAAGAAGCTCATCCTGAGCTGCCCACTTGCTCCTTTAGACCAGGTCTTCCCAACCTTCATAAGAAAAACGTCCATATAAGAACCAAAGGTAACAATGTGTGGTCCTCACTTGTACTCTTTCAAAATATTTAGCAAGTAAGTTCATGTGTCCATTTGTTAGGAACATAAACGATCAAAGATTTTGCATTCTTTGTGGTAAAAATTAAGGATCTTCATGTCATCGATCGAGACATTCTTTTTAGCTTTGACATTAGTTGCTTTATACAATGGTTCCTACTGAAGTTGTAGAAGGGATCACTGGAAAAGAGAAAACACAATTAATTGAGAATTGTCTCTAATTTACCTTCTAAGGTGATATTTATAAACAAATTTGCAATGTCATGGAGTCGCCATTATACCCTATGGTAGCTAGCCTCCTCTTGGAATATTTCCAAGAACTTGTTCTTAATCATTTTCCTCTCAAATCAAAATGGTGGGTAAGATATAGGTGAATGATACTAATGTCAATTAACCTCATTGATCCGAATTTATGTAGGAACGCAACAGAATACACAGATAACCATAGAAACAAATATGCAGCGGAAATAACACTTCATTTCATTAATCAATAACTGCAACTTGTTTACATACAGAATGGAAATAAACTAGCTAGAGTGTTGGTAGCTTATCTCTGAGAAGAGATGTGGTGGCTACATGCCTTTGAACTCTGTGTTACAATGACGCTCGAAGGCCTATATATTATTGAGAAACAATGGAAACCCTACACATCCAAAAACCTAACCCTAGGAGGTGAAACACCTTAATGTGGGCCCCATTGGGTAACTTGGTACATCAATTTCCCGGGGTCGTAACTTTAGCATACTACCTCCGTTTGACGCGCATGATACATTGTTAGAAAGATCTATTTAAGGACTACATCCACAGACAATAATTATCAAGCCCGAAAAAGACTCACATTTGCCCGACCATTCGATGCCAAAAAAATGTCGTTTAGGGCCTCAAAACGGCTTCGGAAGTTTAGGACCCGAAAACTGCCAAAAATAGTAAATTGTGCTACAATTAAGGAAACTGGAAAATTGAAAGAAACAGTGGTGGGGGTCCAAGAGGAATAGGTGGGTGGCCACCAATATCCTCCTCGATCATTCCTCCCCCCTTAGGAAGTAATGGTCCCCATTGCGTTGAGTTCCTCCATGAGATGAGGAAACTTCTGTTGAACTTGGTCCTTGGTGAGCCACTTTCCTTGGTGAAGGAGTTGGCCTACTTTGACAACTAGATATAGCTGGATCGTCTGCTGGCGGGTGTTCTTGATCTGTGTGTCCATAATCCGATTAGTTGTGGCTTGTTCCATGCAGTCGGGGTTTAACTCTGTTGGTGTGAGTTGTTCTGCCATGTCTGATGTGTCCAGTAGAGGTGGAAAGTAGGGCCGAAGGCGGTCCACATTGAACACTAGGTGCAGACCAAGGAATGGTGGAATACTAAGCTCGAAGGCATTGTCCTCGACAGCCTTGGTGATGGTGTATGGCCCATATCAGAGCGAGCGAAGCTTGTGGTGGGGTCCAGCGAGGCACTCCTTCTGTAAATGTAGCCACACTTTGTCGCCCACCTGGAAGTTGTGTTGCACCCGATGCTGATCATGTCGCTGCTTGTAATTAGCATTGGATCTATCCAATATGTCATGAACCTGTTGGCGAATGTGCTGAATGCGCTCAATGAAGCTGTTTGCCTTGGAAACTTCAGACTAAATATGAGCCGAATCAGCTTGAGTAGCTGCAAATGGCATGGCTACGTCAATGGGACATAGTGGCTAGAATCCTAAGCCCACCTGAAAGGGGTTGTGGTTAGTTGAGCTATGGAGGGCCCGGTTATAGCTGTGTTGTACATAGGGGAGGCTCTCATCCCATGTGCATGGATGCTTTGAGTTGTACATGCGCAAAATGTGTACGATCATCATGTTGACGACCTCTGTTTGGCCATCAGTCTGGGGATGGAAAGCTGTGGACTTTGTGAGCTTGGTGTCTAGCATTGACCATAGGCTAGACCAAGATGTACTAAGGAACCTACTGTCCCAGTCTGAGATTATAGACTGTGGGATACCAAAGTGTACCCACACTTGTTCAAAGAAGAGTTTAGCAGTGGCTTCTACTGTGATATTCTTCTTGCAGGCCGCCATTATGGCCATCTTTGAGAATCTGTCAACGACCACAAACACACAGTCGTTGCCGTGCTTAGTAGAAGGAAGGCCTGACATGTAATCCATGGAGATGGATTCCCAAGTTCAACTAGGGGTAGGCAACGAAGTATAGAGGCCTTGCTTCTTAATGGATGGTTTGGCAATAGTGCAAGCAGTGCAGGATCGGATGTACTTCCCGACGTCTTGTCGAAGGTTTGGCCAATAGAAATACTTCTGCAGTATTGCCACTATTTTCTCGACCCAAAAATGCCCAGCGACCCGACTGTAGTGCGCTTCCCAAATCATCTTCGCATGCTCGCTTGAAGGAACACAAAGGTGTCCCATGTGACACAGTAGTACATCCTGGAGGTGAAATTTTGGAACTTGGTTTCCCTCCAAGAGCGTCTAGTATGTGTGGCTGAATTCTGGATCGCTCTTGCAAAGAAGCGGCCAATCAAAAGTCTCGTGCCCACAAGAGCTGAGCACGGTCGTTATCGCCACGATTGGTGGTCGACTGAGGAAGTCTGCAACATTATTGGTGCTTCCCTTCTTGTACTTGATGTTCAAATGAAACTGTTGTAGATATGTGGACCACTTCTGATGGCGATCGTTTTGTAACTTCCCTTGTGTCTGCATGAACTGCAGGGGTTGGTGGTCTGTGTGGATGATCATTTCCTTCCCCAAAATGTAATGCTTCCATTGTCGGCAAGCCTGTACAATGGAATACATCTCTTTGTCATAAGTGGGATATTTGCGGACTGTGTCTGACAGTTTCTCATTGTGATATGCCACTGGATGCCCTTGTTGAGTAAGGACTACCCCAATAGCATAGTCAAAGGCATCTGTCTCGATCTCAAATGGTTGTTGCAAGTCTGGTAATGTGAGCACTGGGGCATAACAGAGGCGATGTTTCAATTCTGCAAACGCCTTCTGCTGATTTTCTGACCAAAAGAATTTTTCTTTCACTCCTCCCTTGGTAACTTGACTCAAGGGCCAAGTGATATGAGAGAATCCCAACACGAACCTGCAGTAGAAATTAGCAAGGCCCAAAAAGCTGCGAATCTCTATTAGAGTAGTTGGGGCTGGCCAATCCCGAATGACTTGGATCTTGGTTGGATCCACATGTACCACACAGTCATCAATAATGTATCCCAGATACTGAACCTGGGTCATGCCAAAAGTGCACTTGTCCAAATTGGCACACAACTTGTGCTCCCGCAATGTTTGGAGGACCTATCAGATGTGGTGGAGGTGCTCTTCCCAAGTCTGGATGAAGATCAGGATGTCATCCAAGTACACTACTACAAATGAGTTGGTGAATGGCCACAAGATGTTGTCCATCAGTCTCATGAAGGTTGCAGGAGCATTCGCCAGCCCGAAAGGAATGACCAACCATTCGAAAAGGCCCTCCTTGGCTTTGAAGGCAGTCTTCCACACATCGGTCGACTCAATCGGTACCTGGTGATACTCGGACTTTAAGTCGATCTTGCTAAAATATATTTCCCCTTTAAGCTGGTCTAAGAGGTCATCAATCCGTGGGATCGGGTACTTATTTCAGACAGTGATCTTGTTCAACACCTGATAGTCAATACAGAGTCTCCAAGTCCCATCCTTTTTCTGTACCAACACGATCGGGCTCCCACGGGGCTATGAACTTGGCCGGATGTGACCCTTCTGTAGCAGCACCTGAATTTGCCTCTTGATTTCATCATTCTCCAGAACAGAGCGGCAATAGATCAGTCCATTGGGCAGCGGCGCACCTGGGGTCAGATCGATGGGGTGCTTGATTTGACAGTGGAGAGGCACCCCAATGGGTGAGGTGAATATGTCCTGGTACTCCTCCACGACCTTGTCCATTTGTTGTTGTTGTGTGAAGGGGCCCTGTCTGGAGGTTGTGGCCACAATCTTCTTCTTTCCCTGAGGGCGGATCATCAAGAAAACAAACTTCCCAGTTTTGGAAATGAGCTTACTGCATTGTTTTGCAGTAACCAAAGAGATAACGGTAGGGGGTGGTACCTCTGGTATCCTGTACAAATTATTTCCCAACGTAATAATAATAGCGGGAGGCTGGGACTCATACACAACATGTCGCTTCCATAAGTATGGTTGACTTAATAATACATCACAAACATCAAGAGTAGCAATATCACATAATACCTCATCAGTGAAGGGCTTGATGCTGTAGGGAAGGCGTCACTACTGGCTGACGCGAAGATCTCGTCCTTGGTGAAGCCGCCCGATGGTGTACAACTGCGGGTGTGTTGTGGTCGGCAAACCCAATCGCTTCACGACCTCTGCTAAAATCAGGTTCTTTTGGCTCCCACTGTCGATGATGAACTGTAGCGGGGAACTCTTTACCCACATATGGGAGTGGAAAAGACGCTTCTCCTCCTCTGAATCTTCTGGATCTTCATTTTGGATCTTCGTGGTGGCAATGGTGGCTTTGGGCTCTGCATCGATAATCTTCTTCCCTCTGTCATTCCCCTTCTCGGGTTCAAATTCAGTGTCAGAGTATGCATCTAATTCAGAAGCCTTTATCTCAGCCACCAGTGACTGCTTAGCCCGACACTCACTTGTGTTGTGAGTGGGGCTCTTATGGAACTCGCACCACTTTCCCGCTTCCTTCTTCGGCTTTGCAGTGTTGCTCTTTGCTTGCGGCTTTGGCAAGTGTTCTTGAGTCGCCATGCCTTGGCTGTGTCCTTGGTTCTGCGGTTTGGGGGCACCTTTCCCTTGCTTCTGATTCGCAGATCCAAAGTCTCGCTTTTTCTGTTTGAATTTTTTCTCAATTTTGGCAGCATACCGATATGTCGTACCAAGCGAGGAGATGTCGAGGAAATCCATTTACTCCTGAATGTATCTGTGCAGACAACTGCGGCACTTCAGAACCAAATGTTTCTTTGAATCTTTGATACCCAACTTGGTGCGTAGGGTATGGAACAGATTCGTCAGCTCATGCACATCTTGATCTCTTTGCTGCTGCAGCGTAGTCCATTGGATGTACTTGTCCTCATAGCTCCCCACCGGATAATATTGCCCCTTTATGGAATATCGGAAAGAATTTCAAGTGGGTACAGCTGAGAACAGAGAGGGTTCCTCCTCATCCTTTCTCTCACAGTAGGTTTCCCACCACTCCTTGACATGGGGGGCGGCTTTAAGTATAGAAAAAGTAATCATTTATTGGTCAGAAAAGTCATGAACCGAGAAATATCCTTCTAATAGATTCAACCATTTATCTACGGCGTATGCATCTATTCGACCATCAAATATGGGTATGTCGAAGTTTACTTGTACCTTAAAAGGGGTTGCACCTCCAGAGTGGCTGTTAGATGCAGATGCGCCGCCAGTGGGAAGTCGTTGAAGGATCTGGGCGAAGTTATCCATCATCGCATTCCTTTGTTTTTCAAGGGCCTCCTCAAGCAACATTTTGATAGGATCTTTTGCGCCCTCGTCTTTCTTTTTGTCCCCCATGGGTGGCCGTCGGGATTTGTGAGGATGATCTTGCAAAGGTTCAACCAGATTGAGCCCTAACTCTTTATACCTCGCCCTCGTTGGGGACATGCAAAGAAGGATCGAGAAAGAGCAGATTGCTCTGATACCACTGATCCGGATTTATGCAGGAACGAAACAGAATACACAGATAACCATAGAAACAAATATGCAGCGGAAATAACACTTCATTTCATTAATCAATAACTGAAACTTGTTTACATACATAATGGAAATAAACTAGCTAGAGTGCTGGTAGCTTATCTCTGAGAAGAGATGTGGCGGATACATACCTCTGAACTCTGTGTTACAATGAGGCTTGAAGGCCTATATATTATTGAGAAACAATGGAAACCCTACACATAAAAAAACCTAACCCTAGGAGGTGAAACGCCTTAATGTGGGCCCCGTTGGGTAACTTGGTACATCAATTTCTCGGGGTCGTAACTTTAGCATACTACCTCCGTTTGACGCGCATGATACATCGTTAGAAAGATATGTTTAAGGACTACATCCATAAACAACAAACATCAAGTCCGGAATGGACTCATATTTGCTTGACCATTCGATGCCAAAAAAATGTCGTTTAGGGCCTCAAAACGGCTCCAGAAGTTTAGGACCCGAAAACTGCCAAAAATAGTAAATTGTGCTACAATTAAGGAAACTGAAAAACTGAAAGAAACAGCGGTGGGGGTCCAAGAGGAATAGGTGGGTGGCCACCAGTATCCTCCTGGATCACTCATGCGGAAAAGAGGACAGTAGGACAGGTTTTTAAAACACATTAACAACAGATTAAAGCATCTTAAGTTTATCATGGAAGTTGAAAAAAACAAATCCATTCCTTTTCTAAATGTTCTTATTGTGAGGAGCACATTAAGTCTATAATAAGAATACCTACATTAAGCAATATTTGCATGTTAACTCCCATCATTTCCCTTCACAAAAAGATTAAACTCTTAATACACTAATATCTCATGCTCTAAGGATCTCCATTGGGGAACATCTTAAGCAAGAAAGTAAGCACCTTACAAAGGTCTTTAAGGATAATGGATATGAAGATTGCAGGTAGAAAGGATTTTTCAAAGCTTGCATAAGTAAAGAAGGAACGAGAACCAAAAATATTAAGATTGAGTTGACTTAGAAGGGTTTTTCTTTCTTATCACTTTCTTATATACAAGGAATAGTGGAAAAGATTGCTAGGATTCTAAAAATAAAAAACATCACGACTATGTTTTCTCCTGGAACACCATCACAAACTGTGCACAAAGTCCACAAATTAGTGAAGGATACAATGCATCCTAAGAATACAAAGGATTCTACAAAATTGTATACTCATGCAACAAGTCTTACATTGGTGAGATAGGGGATTCAATTGAGGCCAATATATTCACAGACAATCACATATAATGGTTGACTCTTGCGAAGCATTTTAAAAAACAAGCACCTCACCTTCTTAGACAACATCGAGGTGATAATAAAAATAGACTACTTATTGAAAACGTGGATAAGGGAGACAATATAAATTGAAAAAGAACATGATAATTTTAATTAAGGCCATCATAGATCCATCTTAAACCGGTATCTATTAAGCATCGAGGGGGATCCAATTTCTTGAGGTGTCATTTTTCCTTGATGTGTAAACAAGTTAAGCTAAGTTATCCATACTAGACTATGGACCACTTCGTTCCTCTCGATACATGTTTAAATCAATAAAATATAGTTGTAAATCTTATGAGGTCAAAATAATATAATAATATGGTATCATGTCAAAAGAATAGGGAATTAGTTAATCATGATTAGCATTTGTTTTAGATTATAATAAATTGAACCCTTTATTGAGACCTTTAAAGTTAGTTTAAAAATTAAGTTAATGAGTTCTGAATAATATTTTTATATTATTAGTTTTATAAATATTAAATTTTTTTACTATTTGTGTCCTAATATTGTTGTTTATTAAGTTCTCTCTCTTCTTAATGGTTCTTTTTCCTTTAATTCTATTATTAAATATTAAGTTGTTAAATTTTTCCAATTTCATTTATTATATGTAAATAAAATTTAAAATATACAACATGGAAACAAATTGAAAGCGAGTAGAATTATATATTATTATATTAACAAAAAATATACATAGTTTTAAGTGGGTGATTTGGCATTAAGGAAACTAGACCTGTCATAGAAAAACATGTTACCAACAATTTTCTATAGAAGTCTAACCGTAAGTCTTACTCAAACATTTTTCGACTTCTAATGTCTATCAAAATTATCATATTTAGAATTCAAAAGATGAAAGCTAACTAAAAATAGTGTAAAAAAACTAGTCATCATCAGAAATTGACACAGTGGGCATCTCTTACACTAGTTGAGTCATGCTATGTTGCCTAGTCAGAGATTTCTCTTTGAAGACCATATTGGTAGTCGCCTTGGCTAGCACATTGAGTTTTTCCCTTATCCCTGTCATTTCCTTTGCTATCAAATGAAGTTTGGCATCTACCCGATGAACCTTCTCTTGAGTCTCATCAAGCTGCAACATAATCTCTTTCCGCTTCTCCCTTCTATCCATTAGTGCTTTGCCTAACAAGGCCTTCATATACCAATAAAAAAAAAGTCTTAACATACTTGGTATCTCATGTTCAAGAGGATTTGACATCTGGGATCCAATGCTTCATCTATGCTTGAATGCTTTCCAATGCCTAAAGCTTCCTTCTTGCTCTTGACCTAATTTTCAACCTCAGTAATTTCCTATTGAAGCAAAGGTGAAGCAAAGTCATGGAACACTTCCTTTGCATCCCTTGCCTCTTTCTGAACTCGCGACATCTAGGTCCAATCGCACCCACTTTGCCCACGACGTGCTCAACCCCATCTCACCATTCTACAAGCAATCCATTTGAATTATGTTCCCCAAACATAAAACCCCAATCTCCTCTCAAGAACCATAATGCAATCCCTTATAATCAAAGCCCCCTCTCGCTTTGTTTGTTATATCCCTCCCTCAGACACATTTTAGGTACTTAATTGCTTCTTTCTTAGTAACCAAGATGGAGTCAAAAGAAATGTTAGCTTTAAGTGCTTTACAATGCATTTGGCTGCCTTCCTCAATCATGTTCTAACGTGGGGGAGCCGCCATTCTAAATCTCACCATCATCACCTCAAGAACGAGAGCCATTGCTTCCAAGTCATGCCCCCTTCTTTTAGGCCTTTGCTAGCTATCACCATCTCTCAAATTCATCGCTTCCAAGTCATGCCCCCTTCCTTTAGGCCTTTGCTAGCTATCACCATCTCCCAAATTCATTTCAAACTCTAGTGCCATGCACCCTGAGCATATTGTTGTGTGCCCACACTTCCCCACCAAACATCGCCTCTCTTAAGAGTACTTGGCCATGTTCCTAAAAAAAATCTTATAACATAATTTGACATCTTAATTTTAAAGTATATCAATATTTTAACTACACCTAAAATAAAACACAAAATTGACAAATTGAAGACACCAAAATAAAAATAAAAATGAATATATTGATGAATTTAATTAATAAAAAAGAGTTAACAAAAAAAAATTGTGAATGATGGAAATTAGAAATTCATACCCAAATGACAAGCTGCAATTTAAGTCATGTTTTTGGTGTAAATCAACAAATTTTGATCTTAATGGCATAAATTACAAATTAGGTCAAGCACATTTAATAAAATTTTTATGTAGATAGGCATTTACATACTATCTTAGATTTTGGACTTGTTTGAGTAGATTAACAAGATTAACCTAAGTATAACAAGTGTACAATAGGGATTCATTTCACGGTCATTGTACCTTATTATGCTTAAATGCATATTGATTAAGATTTAAATAAGCATGCTTAAATAAACTAATAACAATTTGTTTTTGTTTTTTCATATAAACTTTTGTTTTTTGTTTTTGTTTATTAAACATTATTTGTTTTGTCTTGATATTAACTCTAACAATTTGGTATGAATATTGGATATAAAATTAATTATTTTAGCATTTTTTTAACATCCAACTATCTTCACAAAACTAACCTATTAGTTATGCCTATTAACATTTACCAGCCACTTTACTTATAACTATACTAATACAATATGCCTGAAGCATTCAGCTTGCTACACAAAATCATTTTAAATAATTTAAGCTTTAACGTAAGAATTAAGAAAATTTAATTTCTTAAATAACATAATTAGTTAAAACCATATGACAAAATATGTATGACTGAAACCATAATGAACAAAGCAATTAATCCTTGATACAGAATTATTCTAACTTTTGATACAGAACTTTAAGGTTAAGACCACAATAAACAAAATTATTCAACTTTTGATACATAACTTTAAGGTTAAGGCCACAATAAACAAAGCAACTAACCCTTGATACAGGGTTTAAACTAATTAAGAAGCCCAGATCCATAATTTAATACCTGTGATTACATTATTAATTAATTATGCTTTATTCTTTTGAAAATTGTAAACTTTGAAGATCACCATTATGAGATTCTTGCTTTATATAAAGCTGTAACGACCGTACTGTCTTCATCTGCGGCGGTCACGACCGAGGGGCGATGGAATGGCCGCGTAAATCAAACAAAGGGTGGTGCTAAAACTTCTTAATATATGCTACAGGTCTGCAATAATGGCGGAACTTGTGCTGCACAGTTTGCCAGCAGATTCGAAGAATGAAATTTTCTGGAAATTGAAATGTTCAGAGTATCAATTCTACAACCAAATTATATAGTCTGCATAAGATTGAAACACCTGGTAGAATTGATTACATGCATCTGGCAGTTTCGAATGGCCATGCCGCAGAAAAATCCCCATCAAAAAACACGTCTTGGCTGATAAAATCTCTGTTCATATAATCCTGTATCTGGCTGGCATCACAGGGATCTTCATACAATGCAAACTGTTGATAGCTTTCAGATTCATCCTTTAATTGCCAATTTTCACCGAGGCATTTCAAATCCGAGTTCTCCAAAATCCCCTCGGTGGACAAGGTTTCCTTTGAGGCAGTTTGACAGACTTGGTCCTTCGAGTCCAGAACGGGGCTTGAGGGAATGCCGAGATCATCATCCGAAGCCTTTAGGAGATAACACAGATCAATCCCCGAGTCTGAAACGAGGGATTCGCTGCTAGAAATATCGGAGGCCGGCAAATTATCTCCTGAGTTGGGGGTATAAAAGCTAGAACATGTCGCGCTAATTTCTTCCTCCAGGCTTCTCATTACACCGCTTACGAAATCCTCACCGGGAGCGAATTCTTGTTCTTGCGTTAGGGTTTTGTCTAATTGCAGCAGATGACAAAACCAGTCCGTTTCTTCGCCATTGAAGCGTTTCGGCTCCTGGACATCAGTGGAGTCCGGCAGGGGCCCCTCCTCTCGGCCGCGTTTCCTGAGCGTCTCAGACATGATTAATGAAAGACGGCCCTGAGATTCGAACACCGAACAGAACTGTGAAACAGAGACGAGAAGAATGAACGATGATACCTAGTCTGGCATATGGGAAGGGGAGTTGAAAGGAATTATATGGAAGATTGTGGCATATGAGAAGGGGAATTCAAAGGAATTTTATGGAAGATTGCAGATGGCAGGCACGAGTTATCCCGCTTGCCGTTGCCCCAATTTAAATATTGGGAAAAAGCTTTGAATCAATTTTCAGTCAATCATTTCAAGAAAGACTTTGGTAAAACAATTTCAACGTCGCATCCCGATGGTGGTGAAAAACTTTACTTGGTGGCGGTAAAAGGACTGTAGCTGGGTAGGGTGGGAGCAGTATAAGCGCTAATCAAAACGCTCTCGATTCGCCGAACTCTCCGAATTCCGGCGGACCAATTCTGGTCTCAACTACAATTTGAATCGTAATTTTAACGTTTTTGGGTGGTTTTAAAATCAGGGATTTAGTTTAGATTAGGTTTAAATGACCATTTGAATCGTCATTTTGGCGTTTTTGGGTGATTTTAAAATCAGGGATTTTTTTAGATTAGTCAAATAAGATAGCTGAAATTGCAAAATGATGAAAATAACAATTTCTCAACAAAAATTTGACCTGTTTTTATAAAAAATTCCCCAGAAAAGCGAGGCATTTTAGTTGTCTTTTATCCTAGGGTGGAGGTGTCAACGTGGATGGTTGAAGCGGAGGAAGATAATTTTATTTTGGTGTTGGTTGAATGTAGATTTTGGTGGCCAAAATTAATCAGTTTATTGAGCAGCATTTAATGTGGTGATAGTAGTTTTAAAATCGAGGGTTTAGACCAGGATAGTTAAATATGATTGCTGGAATTGCAAAATTATGGAAACAACGATTTTTCACAATAATTTTGACCCGTTTTAGTTGTTTTTTATAGAATTGTCTAACTAGGGGACTTTTTCCTCCCTTTATTTTGTTGGTTTTTATTTGGTTTTTGGCTATGAATCTTCACCAAATTTTCAAAATGTGCAAAAATATTGCTAGATCTTACAGAGTGTGGGTGCTTGGGGTTCGCTCAACAAACAACAAAAATTACAAAATTTTGTAACTTAAATCCACCGGATCCGTTTTTTTATTTTACTGTCTCAAGTTCTTGCAGCCAGAGAAGCAATGTCTTTTCTAACCTAGTATGGGGGGAAATCCTCTCACTTTATGGTAGCTGACATAAATAAAAAAATTAAACTAGCATAAATCCATTTTAAACTTGGACCTATAAAAGTTATAAGAACATAATTTTTGGTTTAAAAGATTACATTTAAAAATCCTAATGTTTTTAAAGTTTCTGCTTTGAAATTTTAAATTTTCTGATTTTTATTTTTCTAAATAATTTAAAAATATATACATATATATATATATAAATAAAACAAAAAATATATATATATATATATATATATACCCACCTAATTCAAAATACACATTATCTCTCTCCAATATGATGACATTCAAAATATAAATTAATAATTATCTCCCACCTTACCGGATAGTAAAAGAGCTTTACCTAATTTTAGTTGAATCTCGATTTGACACTCCAACAAAACCCAAGGTTTTGTAGGGTCTATGTCTTCCTTTCTTGTTTATTCGATAATGTTCATGTCGTGGTTGAAATAGTTATGAATATGGGTTAAAGAATAAGTAAATTGTTTATTTTTATTTTATTTTAATTAAAATATAAACGTGTCACTTTAACAATGCATACAAGATAATATCCCGTGCAAATTTATTATATTTACCTCCATTATTATGAACGAAAATATATAAAATACAATGAATGTTTACATAAATTTGTTTGGCCAACTATCTTTATGTCACACCAACTATGCACACATATAATTATTAAGGTCAAATTACACCAATTGGACTTTCACCCATCCAATTTGGAAAGGTCTCTTCTAATTATTAAATAGTTTGTTTTTTTTAATGTGAATAACAAGTCATCTTATACATTATTTAAAACATTTACTTTTCTGTCCAACCACTTCTAGTTGTCCACTCATAAATTCTCAATTCGGTCATTCCAATGCTCTATGTAAAAAAGTAATGGGTTATCATATCAAATCATCACCAACAACTTGTGGGGGAAGAATACTTTCCAGCTGGCACCCAACTTAGGAGAGCTCTTTTATTCGTGGAAAAAAGATACACTCCTAAAGCCATATCTGGTTTACATGATAGCAATTCTAAAAAATCTGGATGAAAGTTGTGTTTTGTTTGTTCTATTTGTTAAACCATATAACAAGCATGGGATAAAGATTTAATCATCCTATGACAAGTATTGGATTCCATTCTTTAGTTTACTACTTCCATTATTGCATGCTTTTTCCAATGGGTAGGTGCTGATTATTGCAAATGTTAGTGTGTCTTAAAAGCAACATTTTCTAGATGTTTGAACTACAAAAAAATACTCTATTTTTTCCCATAAATATTAGTCTACATCATCATTTATATTTCCAATAACTTTATTACTTCACAATTTTATCAATGAGACCCTCCATTGTCTATCACTATCAGTGATGTGTCCATTAATAAGAAATCTTTAAAGTTGAGAAATATTTATTCCCTCATTCGAAGCTTCGCCACTAAAAGAAAGGTGTGTATATCGATAACATTATCTTAAAAAACAAGACTAAACATGACTTGTCACATATCTCATAGGGTTGCTCTCCCACCGCATACTTTATTTACAAAGAATCTATTTTAATAAAAATGACAAATTAAATGTCATCACCGCCACCACGTGGCTCCATCTTAAAGAAAGTCTCAAGCACGAACGGTAAAGTGAAGTTAACTTTATTTAGTGGCGCAACTAGTAGATATTGTAATTGTAATCAACATTGGTTAAACCAATTTCAACGTTACAATGCTTCAAAATTGACATATAAATAAATTCTTTATAGGAATGAGAATTACCTACCGTAGGATGTTATCATTGATCACTCATGGAAAATCCACACCAACCTCCACACTTTGATATGTAATGGTAGAAAGTTTAAGTGTCAATGTGCTAATGGGTTTGGGGTCAATTATAGTTACCCATTTTCAACATAGTTAAAATCAATATAAATTATGTGTTATTAGGTTTGACAATAACCCTTAACAAATAACCCACTAACCCATACCTTTATCTAACCTTTAACCACTAACCCATTAAATCCCATATCCCCTATCCTACTAATCACTAATTCTTAATCAATAACTAATCCACAAACCTCTTACATATGTAATCCCTATCCCATTTAGCATTAACCTTCACATATGTAATCCTTATCACATTTAGTATTAATCCTTGACATTTGAACAACCATTAATTTAACTATCCCTAGCTCTTAATTCAATAGTCATGTCAAACTATTAAATAATCATCAAAAGTGAAGTGAGTTATAGGGTTTGTGCCTTAGGGGATGGGTTGGTTATCGGGTTTGTGCCTTATGGGATTTTCAGATTAAGTATCAAATGTTAAAAATATTTCTATTTTAGTTTCTAATAATGTTATTCATATATTTGTGTAACTACGTGATAATGATCCCTTCTATCACTTATTGGAAGAGTACACCATTTCTCTTGAGGCCTTAGCCACAAACCATCTAACTAATGTTCAACTAGCCACTAATCATTAAACCTTAAGAAATAGCTTTTTGACCCTTAAACCTAAATCAACACTAAGAATTAACCTTTTGATCTTTAAATTGACATAACCCTTAGCCACTAACCCACTAATCCCCCTTACCCCTATCCCACTAATCCCCCTAACCCCTTTCCCACTAATCCCTAATCAACCCGTAACCAATCCCTAATCAACAAACCCCTAACACCATGTTAACACTGACAAAATAACCTACTCAAACAATCGAGGTTCTCCTTGATGTAAAGTCTCAATTAGACTTCACACTATTTAAAATAGAGAACCTGTCTAGATTCTAACCTGACAATTGTTACTACCTTAATGGGAAATGAGAAATGGAGTGCAAATGTGAAATGGTTATAATCTATATGCACGATACTATTCTATTCTACCTACCCTATCTAGGAGCATGTGCTTAACTAATGAACACAAGATTAAACATGCATTCCTACAACTATTATCGAAACAAAAAGCTATTAAAGACACACACACACAAAGTTTAGAAAAAGTTTGTTATTAAATGTTCATAGTATTATGTTCACCATCTTATAACAAACATGTAAGATAAACATAAGAAGAAGTTAATTTTCTAAATATAAAAGTCTATAACATAAATGATACAATCTTACAACAATCCTCGTAGATAATAAGCATTAGATGTTGAAATTACTCAAATAAATGAGAGGAGGGGCGAATCAAGTATTTCCAAAGCTTAAACCATTTTTTAAAATTTAAACACTTATTACTAATTACAGACTTATAGTTATGATAATGTAGCAAGTAAAGTAGAAGAGATTATCAATTACACATGCATGACAGAGACAAACAAACATTCATTTTTATTTGAGCACCTACTCAAAAGAGGCTGCAACCTCTGTTTTACAAAATCCTTCTTGTAGAGAGCACCAACCCTCATGTTTGTCTAGCACCCACTAAAATAACATTCTCCAGCTACAACTAAGTGAAAGCATCAACTTCCACTTGTACAGACTTCAACTTGTATAGAGAAGACAACACGTTTTTCCTAGCACCACCCTACCACACTTGTTTCTCATATTTAAAACATGTACAGTACAATATTTAAAAAAATAGATATAACAATTCAAACCAACTCTGTACATATATGCTCCTGAATTGCTTATGCATCTTGGTTCCCCTCATCATCTATGTTTTGGATATTCTTGAAAGAGCTCAGAGTCCTCTGTCATTCTGCAATATCCACTTCGACGATGATCCAAGCACCAGTGCTCTGTCTGTAGAGAGCGCACAACTTCCTTCATCACACACATCCTTTTATAAACGTCAATATATAAAACCTTTACCTGTACATATGCTTGACGGTCCATTTCCATAACTGATCAAACTGTTCGATGCCTTAAGACAGACAAGGAGTCCAATCGTTGAGCAATCATGAGTTTCTACAACACATTTTTCATCATTTGGCTTCTTTCACACTTGTCATTTTGCAACAAAAATAGAGTTTCCACACTCATGGTTCTGTAGTTCTGGTTCTGCAGTACTGGTTTCGCATCATCGATCTTCTTCGAGCTCTCCGTGACCCTTGATTTGATAAGAAAATTGATTATCAGATATGTTGATTTTTCTAGATATCATTCTATGATTTTTTCTTTCCTCCTTCCAGTCATCCTTTTCCACATGACTCCTTCCGCTTTGTCGATTTCGTGCGGCCTCTCTACTAGTCGTTCATCTGACATCGAACACTTGCTTCCAGACTTTTTGCTTTTCGAATTCTGCTTTCTGCACTTCTGGCTTCCGGACATCGGGATCGAAAAAACTGACTTCCAACATTAGTCCTTTCATGTTCTCCTGCTTTCTGTTGTTCAACTTCCAAACTTCGGGATCGAAAAACCCAACTTCCAGCATTAGTCCTTTCCTGTTCTCTTGCTTTCCTCTTTCCGACTTCCGCACTTCGGGATCGAAAAACCCAATTTCTAGCATTAGTCCTTTCCTGTTCTCCTGCTTTCCTCTTTTCGACTTCGAAAATTGAGAATCTAACTTTTCTAATTCTCGAACTTTTGGAATTCTTCCTTTCTGCTCCCATACTGCTACACTCCTTTCGCGTTGTTGATTTATTGTGCGGGTTCACTCCTGACCATCGGATCTGTTCATCCCGTTACCTTTCAGACTTTGCATATTTTCTCTTGACCATGGATTTCTTGTGCAGGATCACTCCTGACCATCGGATCTATTCAATATATTTTCTTTCAAACTTTGTTTTGACCGTTGATTTCTTATGCAGGATCAAATTTATCAAGATCATGCTTTCAACTATGTTTCCATCAATGACAACCATATCACGTTCTGATCAATTTTCCATATGACCACAAATCCTCCAATAGACTCCCCTTGACCGCAAAAACCTTAAACAATCTCCCCCTTTAGCATTGATGGAAATCTTCAACTTCTGGAAGCATGTTGTACTAGTAATCAATCTGTTTATCATATGTAACAAACAACTTCTCCCCCTTTGACACCAATGTCAAGGAAGCCTCTGTAGCACAACTCCCCCTATCAAGGTGAACAAATTATTTGGAATAGGATATGATACCTAGCTTTCGACGTAGGTACTCAAACTGTGTATTCAGTAAAGGTTTAGTGAAGATATCAACAGTCTGTTCTGAAGAAGGACTAAAATTCAATTGAACTACTCTGTTTGTAACCTGCTCCCTTAAGAAGTGATACTTAATCGATATGTGCTTGGTCTTGGAATGAAGGACTAGATTTTTGAACATACTAATGGCGTTGGTATTATCACAATGGAGAGGAATGGGGTCAGCATATTTTACCTCCAGATTTGCTAGTGTCTAAATCATCCAGAGAATTTGTGTTTTGTATGTGGTAGAAACAATGTACTCAGTTTTTGTAGTGGATAAGGATATTGAGCCTTGCTTCTTACTCAGCCATGCAACTAAAGAATCACCTAAGAAGAATGCACCTCCACTTGTGCTCTTCCTTTCATCCAAACAATTTTCCCAATCAGCATATAAATATGCAGTTAACTGAAGATTTTGATTCCTAGGATACCAAAGACCATAAGTCATCGTGCCCTTCAAATATTTGAATATCCTCTTCACAACCACCAAATGACTTTGCTTAGGAGCAGACGGAAATCTTCCTACCATTCCCATAGCTTGCATGATATCAGGATGAGATGATGTGATGTATAAGAGACTTCTTATCATTGAACGATATGTTCTATGATCAACATCTGGTGAGGGATCATCCTTGCTAATTTTACACCCATAAACCATAGGTGTACTGATAGGTGATGAGTCTTCCATTTGAAATTTCTTCAACATCTCCTTCAAATACTTCTCTTGGGAGAGAAATAAGCCTTCAGAACTCCGGATAATGCGAAGACTAAGAAAGAATGACAGTTCTCCTATCATTGACATCTCAAACTCAGATTGCATGGCATTAGAAAACCACTGCACAGAAGAGTCATTAGTGCATCCAAATATAATGTCATCCACATACACCAAAACTATTAATATATTATCACCTTCAAATTTGATATACAAGTTACTGTCAACGGTACCTTTCTTGGAACCTTTGTCTTGTAGATATTTGTTCAGTCTATGATACCATGCTCTAGGTGCTTGTTTCATTCCATATAGAGCATTCTTTAATTTGCATACATTGTCAAGATTATCTGTCAGCTGGAACCCTTCAGGTTACTCTATATAGACTTCTTCTTCCAGATCTCCATTGGGAAGGGTTGACTTAAAATCCATCTGATATACTTTGAATTTCTTATGAGTGGCATAGGCAAGAAACATTATGATGGCTTTCAATCATGCTACTGGTGCAAAAGTTTCATCAAAGTCTTGTCCATCAACTTGGGCATACCCTTTGCAAACTAATCGAGCTTTATTCCTTACAATTTGTCCTTGTTCATTCATCTTGTTTTTAAACACCCACTTGGAGCCTATTACATTTTTATCTACAGGTATAGGAACCAACTCCCAAGTGTTATTTTTTTCAGTTTGATCAAGCTCTTCATTCATGGCTTTAACCCAATCTTCATCCTCACTAGCCTCTTCAAAATTCTTAGGTTCCATCATAGATAGGAAATAAATCTAAGATTGTTTTGAAGCTTTGATCAACTTTCTTCTTGTCTGCACTCCTTTATTCTTGCCTCTAATTATCTAACTTTCAGGATGATTCTTCTGAACTATTCTGGAAGGTGTTTTTGTTTGTGTCTGCTACCTTGAATCTGTCTAAGTGTTTGCATGTTCATCATCTGACTCTGAATCTTCTTGTTCTGATTCTTGGACCTGTTTTTCTTTAACTTCAACTGTATCTTCTATATCCTCTGTATCTTTTGTATCTGGTTCAACACTGATTATTTGAATGTCTTTCACAGGGATTCCTTCATCAATATTGATGTCAATACAATCAGCCAATTTGTGCAGCCTCTTATTATAACAAGTATACCCTTTACTGTTTGCAGCATATCCTAAGAGGATACCTTCATCATCCCTATCATCATATTTCCCAAGATGTTCATCATTATTTTTGATATAACACTTAATTCCAAAGACTTTAAAGTGTTTGATAGAAGCAGGTCTTCCAAACCATAGTTCATAAGGAGTCTTATCATTGTTTGGCCTTATGTGAGCTTTATTAAGAATATGAACAACTGTGCGAATTGCCTCTACCCAGTATGTCTGAGAAATATTCTTTTCATTCATCATTGATCTTGCCATATGTTGTACTGGCCTATTCTGTCTCTCAACAACTCCATTTTGTTGTGGGGTCCCTAGAATAGTGCATTCTCTCTTAATTCCATTTTTATCACAAAACTCCTTGAAGTATTCTAAACAGAACTCTCCTCCTCTATCAGATCTTACTACCTTTAGTCTTTTTCCTGTTTGATTCTCAGTTAGGGCCTTAAAAGTTTTTAATTTTTCAAGTGCCTTATATTTTTCTTTCAGAAAAGAAACCCATGTAAGTATAGAATAATCATCAATGACCAACATAATATATGTTTCTCCTCTTGTGGCTTCTTTTCTTGATGGTCCACACAGATCCATACGTACTAAATGAAGTGGTTTATCTGTTGATGTGAAGTTCTTGGATTTAAACTGTGTGTGAGTCAATTTTCCCATTTGAAAGGGTTTACAAATATATTCATATGGCTTTGATATATTTGGAAGATCTCTTACTTCCCCATTATTCACAAGTTTGATTATATGATCAAAGCTTAAATGTCCAAGTCTCCTATGCCAAAGCCAACTTTCATCATACTTGCTTAGATGGAATTCTTCTTGTTCTTCTTTCAATACATAGACATTGTTTACGGTTCTTATACCTTTTGCAACCAACTATCCTGAGGGTACAGACTTTATCTTGCAATATTTAGAACTGAAAACAACTTCACATCCTTTGTCACAAACTTGACTGACACTAAGAAGATTATGTTTTAGTCCATCTACAAACAACAGATCTTGGGATTTCCCTTTTCCATTACTCAATTTGACCATTCCTTTTCCTTTGATCTTCCTTGGAGCATCATTTCCAAAAGTTACATTTCCTGATTTATTTTCACTTAGAGACATCAATTTACTTTTATCACCACTCATATGTTTGGAACATCCACTGTCAATGTACCAGGGCCCTTTTTTATTCCGAACAGAAAGGACTAAGCCACATATGTTATCTTCTTTCTTCTTCCAAATTTTATTACTTCCAGTAGAGTAATTCAATATTGGGTCTGTTTATAATCCTTCAGGAGACAATTTGAATCCTTCTGTCCAAATTTTTGACAAACATAACACTCCGATTCATTGTACAGTAAATCAAAAGGATTGTTATTTCTATCATGAGTTATTCTCTGAGTTGTATGTAGTTCTTGTTTGCTTGATGGTTGTCTTGTTCTATGTTGTAGCCCTTAACTATTCCTTGATTGCATGTTTCTAAAATTAAATGCACAGTTTGCAGCTTTGTGACCAAAATTAGAGCAACAATAACAGTAACCATAGAAAAAAAAATTGGTACCTTAATATTGGAGGTCTTTTCTTTTGTTGACTATGTTTCTAAACATTCCTTGGTTGATAATTATGATATGAATTTTTTATTCTTGTACTTGCCTCATTTCCTTTTATTTGCATAGTAGGTTCGCATATTGACTTCTTGTTGCATGAACCTTCTTCGTAGCCAAGACCTGTTTTTACCCATGGGGACCTTTGCTTGTTGAGAATGTTGTTCAATTCCTCTGAAGCCTTGATACTAGACATATTTTGGTGGTACATAGCTTGAAATTTCTTCAACTCTTTCCTATATTGCACTACTTCTGCTTCCAAATATTCACATCTCTTTTTCTGTCACGTCCCCACCCCTCATACCGACGATGGAGAGGATGCGACCAACACACTGTTGCTGTCAAATGGGAAAAATAGCCCCATGAACATAAAAACATAATAGATAAAAAGTATTGAACATAAATATAAACCCTAATGCATTATGCATTCTACAGCGGAAGCAAAATTCATTCATTTAAACATTCAAACATGTTCATATTAATTCATAAAACCAATAGTTTGTAGAGATTAAGCACAAGAATACTTATCTTAAAAGAAGTTGTCCCACAACTCGCTACGCCACTGCAACGTTCCACCCAACCATAGGCTAGTGTGCTCATTAATCTCTCAGCATCACTTCCACCCCCGAGCTAGGCATGATTCCACAAGGCATTAGGGAACAATAGGCTCACACATATCCAAAACCATACATTCACATTCAAGCCAACACACAGTTGGGTTTCATTGACTGTTGCGGAAACAAGCCAATAACATGGAGGGGTCCTTGGACTTACTCAGCCAAGCCAATCCATACATCAAACACATATTCATCCAATTAACAGATGGTTCCTTGGGCTTACCCAACCAATCCAAGCTGCTAATAAAGCACATACAACCATCTAACAGATGGGTTCTTTGGACTTACTCATCCAAGCCACACTTTGCATCAAACACACAGTCAACCAACTAATCAAACACAACCACGCACAACTGCCAGATATAAACAAAACATTTATGGGAAACCAAAATGAAAGGGATGAGGGGAAAACAACCCTGCATGAGTAAATATGTTTTCAAGAAACGTTCTTCGGATTCCCAGAGGTAAAAACAACCTCATCAAACCTTCATATCGTGGATCTATTCTCCCATCCATTGGGCATTACCAGAAACAGAACTTGAAACCACAAACGACCCAGTAAAATAGGGAAAACATCCCTCTGACAACAATTCGATTTTCAGAAACTTCTAGGGGTTTCTTGTTGGAAAACACGGACTCAACAACCACCCAAAAATTGTGGGTTTATTCTCCAATTCGTCGGCAACCCAAAAACGAGTTTCCCATCTTGGAGAAAATAGGAAAAAAAATGCAGGAAAATGTGAGGGAAGCTCCCAGCTTATTCACAGTGGAAAAAATGGCCTTCTCAAACCCCAAAATCGTGGCTCCTTTCTTCCCATTCGCCGAGCAACACATAAAACGAATTCTGGGCACATAGAAGTGAAGAAACAACATCAAATCGTGAGGGAGAGAGAGAGTTCATTCACCTTCTTGCTGCGTGAGAGAGCCAAAACTCCATGAGGATGGGTGAAAATGAATGTCATGGGTGACTAATGGCTTGAGCATGCATTTCCATGGATTTACTTGCCCCACAAGTCAAAAACATGTTTTCCAAAAATGGGTGGCTTCCCAAATTCGAATTTGACCTCCATACCTTTCCCATCCCAAGGAAATAACTTCCCCAACCACTTCTAATGACTGGGCACAAAAGGACAAAATGGGTGGTTGAAAACTTGATGAGTTTTCCCCATTGGATCAAGGGTTTGATTACCCCCCCCCCCCCATTCCTTATGAAACCATGCCCCCATGTCTTTAACATTGTGGCGCATAGCTAGTTGTGGTATTTTTATTAACTTGCATTTTACATGATGTCTCAACATATTGTGCCTGGCTAGCACATAAACCATTGGCATTGATTTTAATTACCAAAACATAAAACACTAAATCCATAGTGGGGCATTCGCTTGGAGCTCCACACCATGATTTAATACAATATTTACATCATATGCAATTTAATACCACGGGGTCAAAATCGAGGTGTTACATTTTCCCTTCTGTTAATTGTTGTCTCAGAAGCTCTTCTATCTTCTTTGCTTCTTCTAGTTCCAATTTTAACAAGGCAATGTCTTCACTTGTTTTTTTGCCATTCTTTTCATACTACACTAGTAACTGTTTTTGTTTTATTTTCTTTAATTTGAGACTGTCAATTTCCTCCAGAGCATTGATTAGTTCCCCTTCCATGTCAACCATGGCTTCTTCCTCATTCAGGTCACAATGTGCATAAATTTATTCTTCTTCTGAAGAGTCAACATCATTTATGCACATGCTTTTCTTTTTGTGTTTATCCTCTTTACCATATTTATTGAATGAATAAATTTCATCATCATCAGAGGTTTGCCTCTTGTGCTTGAGGGGATATTTGGAATCAAAATGACCTATTTTACCACATTCAAAACATTTAAAGGGAATCTTGCCTTTGTATTTACCTGAACCTTTCTTCAGCCTCCTTACAAATTTTGCCTCAGCCACATCCATTTCAGAATCAGTATGTTTATCTGCTTTAAAAGAAGCTTCTCGAGTGGTGGATTTGTCTTTACCAATCCTCAATTCATAGGCTATCAGAATACCTAGGAGTTGGTCAATGGGCAGAGTTCTTAGATCACTCAATTCTTCTATTGCTGAGACCTTGGGATTAAATCTCCCAGGCAGGGATCTTAAAATTTTCTGAACAAGGAAAGCTTCATCAAACTTTTCACCAAGACTCTTCATGGCATTAACAGTCTCTTCTATTATTAGGAAATATTTACTAACTATCTCATCCTCATTCATTTTTAGCTGTTCAAATGTTAGCCTATATGTCTGTAGTTTAGAATCCTTTACTTTTTCATTTCCTTCATAACTGCTTACAAGCTTATCCCACCTTTCTTTCACAGAATCAAGATGCATTACTTTAACAAACTCAGCCTCTGCAAGACCACTCAGAATAGCGTTCATTGCCCTTGCATTGAAACTAAATTCCATCTTGTCATCTCTGGATGCTAGCACAACTGGCTTTACATAGCCAGTATCTACTGCATCCAACACATCAACTCCTAAGGACATTATATAGGTTCTCATTCTAACCTTCCAAAAGGAAAAGTTTGTTCTATCAAACAGAGGAACCTTATTGGATGATGTCCCTTCATTTCTTGTCATGTTTAAGCTTTCAGATCTACCTTTAGACAAAAGGAACCTGCTCTAATACCAATTGTTGAAATTACTCAAATAATTGAGAGGGGGGGTGAATTGGTTATTTCCAAATCTTAAACCATTTTTCAAAATTTAAACCCTTATTACTGATTACTGACTTATAGTTATTATAATGTAGCAAATAAAGCAGAAGAGATGAATTATCAATTACACATGCATGATAGAGATAGAAAAACATTCATTTTTATTTGAGCACCTACTCAAAAGAGGCTTCAACCTCTGTTTTACAAAATCCTTCTTGTAGAGAGCACCAACCCTCATGTTTTTCTAGCACCCACAAAAATAGCATTCTCCAGCTACAACCGAGTGAAAGCATCAACTTCCACTTGTATAGGCTTCAACTTGTACAGAGAAAACAGCATGTTTTTCCTAGCACCACCCTACCACCCTTGTTTATCAGATTTAAAACATGTACAGTACAATATTTAGAAAAATAGATATAACAATTCAAACCAACTCTATACAGATATGCTATTGAATTGCTTATGCATCTTGGTTCCCCTCATCATCTTTGTTCTGGATATTCTTGAAAGAGATCAGAGTCCTCTGTCATTCTACAATCTTCACTTCGATGATGATCCAAGCACCAGTTCTTTGTCTGCAAAGAGAGCACACCTTCCTTCATCACGCACATCCTTTTATAAATGTCAATCTGTAAACCCTTTACTTGTTCATATGACTGACGATCCATTTCCATAACTTATCAAACTAATCAATGCCTTAAGACAGACAAGGAGTCTAATCGTTGAGCAATCATGAGTTTCTGCAGCACATGTTCATCATTTAGATTCTTTCGCACTTGTCATTTTTGCAACCAAAACAAAGTTTCTGCACTCCTGGTTTCGTAGTTCTGGTTCTGTAGTATAGGTTCTGCATCATCATTCTGCACCATCGATATTCTTCAAGCTCTCTGTGATCGTTGATTTGATAATAAAATTGGATATCGGATATGTTGATTTTTCTAGATATCATTCTACGATTTCCACTTCCCGCCTTTAGGTCATCCTTTTGTGCATGACTCCTTCCATGCCGTTGATTTCGTGCGGCCTCTCTACTAGTCGTTGATATGACATCAAACACCTGCTTCCAGACTTTTCTCTTTCTAACTCGCTTTTCGCACTTCCAGCTTCTAGACTTCGGGATTGGAAAAACCAACTTCCAACATTAGTCCTTTCCTATTCTCCCGCTTTCCGCTTTTTGACTTCCGCACTTCCACACTTCCGACTTCTAGACTTAGGGATCGGAAAACACAACTTCCAGCATTAGTCCTTTCTCGTTCTCCTGCTTTCCTCTTTTCGACTTCCACACTTTCGGTTTCCAGAATTTGAGATCGAAAAACCCAACTTCCAACATTAGTCCTAACATGTTCTCTCGCTTTCCGCTTTCCAACTTCGAAAAAATCGAAAATTTAACTTTTCTTATTCTCGAACTTTTGGACTTCTACCTTTTCGTTCCCGTACTACTACACTCCTTCCGCGTCGTCAATTTCTTGTGTGGGTTCACTCCTGACCGTCGAATCTGTTCATCTTATTACCTTTCAGACTTTGCAGATTTTCTCTTATCCATTGATTTCTTGTGCAGGATCACTCTTGACCATCTTCTTGTGCGAGATTACTCCTGACCATCGAATCTGTTCAATCGATTTTCTTTCAAACTTTGCTTTGACTGTTGATTTATTATGCAGGATCATATTTATCTGGATCATGCTTGGAACTATGTTTCCATCAATGACAACCATATCACATTCTGATAATTTTTCTATATGACCGCAAATCCTCCAACAGTCTCCCCCTGACCGCAAAACCTCCAACATTAGAAACAATTCATTTCTTATAATACTAGGGTCCAAGATCATGCTGCAATATTAGCCTTAAGGGCTTCTCCTTGTTAAAATTTCATAAAATAGTTTACAAAACATCAAGTCACAAAGAGCTTGTTTCTCTCCCAAGTGGTTACATCTTGTATCCCTTTTCATATCTTCCTTGTGTTCTCTTGAGTTTTCTTCTTGGTAGTTATGGATTTTCAGTTTCTTCTTTTAGTGATTTTCAAAAGGAATATTTTACATTAAGCTTTGTCTTTATCAAGGTCAAAGTTGACCATGTGCTTTGCCGTCCATATTAGTTGTCCATGCTTCATGTTGGGATTCTATGTTCAATATGCACCTAAATATTAATTGTTAAAAGGAAACTTCATTAGAGACTAACACCTTTAGCATGGGTCCCATGCCTCTTTTGAGAGTGCTAATATTTGAATTGATCAAATTGCTATCTCTTGAAGGATCTGCAATGTATTCGCTCAATGTCTCCTTGGATATCCTCAAAGTTATACCTATGGTTATTCTTTTGCATTTGATATATCCTCAAAGTCATTCAACACATCAGTTGTTGGCCATGGTGAGGCTCATTTCCCCAAATGGGGGTAGGTGGCATTGTTCAAGGACTCTTTTCGTATCAAGATGAAATCACTTACAATTAATCATCGAGGTGGTGATGTCCTTTTTAGAGGGTAGCATAGTGATTGATGATTTACCAATGCTATGCCAATTTCCTTTTCTTCTATTTTCTATTTTTGCACCTCATATAATCCCATTTAGACTCTATGCAATATTACCTTCTTGTCTTTGACCTTACTTAGGAATTTGAGGAACCGAGTAGCATAGCCATGGAATTCCTACATATCATTGTACACCAACCCCTTTGGGATGTTTAATTCATCTTGTAATTCAAAAGAACAAGCCTTGAACTCAACCACATTGGTCATATCTTCTTTGTGATTGGATACCTCTTCCTATAAGTCACTTATATTTCACTTATATCTTTCCATTTCCTTGATCATGTTTCTAACATTGATTTCATTTGCTTAGGAAAATGAAACTTTTGTAGAGGAAGTGGCTATTAGGTAGGCTTTTGTATTTGTTATCATAGGAGCCTTAGTGGTGATTGTAAGCTCTAGAATTGTTGGAATTTTTTTATTTTTGTGTGTGTTTGTGTTTGTCTTGCCACTCATTTTTTCAATTGATCAAATACAAATGTGTCTAAAATTGCGACTACATCATATTTTTGAGGGGGTGAATTTTTATAAACTCAATTTCTTGAGGGGAAAATGGCATCCTGTGATAGATGGATTTAGGGGATCAAAAGATGTTTTGAGGTTTAGAGGATTCTGTATCCATATGATTTACATTTTAAGTCTCCTCATCCTCTTTCTCTATTTCTTCTCTACTTTTTCCCTTTCTTTTCCTTTTCCTTTTTCCCACTCTCTCTATTTTTTTTCTAACCCTCTAGGCAAGCCTTATATATTCATTTCTTTTCCTTTTCTCTGCCTCTTGTGAATTTTATTCTTCTTGTTGTTTCAATGCTTATTCTTTAATATTTTATTTAGCTACTTCTATCTTTGCATTGATATTGACTTTTGATGACCAGTACGACTTCCTTTTCTCTAGATTTCTTCTCACTCTTTTCTTTTTCCAACTATTCCTTCTTCTTGTCCTTACCATCTCTTCCATGGTTCCTAATCCTTAGTTCTACCCTGTGTAATGATGCAACTATTCTATACATTTATTCCTCTTGCAAGACTTCAGTGATATGGCCATTTTTATTTGTAGGCATGACAATGTCAGGATACTACACTAAGGGGTCATGTATTCTAAACCTCTCTTCTCCAAAATGGAAAACGTGGAGTTCTTTCACTTCTTATTTTGCCTCATTAAGATTTCCTATACTATGAGATCTTATCTAAAAGGGTAAGGGAAACCATAACACTTTCTTATCTCAAGCAAGAGCTACTCCAACTCCATTAAAGAAAGTTTGATAACTTAATTCTTGAAGAGAAAGTTTATTTGGCATGAACTTAGGAAGAAAAATGTGGTCCCTTTGTAGCTCCAAACACTCTAATATATGCCCAATTTTTATGACATACCAATTCCTATTCTCATTGATTTCTTGGATTGTCTTTTATCTTATGGATGAGTGGGTACATAGAAAATCGTTTTGTATAGAATCCATAAAATGTTCACAATTCTTACTACGATGAATCCTAAATTTGTGTTCCTACAGAATTTGAAAGTGCACATGGATGGGATTTTTACCAGACTTGCAATACCATCCCATCTTGGAAAAATGTTTGTAACACAAGCCACATCTAACAAGTACGATGACATGTGGAAGGTTGGAGGAATCCATATGGCTATGCATTTGGCTCTAGATGTAACTTGGCTTAGTGAGGATGATAATATGGAGGCCCAATTGAATATTGTTCCAACATTTGTGAATTGTGATATCAGTATGGGCTAGGATTCCTTAATTTGAGTAGCATCTTTCTCTTCATATAACCTACTTATCAAGGACACAATTTTTTTATAAGGTTTATTAAGATGTGTTGTTAGGTATAGAACCAATCGTGTAGCCATGAATGGCTTCTTATAAATCTACCAACTTTTGAGAAGCTCATGATAACTAAGGGAAAATTGTAAGACCCATTCATCTGTGACATCTACAAGGGTTCTAGGGAACTTGTAAAAAATATCCTTTACTAGCTTGTTTTCAATTTTAGTATGTATGATTAAGTAGGATATGACCTTGGTACATGGGAAAAATATTTGTTGGGTGCCACTTTGTGGAGACCTTACCTTCTAATCATGTGAAAAACTATATATCGAGATTTACTTCTCCTTGTGTTAAAAGGTAGATGTAGATAAGTTTCTTCCTTAAACATTTGGCAGCTACCCCCATTGATAACTAGTCACTACCTCTATCTTGCACATGTTATCCCCATATAATGGTTATGGGGTTCTATGTCCACCTCTGGATCTACTAATTCTTTTCTTTCTGAGCTAATTCCAAGAATTACTTCTTTTTGTTTCTTTTTCCTTTTTTAGGCCATCTCTGGGTATTGTAACTCATCCATAACAACAATAATGCAAATTATCAAGGTTAGTAAAACAATAATGTAAAGTTCATATGCATTCCTTTGTTGGCTTCTTAGTCACAAAATCATATCATTTTTGGGGTTGAGGGGTTGTGTGGGCTTGCAATGTTAGGACACTTTGAGAGGATGCTATGGTGGATTTCATTGAGGAAGCATGATCATTGATTGTTGGAATGGAAATAGGTGCTAATAGGGGTAAAACACACACTACCTTCCACATACGGCATTCATAGTGAGCATCAAAACTCATTTTCCATCCTTGTATGGATTGGATAAGATGACGAAGTGAGCTAATTAGGTTAACCCAAAAGGATGCAAAGGGACTTTGGCTATGTTCAAGGTATGGGAGTTGTTGGATTTAAACTTATAATGTTAACATGAGAATTCATTTGTTGGAAATTATAAGTTGGGTTTTTAACTAGAAAGAGGGTATTATTAAAAAGAGAACTTGTATTTATCCCATTTCTAACCGGGCTATCTATATTGAAGTCATAGATGTGTGTTGTAACAAGTACACAAAATAGAGAGACTACTTCAAGGGAGGAAAAAACCCTTCTTGAATTCAAATTGAGATCAAGATTAGGAAAAGGGTCCCACTTGGATCCTACAGGGTTTTCCCCTCACCAAGTTTCCCCTCAATAGTCTTGTCAATGGGTTATATCTAAGAAGATTTTATCCATGAATATCTCATGCACACCACATATGCGTCATGTTTTGGTTTTTATTTATGCATTGTCAATACCTTTCTCATGTCCTTTACTACTCTTGGGTATGTGCGTCATGTGTGTAGGAGTCATAATATGAATATTTTCCATCCCCATTGATAATGTTGCAAAGGTATTATCACATGTATTATATTGGAACTAACATATAGATGTTGTTCTCCTTCCGTCTACTATGCATTAAATAGTGTTTCCCCTCTAATAATCGCAAGGTCTAGCATCATTTTTTCATTATAAGAAAAAGACTCCATCCTCAAATTCCCTTACTAATGTGCGATCAACATCCTTACTGTGAATAGTACATATCCCCCATGGGTGTCCACGCCATTGCAACCATTGTCATTATTTGGAATCCATGATGCCAAAACCCCACAAGTCTGACAAATTTTCCCCGCCATTGAAAATATCCACTAGTAGTTCATCATTTCATAGCTGCGCATTTACTTTCCCACCTTCAACAGTTCATGCCACCAAATTCCTCGACGCATGTTATGAGCAAGATTCACAATGGACATCTCATACCTCCATGAGCACTCTCCCCTCTGCAAAATCTTCTTTGTACCATACCCCGATGAAGACATCAATGAGCCCCCCACCCTCCGAAGAAACCAATTTGATTTAGTTATTCCCGTAGGAACAATATACATGGTATTGATTCATGAGGCACCCATCTTCACATTTGAAAAAAAACCCTCACCTTGTTTTGGAAAAGGTTTCCCGACTCACTCAAAACTATGGGAACCATGTCCATAATCAAATTGATTCCCTAAATCACAAAAAACCATGGGAATCCCATCCATCATCAAATTGGTCCCCCAACACGCCCAAAATTGTGGGGACCCCATCGATTATTCTTTATGTACAAATGGTTCCCCAACACATTCAAAACCGTGGGAACCACTAAATTCTGTTGGAAGCAACCCCCTAGTCGCCTTTGATCAATGAAGTTGATTCTCCCTATCTCCAGCATTGTTAGTTTAGTCGGTCACAATTCCCTCATTATTGTATCTTCAACAAAGCCCTTCATCTGCAGTTTGTCTCCCTCCATTACACTTTGTCCCTATACTTTGAAGCATGTTGCCATCAGTTACTCCCCAAATTTAAATTAATCGAAGGAAGTTATGATCCCCACTCTTATCAACTAGTCTTGTGTCATGTCAATCAGTCTCATAGTTGGTTGCAACATGATCTTGGTTCGTAGGATAAGACCCTGGTCTTATCGGGTTATTTAGCTCTAGTTGGCATCAAATCCCCATTATTTTGAAAGTCGAAGTGGTTACTGTGGTACCTTGGGATCCCTTTCAATCAATATAAGGGACCAGCTTGAACTAAGTAGGGAGAGGAGTCATTAGTGCTCCCTAACTTAGTGGTCTCACCTATGCTCAATGCCAACACATATATCACATTAGGGCAATTCGTACACATCGATGGTAGTTGTGTTCACATTTGCAAATCATGGTAACAACATATTTGGTACAGTGAGGTACCCCATTCAACACTTCACTAATACAAGAACCCCCACCCCTGTGAGGTTCTTATGGTTTACAATAGTCCCACTTCTTTAGCACCAGTTACACCATCTCTAGGATAATGTACTCTCACATGGATTGAATCCGCCTTTATCCATGTCCCAACAAATTTATGAGTTGACTCCTTGGTCTCCACATTTTGTATCCACTTTGGAAGATCTTCACGAGCATGGGTATGCCTGTCTTGTTTGTATAAAACATAATTATTTCTTACAACTTCAGTACCAATATTCCTCCATGGGAGGACCTTGTCCATCCACACATGCTTTGCAACATTCAAGAACAAGAGAGAACACAAAGAAACAATGATGCATTATCGACTCTACAGTACCCTCTGTACCTCATACGTTAGGGGGCATCTATGAACACTTAAATATTGCACACTTGCAAAATTTTCACAATTTACAAAACAAGGCATCATCAACATATAGCACACATCCCACCAAAGATATCCTCATCATATCCAAGAAGCATTATGAGCTTAGAATTCTAAAGAACATTCAAAAGACAAAACTGCACAACCAAATATATGTTTATATGCACGACCATGCGTATTACCAACTTGGCTCCCACACAATATCTATGCAGATTTTCCATTGATAACCATGCGACTGTCAAAATGATGGGATCTCAACCAGTCGCAATGCATTAAAAGCTCATCAAATCTCCATCACCTCCAAAAATTCAAATTTGGTTCCTCATGTACTTGGGCTCATTAAATAGCCCCCATTGTGTACCTTGAAGCAAGTTCATGAGGTGATATGGTTCACACTTGGATCTAGTTGTTTCTTGGCCACCTTTTGGCCTATAAAAGGAAGCCATGGGCATGCATCTTATAAGAAGAAATCAGAGCAAGGTTATGCTGTTGGAATTGTGATTGAGCTCCCTTATAGATCACCTCTTCTCTCTTGTTAGCATCTTCCAAGATCCCTTGCCACCTTTCTCTAAGGGGCAAGCATTCTTCTCATTTTTTCTTCATGCTACTTGGAATCTAGTGTGGAATAAATAAACCTCCTCAAGGGAGATTGTTGGCTTCCATTTGAATCCCAAGCTTCCTAGGTGTTGTACATGCTTGACCATTGAGCAATACAAAAGTGGTTTGACATCTATTGGTTGTCGGATTTTTCATTCCTACCCCTTGCTCTTTGTTTTTTATTTTATTTCAATAACAACCACTTGCAGGAGCACTTGGAGCACTCTCCCTACCCATAGGGTCACCTAATACTGAAGACTTGCTGCAGCTTACAAGGCTTTGCCCCTCACCAAGTGGGAAGGATTCATCCCGGTGCAATATTTTTCACAACACTCAACTAATGGTTGATCTAATTTTTAATCCTTCCTTTCCTTCTTCAGTTGCCAATAGTCCTTCCTCGAGTGCCTTGGTTTTCTACAATAATAAAAATTCCCTTTCAACTTATGCCCATTAGACTTAGATTTGGATTGTGATCTAACTTCTTGACCCCTTTCACTAGACCGACCTCTCACAGATAGAGATTCATTGGTAGAAGACCCCATATATGATTTTCACCTCGACTCTTCTCCCAACAAATCAACTACCCCATCGTCAAATATTAGAGTTCTTGATGATGAGTTGGTGATGGACATCACCAAATAATCCTAGGTATCCGAGAGGTGTTGATGTCCAATATCGACAAGATTACAAAGCGTCATAACATGATGTTAAAAGTGAATGCACTTAACAATGTTGTTATCCAATTTCTTCTCAATATAACGATAAAAGTGAAGTCCTCATCATGCCCATATGTAATTTCACCATATCCGTCATCGTTTGCCTTCATTACCTCTTATGGAAAGTTTCATCATGATAACATCATATGTGTCTCATTGGTTAAGTCATGTCAATTATTATAATAAGCATCTTCCTATAAAATTTCACTTGTACATTTCTCTTAGTATCATCGCACTATAGTCTCCCACAAAAAAAATTCCCATTGTTATTACCCATAAAGAAAATAAACTCCCCCTCGATCTCACATGTCCAAAATTCATTAATAAAAGGGGAAAGAAGGCTCTATTGTTAATTCATTTTGTTTCGGGAAACCTGTGAATTTTCACCCCTAAATCCTTTTTATTCGTTTTAGATAAAATACAACTTTTACGAGTTCGTCTGAATCCACCTCTTAATGATTTCCCCAAAACATAACCATTTCCCCAAAACATAACCACAAGGTCTAAACCTGGTTAAAGGTGGAAGCAATTAAGGGAACTTTACTTCTATGTTTTTGAGCTTATCATGATCATAAATCCTACATCATGTAATAAAGGAATCAATCATTTTTGTCAAATGGATGTAGCTTGGGTGGTTGGAAGGAATGAAGGTTATCCTCCCCACCCAAGTTCTACTCCTGTAAGTGACATGTTGCTTTTGTGGAGCCCTTTGTAATAAATGTTGTGATTGATGAGTTGACTATACCTTGATTCAGTTTGAATATCAAGTATTGGAATTTTTCGTGGAGTAGCCCTCTAACAAATGGTGAACCACATTTAAAAAGAAAAAAAAATTATTTTTAATTTGGAAGTCGAATAGCGATAGGACCGAATGCTACCTCCATTAGTCATACTTAGATAAAATAAAAAATTCGGACGTGGGTCCATTTTTACAATGAGGAGTGGGATCAATTGAAGTTTAAGGCACAACAAACAAAACAAAAAGCTTATAATAAAGATGCAAAAGATTTAGTATTTTTCACTTTGAATCATAAGGCCTTTTGGTCTTTTGGAGACCAGGTAAAAGTTATTTGGTATTTTTTTTCATCATATATATTTTATTCTTGTGAATATGATAATTTTTTTGTTACATTATTATTAGTATAGATTTATCATAAATACGGATTTATCAAGTATTGAGAGGCATTCAATTTTTTGAAGTGTTATTTTTTTATTGATATTTTATTTAGCTTTACATTTTTATTTTATAAGTGGATATTGATTTTTTATTTTTTATTTTCGATTTTTTTTTCATGAACAAACATAAAAAAATTTAATTACTTTTTATTTTTGCGTTGTAAGGTTACACTATTCTCCTCCATACTAAATTATAAGCACATCACTATTCTCAATACAATAACACAATAGATAAAAATTGACAACAATAACCATAAATGGAAATTGACAACAATAACTATTAGAAGATAATAGATTGTCTCGATCTAAGTGTCATAACAGTGACATGAATATGGAATCATTGAAATATTTTTGTAACGGATGCACAAAGGTTATCATCGTCCACATTGCATTAAGCACACTCCCACCTTAATGCTACCACGAAAGCATGACATAAGAGGGATGCCACATTTCTCCACATATTCAACATCTTGATAGCATTGAATCACAATCGCATGTTGAAAAACAGTAGGGATTAGATCCAAAAGAGTAGCGTGGAACCAATGGTTTCGCAAGAAAACATAGAAAAGGGAGGAGTTGGTTTTTGCTTTTTTAGTCTTTTCTTATGGCTTTTTTGATGGGGCAACTGCAAATAATAAGGGAGGAGTTGGTTTTTGCTTGGTCCTGAACGAGTCTCATTCTTTTGAGTTTGCAATGGGGGCGGGTTTTTGCACATATACAAAAGCTGAATTGATAGCACTTTGGGCATTGTTGTCTGTGGCAAAATTGATGGGGATCCCATGTCTGAACATTTTTGGTGATTCAACAGTCATCATAAATTGGGCAAATTACCATGCTTCCTTGGATCCGTCGGATCTAAGTCATTGGTGTATGGATACAAGAAGGCTCATCTCTTGTTTTCTTCACTTGTCCTTCAGTGATACATATCGAGAACACAATCAACTTGCAGATAGACTATCAAAATCTGCCCTGTCTTTGGCTCTTGGATGTGGTGATTTTTCTGAGATTCTTGAAGGCCATTTGGTCTAATCTGATACTTTCCAGCTCTTTTGAGCTCGGTGTAGGAGCTTTGCTCTCCTCTTTTTTTATGCACCCCTTTATGGATTGATGTAAATGGAGTGGGTACTTTTGATAGAAGCTCTGCACTTCTGTGTCCTCGATCTGTATGATTGATAGGGATAGGCTACAATTGTATGTTTTTCTTAATGCCTTGGTTTTTTAGACTTCCGATGTTGAGTCCGTGACCCTTCCCCATTGCTAGCTCAAGAGTGTTGAGACATGTTTCTAGATACTAGTTGTAACAGATTACTTTCTTGATCTTGATTGATTGTAACCCTATTGATAGGGGAGGCATGTCAGATGCCCTTTGATTCACTTATTGAATAACAAGGACAGGCTTTTTTCCTTCTAAAAGAAAAAATGAAAACATAGAAAAAGAATCATATCTACGATAGGCCACTATTGGCAAGTGCTAAAGGAAGGTGACAACCGAGAGATTACCATAAACTACTTACTATAAGTAGACATATATGCACCAATTACTCGACAAGAGGATAATCCCACCATCATTGGAATTACTTGGATCAATTCGAAACCATAGAAGGAGATTCAACTAACAATGAAGTAATTTCAGGACCTTGACTCTACGAAGATATATTTCTTAGACGACATGATTGACTCTCAACTTCACATATATATGTATATATAAAATTCACACACACATATATATAATTCATATATATATATAATTTGCTTAATTTTGATAAATCGCCAGAATGCTTATATTTTCCTCTAGAACCCACCCTATACACTTCACTCGCAGACCCAACTGAGATTAGTAAAGGGTATTGTTTTTTAAACAATCAAATTCCAAATATATATGCATAACAGTTTTGAGAACTTTGTAGAATTTTTCTATGTGCAAGTTTTTCACTTGAGTGAAGATCAAGTCAAATCAATAAAAAATTATATGCTAAGTTTTCAAGTCACTCCATGCTTTTACTCTAGACTGAAAGGTGTTAAGAGCGTGCTAATGTTGGCCATATTTGAAACTTAATCCTAGTTTTCTTTGAGTCTTCTAGTTGTATTATGTTCAATTATTTTCGATCATATTTGTAGTTTGTAACCTATGCCAATCATAAGTCATAAGATTCCCGAGGCACATTTCATTGGAGTTGTTTAAATTCTAGATGATTTGCATTTTTTTTAGTGAATTTGGTCGAAATCCAACAACATGATTTGTTCCTAAAAATGCAATTTTCATTGTTGAAATTGCAATTTGATTACAAAAATGGATTTAGGGCCCTTGGTTACCCCTAGGGCACCCCAGTTATGCAATTCCAACCACTGAAAACTGCAATTTGAACAATTTCCGCTGGATTTTGGCCAGAAAAATTGTCGGTTTTCGGGTGCAAATCGTTTAGACTTTAGACAACTCTCATTTCATTTGCAAATTATGAGGCCGAGCATTTTAATGTCTATTCAATTACTAAGTGGCAAGTATTTTGAGATGTCCGAGTTTTCTCATAGAAAATGAAGCACTTCGACTAATGTCGACACTTCTTTAAATACAAGATGAAGGCGAATGCCTAAGGAGGGGAGACCAGAGGTGAGGATAAAGTATGTCTAGGTTTCTAGCCATTTTTTCTCTTCATACGCAATTGTCCAAGAGCCTAACAATGAGACGATGGTAGGTAAGGTTATTTCTTGGTCCATCCCCTAGTGTGAAAGTAGAGCATCTTTCCGTTAGAGGTATGCTCTATTTATTTGCACACCATTTGTAATTTCCTGTATCTTTTAATACTAATGAATATGTATCTTTTAATACTAATGTATTCATGTGTGCATGTTACCTCAAGATAGTTTGAGCATGAATATTCATGCTATCTAGGTTTCACCCAATTGAACTTGAAACATTGAGAGCAACATAAGGTCTCAAAAACCTCTTGTCCTCGAGGATCTAAGACTAATCTCAATTGTTTTGTGCCGATGACTATAAAACTCCAATCTTTAATCATAATAAAAAAACCAGTTAGACATACTTGTGTCCTTGACTTGAGATTTTCAATCATTCAACTTTATTTTTATTTTCTGTTATTTCACCCTTTACAAGCTATTATTATGAAGTACTATATTATTTTTTCTAACTTGTACATATTTGTCGAATTTTCACATTGGAAGCATTTAACTTCCAAATCTTCTTTTTGCAAAAGTAAACTAGTTGCTAAATTCTATTTTTCATCATCTACAACTTAACACAAATTAATAATCTAAAAAGTTTCATTTTAAAAAACGCTCATATTTTGAGGATAATATCTCACATAAGTGATTTTTTTATGCACAACACAACAAAACTATTTAGATTCTATGCTTAATTGAAGTTCTCTTTCCGTAGATGTTAAGCAACTACATAATCTAATGTACACGTCATATATTATGATTAGTTTACATTCATCGAATAACCCTTTACTTTCATTTATTAGTCGATCATGCTCATTTTTTTGGATTTAAAATTATTTCGTTGATTTTGTAGATATTCTTATAACTAATGCTTTCATTTCTTTAGTTATTAGCACACTTAATCGTCTTACTTGTATTCCGCCCAATTAATAGTATTTTTCAATTCATTAATGTATAAAATCCCATCAAGTGACATCGCGATTTTAATCCACACCGAGGGATTTAAGCCATAATCAGATTTCCATCCCCACCCCCATCTCCCCCTTACTAGCCCTTTAAGAGTGTTCTTACATTGTTTTTGCTTGTGTTAATCTGAGCATCAATAAGAGGGAAAATAATAAAATTATTGCTCTATTTTCATCCTCCACCTTTACACCAGTTGAAACCAGTTTATTGATTACGGTTTTAAATTTGTTCAGATGATCTTCCATAGCTGAACCTTCATTAGAGAAAATTTGGGGTTAAAATGAGTCTCATAAGAAAAAGAACCAACCTTAATTTCTTGATAAATTGGATTTCAAGAACCAATGGAATTTCAAGAAAACCTGTCAACCATAATGGTCGACTTTGCATATTTGTCATTAAAAAAACTATTTTTTTCTTCATATTTTCAACATATTTCCCTATGGTCTTACTCACTTTTTGAGCCGAAGTACTTGTTAGATGCATAATTAAACTATGCATCCAACGAGTACCCACACTACATACTTTTGATGGACCCCACCCAACGAAAATGAGAAATACATAAAAAATGTGTTTTACAAAAAGTACATTAAAAACTTGTTACTTAAAAAGTCTTCTTTTTTATGTGTCTCTCGTGTAACACATTTTTTTTTTCTTAACGTATTTCTTATTTTTCGTGGGGTGGGCCCATCAAAAGTATGCAGTGTGGATACTCGTTGGATGCATAATGTAATCCCACATTCAACGAGTGTTCGCACTCGAAATTTGAGTAAGACCACATAGAGATATGTTGAAAATACATAGCAAAAAGTAGTTTTTTTCTATATTCCTCCAAAATTCATAAATATTATTTTATTATTTTCCTAAGGAGGCCCATTCTGGACCCCAAATTTGTTCTAATTCTGTCATCCTCATATGATAAAGATGATTTTCAAGAAAATCTTACTTGTTGTTGATTTAGTCTCATGATGCTTCCCAAGGGGGATTTTGTGGTCTTCTCTTTAGGAACATTGAATAAAACATACTTTGATAGGAGAAAGGCGAATTGTAGGAACCATTTTCCTATCCAACGTTATGCACTCATTTATCATGTTGTTCAATTTTTTGCAACACCTTTTAAGGCTAGGGCTTGGTCTTTTTGAACCAACAAATCCTCCACCTTCATCTCCCACAGGGAGAAATTCTTGCCATCAGGATTTTCAATATTGAACTTGGTTAAATCTCCTATCATTGTTGCAGCTCCCATTCATAGAATATGCCTATGATTTTTCCAGGATCTCATACAAGATGTTAGAAAAATATAAAAACATAAGCAAAAGACAATAACAATATAACATGAGATTTATGTGGAAACCTTGCTATGCACAAAAAAAACGATGGAGCAATGACATCTTTGATATTTTAATATTATTTAACAAAAAATCTTACAATGCTTTATTTCTTATGATACAATGCCATGGGTCACCTCCATTTTATATAATACACAAGAGGGTTCCTTAAGGAACTGAAATACACTAGAGGGTTCCATTTTATATTGCTCTAGTTAGAATTGGATAAATACATGTTTTATTATGACATAAAAAACTTTGAAGCCTGAGAGAGATGTTCTAAAGACATTTTCATTAGAAATTCCAATAATTGCAATTTTAGAATGTCATTGAGAATGGTGCGCTATGTCATGGAAAATCAAACATTGAGAAAGAAGCAAACTTTCCTTTGAACCCTTCATGGTCAAAGAGGTAATAGAGCTAGACTTAGTGAAACATTCATGATTATGAACGTAACATAAATTGAGAAAACCATTTAAGTTAAAGCTTCAGGTAAAGTAAGGGAACTTCATGCTCAGAGAGGTAGTAAAGCTAGACTTAGTGAAACTTTCATGATCATGAATACATTAAGAAAACTGAGAAAATCATTTAAGTTAAAGCTTGAGGTAAAGCAAGGGAACTTCATGCTCAAAGAGGTAACAGAGCTAGACTTAGTGAAACTTTCATGATCATGAACGTAACATTAAGGAAACTTAGAAAACCATTTAAGTTAAAGCAAGGGAACTTCATGCTCAAAGAGGTAATAGAGCTAGACTTATTGAAACTTTCATGATCATGAACGTAACGTTAAGGAAACTTAAAAAACCATTTACGCTAAAGCTTGAAGTAAAGCGAGGGAATTGGAAGAAGATGAATAAACTTCCAAATGAAACAAGGCTTAACATGAAAAATATGAAGGACCCAATTCACACTCGTTCAATCAAAGTGAAGGACCAAACTCACACTCGTCCAATCAATGTCAAGCATCCAACCTTTGTCCCATTAACCACTAGTCCTTGATTTTTACTAAACATTACTACGACATCCTTCTTAATAAACACTATTACAATACAACTTACTACTACATCCTTCTTAATAAACACTATTAAGTTTAAGATACATGGTTGTAATGAAAAAATTTTATGAAAAAAAAACAAGTTTGTAAAATGCAAAACATGTATACACATGGATATTGCCTTTTGCATTGAATTTGCATTATTATTTTTGTTGTGCAAACCTTGCATTGTTGTTTTAGAAACAAAACTTATGAAGCATACATATATTAGGTCAAACTTGTGTCTCGTTTGTGTTTGAAAAAAAACTTTTCATTCTAATGTTTGCATTTTCTGAAAGTAGAAAACATGTTTTTGTGTTACTTTAGAGTTATTGGGTGGCATATTAGTGTTGTTGTGAGTATAGATAACATCATACTAGTAACGCGGTTCAATTTAGTAGCATCATAGTATTGTTAAAGTGTAAAATTTTTACATTGTGTTTGTATCTCTTGAGAGTCATATTATTTTATTTATGAATAATTTGTGTACTTTTGGTAGTGTAATTATCGATTTAGTATTAATATTTTGTTGTATTATCATTGTCACAATTACATTGTTTTGACATCTGCTAATGATTTTATTATTTTGATTAATTTAATTATTATATATTATTTAATGCATTATTATTAAATTTAATAATAACAATTTATATATTATTAAAGATGTGATTTTTTTACTTTAATTAATTATTTAATTTTTATTATTTATTTAATTTTATTAATTTATATTATTATTATTGATCATAATGATGACTTGTATATTTTATTCCCTGGTGTACTAATTATGAGAGAAAAGACTATGTACATATAAACTCACACTTCTCTACTAACATTTAGCCAATCGTATATCATGTGTAGAGAAAAAAACCACATATTCATGAATGTAGACATAAAATTTTATTGTACCAACTTTCAATCAATTTCACACCATGGAAGGAAAAAAACGTGTATATATAAATGTTATGATGGGATTTTGAATTAAAATATAAAATAACTATGTTATATTTTCTGCCCATAAAGAAATAGTGCATTGCCACACTATGTAAATGCCAAATTTGTATACAACATTGCATGGAAAAATATGTACACAAAGAAAAATAATGAATTTGACATTATAATTTTATTGAATTGTTATTAGTGCCCTCTTCACCTTTTGAACCTTCATCATCTTTATTCTACAAAAACATAATAAAATAACATGAGTTCAATCCAATAAAATAAATTGCTAACTTTAAAACTGTAATAAACAACATATACGTTGAACTCTTATCAATACCTTTTGATTCCTTCAACTCACCCTTGTTATTATTAGTCGGGAAGAATACACTAAACTTCAATTAGTGATGAATAATTACAACTATATATAAGCTAAAAAACACATAATTAATAGATATATTACATTGGGCATGGGTTGCACATCTTCCACTACTTTTTCCTAACCTTTCCTTAGGAATACCTTATTTCTATACTAGTGGGTGCATTCCTGTACTTATTTAGTAGTATGCAATAACATAAAGTCATATTTAATAATCACAGATGTTAAGCTAGTATATTAACATAATACATTAGATGATATTGAGAAACTTACCAAGCACCCTATAATCGTGGATCTCTTGGTTAAAATTAAAGAACATGTAACATTGAAAATCTTTGTATCCATTAATGCTTAAACATATGACCACAAAAGAATGTCAATATTGCTACAAGATTACGTGAAGATTACATCAAAGAAAGATAACAAGTTTAAAACATATCAAAACAAATAACTACAAGAATATATTATTTATAAAATTTGTGGATTTTTTTTTGTTGTGCCTCAAGGTTTACTCATGCTTTCTTCTCTTCAACAATTCTCTTGTTCTATTTGAAATCATTCTAGATGTTTTGAAATACAGTTTTATCAATATTAGATGGTCTTTCTTCATAGTCTCTACCTTTCTAAGTAAGCATTGCAATGCTCCTATTAAACTTGTTCAAACAAAGAAAATGAAGTCATCTATAAAATTCAATGACAATACATGAATGGATATAAAAGGTGAAAGAGTAATAACATGGTTAAGTAAATAGAAGATTAATTTGAACATATTTGACCTAATATGTTCTCTCCTCCTCCTAATAGTTTTAGAGAAGCTGTGTAGGGGCTATATATCGTAAAATCACAATTTTAGAACCTTATGCAAATTTTGTAGCGCTCATTTCTCACTAACACTACTTATTTCAGCCCATTTTCTATGGAATTATTTTGAGCACTCCTTAGCGAGTATGACTATGTCCAAAATTTCACTATGGAAATTGCGCCACTACCAAATTTTAAAACCGTAATTTAGTAGTAACTTGTATATCACGTTAATTGAATGCACTTTTTCTATCTTTTGTTGATGAAACAAATCTTCATCTCTATTCATTCTCATCTATGCACTTTGTGTTCAAACATTAATATGCATGTCATAGAGAGAATGCATGCCATGCAAAATGTAGTATATTAGACTCAATTATATTCTAAATTTCTCTAAAACTTGTTGGTGCCTAAGTTTTGGACCTGTCACTGCATGTTGAGCTAGACAGTTAGAAGCAGGTGCACATAAACAGAAAGCAATTACATTGTGTGTCGAGTTTAGTTAGAACTGTGTGCCTGCAATAATTTTGCAGTTTTGTACCTTAGCCTATATAAGGATTATGTTGTAAAGGGTTGGGATTAGAAGCTAGATATAAGTTGGAAGAAGTTGTTATGATCTAGCCTAGAGTACTGTAGTATCTATGTTTTATGCCAGTGTATTTTCTATGAAGTACTAAGTTGTTAAGTTGAAGTTGTGAGTAATGAAGTGCACAAAGTTTTGCCAATGATATAGAAAATTTGTTGTCTCATATGTGTTTCTTTGTATTATGTGTACGCTTGGAGTCATGATGGATGCTTAGTAGTTAGATGACTTAATCTTATTTGTATAATGATCTTTATGTGTAACTATGAGGAAAGAACCACCAACATGTTGAGTAGAAAGAACCCATTCCATCTTGCACAACCGTAATTCAAGTCTTTGTGTAATTTCATGTCCGCATCTCAAATGAGACCTTACTTTATTTGCAGAGTATTGAAAATACCAATGCATGCAAGGTTTTTGTTGGTCATATAAGTTAAACCTTGGTTTTGACAGACTACAGCCAACAATGGTTTCATTGCCAAGACTTGATAGGGAATGTCTAGGGAGTATGAATTCATGAGGTGGAGTCCAATGAAAGTTGAAATCAAAGAATCGATCGAATGCAAGGAGGATGAATTATCACAAGAAGAGACTAGAGGACTCAGGAGCTTTCCCAAAGACTAGAAAGAAAGGTATATTTACTCAGATTTGCATGAAATTTTCTTTTGTGAGATACCTATTTTTGTTGATTCTACAACATCATGAGTCATTCTTTGGACTTATGAATAATATCAAGTCAAACTTGTGAGTCATATCAAGTCCTATGTATCCTCATATGATTGGGGTGATGTTGTATTTTAAAGCTTGTGAGTAATATCAAGCTAAGTCTTGTGAGTAATATCAAGACTAGAATTGTGAGTAATATCAAGTCAAGTATTCTCATAGAAGGTACCCTATGAGAATGGATCTCCAATTGTGGAGACGGTCTTGTGTTGTATCAAGATTGAAGTCTTGTGTTGTATCAATAATGTGGACCTCCATTTGTTGAGGTGTTTATACTATGTGATATATTGCTAGTCATGGTCACTAGGTGCTATAAGTATCCTTTAGGGCTTAGCTACTCCTAGAGTGAATTACTTTAGAAAATGACTATATGGACCGGGGTAATATATAGGATCATCAGTATGTATGGAATAATTCTTCTGAGTATGATATGATAAGAGGATAAATAATACATATATGGACCATGCATTAATTATTTAGTGATAATGAGATAAAGCGTAGAGAAAGAGAATTCGAATTTCCCATGCAAATGTATGAGTGAACTCAAGTTATAAATCTTCAGTAAAATATGAATGCCTCAATCAATGCCTCAGTTAAAGCATCGGTTGAACTATTAATGAATGTAATCAGTTGAGTAAAGAAGAGCTTAATGTTCATCAATCAACATGCATCAATTAACATTCAGTTCAAGTCAGTTATCATTCAGTTCAAGTAAGTTAACATTCAATTCAAGTCAGTTAACATTAATTTCAAGTAAGTTAATATTCAGTTCAACTAAGTTAACATTTAGTTCAAGTCAGTTATCATTCGGTTCAAGTAAGTTATCATTCAATTCAAGTAAGTTAACATTCAATTCAAGTTAACATTCAGTTAAGTTAGTTAACATTGAGTTCAAGTCAGTTAACATTGAGTTCAAGTTAGTTCACTTTCAGTTGAAGACAGTGAACATTCAGTTAAATCTACTTGAGGAAAGGAGGGGTGCTAATGTTTGCATGAAGGGTGTTCTAGTTAGATCCTCCTTGTGAATGCACTATGTGGTGCTCTCGGTACATTTACTGAGCCTCCTATGCGCTAACTTCTGCATGATAGGGTTTTTGGCTTGTTATTATTATGCTAGGAATATGAAAAGTCAATACAATTGCATACAATTGTTTTTGCAGGGGTTGCATTGGATCGCTATTATCTACTACTATGGTGATATCTCTTATAGGGAAATATGCTCATATGTTGTAAACCACTCTCTACAAGTCTATATATCATACTCAAAGAATTGTTGGGTTTTCCATCCTCCTTGTTTGGAGAGTTTTCCCAAGGTATATCTTGTCTCTCATGGTTGAGTTATGGAGCTGATTTATATTGCTAATTTATGTGGGTGATATATTTGTGATATTTACACGTGGATGATATATTTATGAGATTCACATGTGGCTGATTTATGAGATACATATGTTATGAAATTGATTGATAAAAGTTCTAAAGTTCAAGCTTCTCTGTTTTTTCTCAAAACATCAATAATTTTGATATATGAACGGATAAAGAGGTAGTGTGAGATAAATAGTACCTAGAGAGCACCTTGGCTAGTAGTATGGACAAAGAAAAAGATAGAAGAACTGAGGAATCTAGATAATACCTAGTCTAGATTTGCTAGTTTCTTGTTCTTGCACATGAAATAAGGATATATTATAGAATTTTCTATAGGATGTAGTGAATCATATAGCCACGTAGAAGAAAAGTTTGAAGAGGGCCCAAGAAAAACGTTTTTGGAGCAGATTCGCTTGTGGTTGAAGATGTTGTTTGTTGAGAAGGGGTTGATGATAATGAACCTCAATAGTATGGTAGCGTAAGCCCCGCACTATGGGGGTAGGGTATGAATAAATGGGAGAATATCAAGGCACATTAATGGATCTAGAAGAGTAGAGAATCTCGAGGGAGAAAATATATGAAAGAAGGGTTGAGATAAAGAAAGCAGTTAGAAGTCCGAAATAAGAAAAGTAGTTGATGAGAGGAGATAATGTAGATCAGAGAGGAAATAAGAGTGCCAGAGATGGGACTGCACTATGAGAGCATGTAGAAGGCTCTTTCGTGCTAGAAGGGTTTATAGAGTCTCGGAAAGAAGAGAGTTGAGAAGATGAGGGACCTTCCAAAAGGTGAAAAATGGAAGAAATTGAGAGCTCTGATGAGAATAGTGATGCCATACCCTTGAGGCCAAAAGAAAGAAAGAATCAAGAAGATGGGAAAGAAAAGGAAGTGCAGACTAATGGAGTCATTTGCATGATTGTGAATGAGACTAGATAGCCATATTTGAGATCCCCTAAAGTTGGTATTGTTAGAAGACACACACCAAAAGAGGACCCTCACTTCATCCTAACCCCTTAGTGCTTTTTTCCAAAAAGACCGGTTAACATTTGAATTTGAGAAAGAAGCAAGTCTTGAAGCAAAAGTAAGAGAAATAGAAGTTATTCCTACTCAAGAGAGTACTCCAATTATGCAGAATCCAAGAAGTAGAAAGAATCCACCAATTTCAAATACAAGGAGCAATTCACTTACAGCAATAAGTATGATGACCACATCAGATTACACTCAGAGATTGCTTGACTTTCATGGGATAGGAAAAGATGATGCATAACAACATTGGTTCACCTACGAGGCAATATCACTGTTGAGGCTACCAAGATCACATAGATAAAGACTAGGTTTAGAGACAAAGCTCTGACTTGGTACATGAAGTATAAGACTACTGTCACCATAGGTCAGACTAAACCATTAATGATGAGCAACCCTTATAAAGGAATTTCAAGAGTCGAAGTCTAAGTATTAGTGCATTACTAAGATTAAGGAGATCAAGTAGAAAATTGGTGAGTTTGTATCGGACTATGATCAATGATTTAAGATTTTGTTGGATAGACTAAGTTTCCATATCTATGTGTAGCACTAGAAATGGTTCATTGCTGGGTTGTTACCACATATCAAAGTTCCATTGATGCAACAACAAGTGGGTACTTAGTTAGATGTCTTGGAGATCACAACCATATTGGAATCACCTCCAGGAGGTGAAGCATCACCAAGAATGTTGTAGGTTCAGGTAAAACTACTTGAGCTGATTGTGCAATTGTAGCAACTATCTACTGGTAAGGAAGTTAGAGAAAATGTGTGGTGTAGCTTCTACGGAACAAAATTCCATCACAAGAATGAGTTCCTGAAGTTGAATAATTATATGGGTATTGATACACATAGTCCTTTCATATAGCACCAAAGAATGAGTGGTGTGATATCTATTGCACATGTCACCACACACCTCCCAATTTCCTGGCATTGCAGAAGTATCAGAGCTCAATACGTGCACCATTTTATGAGTTATGGAAGTTAGTTGGACACGACATGATCAAATGTCCTGCTCTACAATTAATGAAGGAAAATATAGTAGATTCCTACTGGGTTTAAGGGACATAAGAGAAATGAGCACTTGAACCGGGAGGAGAACAAGGAGAAACATGTGGTGGGTTCCAAGGCCGATGAAGAGGCTATGGTGGCAATGGACAACAAGTAATTTGATTTAATTATGGGGAGCCAATTCATTTGGAAATAACATGTACTAATCCCCACACACTATGCACATATTGTCACATTGTAGAACATGCGACATAGGATTTCCTAGATGTGATCAAGAAATAGGAAGACAAGAAAGGTCGTTGTAATATGGTGATTGTTGAACCAAGGAAGGAAAGCAATGGAAAGTATCTGACATAGGTGAACATAGTAACTCAAGAGGGAATTTGGATGGGTGAAGACAGACCTGGAGAATGCACTACACACATACTAGTTGAGATCAATATCAAGAAAGTTTCACACCCGCCACCTAAGTTTGAAGCAAAGGAATAACTAAAAATACTTCGTGAGGTGAAAATAGAATTCAAGGAGGATTCCTAGAAGGAGGAAGACATTCACTAAGACATGATACATAGAGAAGATCGACTACATAGACTGCACAAAGAAGAATATCATAAAAGAAGATTGCACGAGGAGGAACTACTGCACAACATATGAGATGAAGAATTGAGGTGGACTGTGCAGTGTGAGGTTGCACAACGCAGAGAAGAAAAACCTAGAAATATATACAAGAGTTACCGAGAAGAACCAATATGTACCTTTCTACAAAGATGTGTGGATATATTGCATGATCCTCATGTTGCCAATAAAGTAGCACACATGCTTGCCAAGTTATTAAGGTCTTATGAAGCTAAGGAACCTATATCAGTCCCACTTCTCGAAATGAATGCACATAGAGTGGGCAAGAGGAGAAGAACTAGAAAGGAGTTCATGTTGTCTCTAAGTTGGAAGGAGTTGAGATGAAAGTTGTAATTTTGGATTTGAGGGAAGATGTGAATATTCTTCCTAGGAAGACCTAGGGATTGATGGGTAAGCCTAAGCTAGTAGGGTCTTCGATACAATTTAGGGTATCTAACTATTACAAGGTATTCCGTATAGGAAGGTTAATTGATGTGAAAGTCAATATTGATGGTGTAAAGATAGCAGAAGAATTTGAAGTGATCGAGATCCTAGAAGATGTGGATCCCTACCTAGTCATGTTGGGAATAGACTGGGAATTTGAGAATAATGTTACTTTGAACCTAAAGCAAAGATGCATGTCCTTTGAGTTAGAAGAATTGTGCATAGTTTCTTTGTTGGATGCCACCAAAGGGGAGAGATACATCGAGTTGATTTAGGATAACATCATCAACGTGGAGATAGAGAATATATGCAATGTTACTTCTAGGAAAGAGGATTATATTAATCCCACTGTGGATGGAGAGATTAGTTGGTATAGTGTCTGCTCATTCGATAGTGATTCATAGGATACAATGGATTGTTGGAAGAACCGACTCTATGAAGTATCCATAAGGAGATGGGAAGACATTACAAAGTTTGTGCACTAGATTGGATCAGAGATGCACAATACACTGATGTTCAATGGAATAGAGAAAGTGGATGCTTTCCTTGAGCAAATGCAAGCCTGAGTTCTGGAGGGTTGACGGGTAGAAGCAATGGATGCCGTCACCAAAGGAATGTCTGTGCATTGGTGGAAGATACATAAATAAGAATTGAATAGTTGGGAAGCTATTAAGTAGTGTATCACAATGAGGTTCTAGTATGCTATAGACTTGGAGCTTTTCAGTATATTCAAAGGAAGTGAGGACCCCACATAGCAGATTGAGTTGTATCAACAATCATGGGAGATGAAGATTGTACCACGTAGTTAATGGGTGGACCGATTCTACCATATGTTGGATGTCATACCGCGCAATTGGTATGTTTAGCAGGAAAGAAGAATGTAGACTAAGAAATTGGATAAAGTGTCAACCAAATTTATTGCCACATTATGGTTTAGTACTAGAGATCCTAACCCGACCAAATTTATCCATTGCATGAAGCAATTTATCTATGGAGAAAGAGCACGATAGGATGTGTCGAAGAGGACTGTCTATGCATACCACTAGGACTTGGCACAAATGAAAAAAACCTATCTATTGTTGAAAATTCCACGGTAAGGAGCCTGATGAAGAAGATCATCCATGGAGCGTTCAAATCAATGAGACTATGAGGGAACACATGGTGCAGGATGAGTCATCCACCAATACCGCTCTAGAGTTTATAGAGCCGCTCAAGACAAAGAAGCATAACATTGGGATCAAGGATGAGCCTAATATGGTTATAATATGAGGCTATTGGGATCAAGAGACAATCACCCAGATAGTCAAATTGATGAAGGAATCTAAAGGTATTTTTTGTGTGCAGCTTCTTAGAAATGAAAGGGGTTGTAGGAATGCTTAGAGAAATGAAGATGCAATTGAAAGAGTGGGAGAAACATGTAAAGAAGAGACCATACAGAGTGAACCCCTGGTATACAGAAAAAGTATGCAAGGAATTGGATTGCATGTGGGATGTAACAACAATATTCCCATTTGAGGAATTAGAATGGATCAGTTCAATGGTGGTCCAGGATAAGAAGACATGAAATATTCTCATTTGTGTGGATATGCAAAATTGAATTCGTCATGTATACATGACCTGTTCCCTACACCTTTCACATATGAGGTGTTAGGGAATGTAAGGGGTTGAAAAGTCTATTCGTTCATTGGTGGATTCTATGGATACCATCAAGTGGGTATAGTAGAAGAGGATTACACAAATACTACTTTTGTGATTGAATGGGACTCTTTTTCCTACAATGCCATGTCATTTGGACTGAAGAACGATCCAACTATATTTTCCAGGATAGTGGTGGACACATTCAAAGAGTTCATGCATAAATGATTGGAATATTATTTGGATGACTAGATAGTGTTTAGTTTATTGGAGGATCACCTGTAGGTCTTGAGACTGATGTTGTATCACTGCACGCAGATGTAGATATCTCTAAATCTGAATAAGTGCATTTTTTGCACCCCATTTGGAATTCTATTGGGCCATGTTGTGTGCAAGGAAGGTCTACTTCTTGGACTGATAAAGATTGCACTCATAGTCAATCTGTCGACCCCAACACATGTGAAAGGCTTGCGTGCAACACTGAGACATACTAGGTATTACAAAAAGTTCATAGCGAACTCTGCTAGTATCATAACATCACTGGAGGAGTTGTTGAGAAAATAAGTTAGGTATGAGCGGACGCTAGAGTGTTAGGAAGTGTTGTATACAATGAAGGATAAATTGGTTACTGCACCAATTCTCATCTTTTCGATTAGACACACATGTTTCATGTGCATGTGGATGCATTGTCCATTATGCTAGGAGTAGGGCTAGCCTATCAAGGAGAAGGAGACATGGATAACACATTTCCTTTTCCAGCAAAAAGTTATCTACAACTGAAAATAATTACACCATGACTAACTAAGAGGGCCTGGAAATGGTTTATGCTCTGCAGAAATACCGACACTACTTGTTGGGGGTGCCTTTATTTTTTTCACCGACCATTATGCTTTGAACTACTTGGTGAACAAGCCAGTGTTGGGGGGTGCATTTGTCGATGGTTGCTCTTGTTTCAAGAATTTGAATTTGAATTCATTGTAAAACCAGACAAGCATAATGTTGGTCTAGATCATCTGTCAAGAATTGAATATGGCAAGGAAGGAGGAAGTGTAGATGATGAACTCCTGGATGCACAATCATTCTACATTGAGGATATACCAAACAAGTTATGTAATACCCTTGGCATGGATATTATAGTTGCTACTACATTATAAAATTTGTTTTTTCTATGAAGCCTGTACATAACACTTAAGTTTAATGTGTCTCTGAAGGAATTATGTGGGTTGAATGTGTAATTGGCATGAAATTGGTTTAAATCCATTGTTTCTTGTTTCCTGGTTATTATTGCTGAAAATGTCTAATTACCCATATTTTATCCCTGTGAGTAAGCTGAGGGGGTTAGTGAGTTAACTGTGGTTAATGTTTAGATCTCGGCTCGAGGGTGGACTTGGAAGATGAAATAATACAGGTTGGACAAGTCCTATGGCTGGGTGGAGCATGCCTCACACACAACTAGTTTCATGTTTCAAGAGAAAAAATTCAAATAAATATTTTGTAGAATTTTATTTCTCTCTAATTTAAGAAAAATTAATAATGAAATTTTATGGTTTAAAAATGTATATTCAATATATATTAAAAATTCTATAAGAGCATTATAAAAATTAATGTTTATATTTCTATGCTGAAAAATATCAATTCTGTGTAAATAAAAATTCTAGGAATTAATAAGTCTGGATAACCAAAAAATTGAAATGTTT